>JBBBVU010000020.1:8209439-8306794 GCA_037177055.1 Atherinosoma microstoma
AATAGCCTAGCTAAGGAAACCAACAGACTGGATGAATCTAGTCTTCGATCCAATCCCCATCCTGAGCAGCTAGAGACAACGGAATAAGAAAACAAACCAAGAATGAATCAGTATTTGTTCAATTTTGTGATTTGGAGACCTCTGGATAGATAGCATCAAACGGTTGTCATATAGAAAAATAAAAGTCATTCCTTCATTTCATTCTCATTGCCTGCTATGCCTCGGGGTAGAATGAGATCATCCTGAACAACTCTGCGCTTGTTTGTCAACTAATGCTTGGATTACTGTCTGAACTGTGCTCATAATTGAGTCAGCAGGAGATAAATGGTCTTGCTGAGGGTCAGCTGGGATAGGCTCCAACCCCCGCAGTCCTGAACAGGATGAAACAAATAGAGAAAACAAATGGAATGGATATCAATATTCTCCTTATTCCAAGTATTAAACTAATCTGCAAGTCACAAGTAATCACATGATATTGTGACTAAATCATTTTGGCTTGATTAGCTTTTGCTCTACATCCTAAACCCAAGTTACCAACATCTCTCTAATTTCAGTGTGTTCACTTCTGCCACAGCTGGCACAGAGTTATGAATAGGTTGAAGAGGCACTCAGAGAAGCTAAATGGGCCTGCAGATCAGTACTGACACAAGTTCCCTGTGATGAATGCTCGCTCACATAATGCATCTAGAGAGGCTCTCTGGATTCAGTCTCTCTGCTGAAATTAGCACAACGCCCACGGAGCACTCACAGAAATGAGTCACACATGAATACTTGGAAAATTGTTAGTCAGATAATAGAATAAATTGAACACCCAGTTATGTTTGGATGGATAGATTGCGATTATCCTAATATGTATGGCAAGTTTCAAACAAGTCAGATGACAACTCTTTTGAAAAAGTCAAATCTAGTGCAGAATAGGCTCTAATGGGCCCATTAGCTAGCTAAATGCAGGCTCTAAACTGGACCATACCATCCATACTATCTGTGTTATAATGATTGAGTTCTCCAACTGTTTTCACAGGCTGAATGATGTTAGCTACAGTGGCTAAATTGACCCTTTAGTGTAAATCCCTTCCATTGGCGAGATCTGGCTGAAAAGATGGTCCAAACTGGCAACTTGATCTTGGCCATAGTGCACTTGGCAAATCTGTTGGCATCTCTTCTCAGACACAATTTTACATTTGGAGCAAATTAGCATTGATTATTTTCTCTCTTTTAAGACTTACAAGTCTAACACTCCTGCAAGCCAAAATTGCAGTGTGAATGTCTGAATTACACAGAATAGTGGCAACAACCCAGCAGAGCATAAAGGAACTGTTTACACTATGGTATCATTTAACAATGATTCTTTTTATACCATGTTTGGTGTCACGCTTTGCTTTCTTGAACATAAAACCTGGTCCCCCTTCATTTATATGTGTGCGTGTATATATGAATGTGTAATTTTGAGATTCATGGATGAATGCATGGACTTTTGTGTGCAGAATAAGGACAATAAATCCCAAATAAACTGCCTGATTTTCTTACTAGTGCGCAACAGTTTAGCCGACTCAAAGGGGACGAGACAGGAAACTGGACCGGCCCCATTAATTTCTCCGATGACGGATCTCTGAGGCCTGCCAGAAATGGAAGGAAAAGGTACCTTTCCAGACTGACTGAGTACACAATATCTCTGAGAAAAGAGAGTATGTGTGGGTGTGGGAGAGAGAAAGATAGAATGAAAGACAACTTAAGTTTCAAAGTCATTCTAGTGACAACCCAGCCCTGCATGCGTGGACTGGTGTACAACCATGAGTCTCTTCAGATGCTGTAGAAAGAACACAAGCAGCACATGTACAATTTTCTATTTTACTTGTTTTAAGATCTGGAAGCTTCAGGAAGTTAGCAGGGGTGCTAATGTCACAGGATAACATCACACTTTTAACTCTAACTTAACCTGTCTGCATGTTGACAGATGTTTCCGTCAGAATTTTCAGCCAGATTCACAGATCTCCGTAATAGTCACACCCTGCCTAGCTGACATTAAGAAGAAAAAAAAACGCTCTCAAAAAAGGTAGGCCAGTCTGAAGGCATTTTTTAGTATTTTCACAAAAACCCAAGAATGCCTCTTTCTTTTTCATTAGTTGAAAGGTATTGAACTCTCATATTTTTCAGTGGTGGTTGCACTTCAGATTTGCTCTTGCATGTTGTCTGATCCCGTCCACCTCAACCCAGAACCCCAAACCCCACCCTTCCCTCTTCAGAAGCTGGTTGAACCACGGTCTCCTGTTGATGTACTGGCTTCTCCTTGTACCTCTGTGTCCCATCCAGCACCCATCTCAAAATGCCTTGTCCTGCTCAGCCTGTGTCTCATGTGTTCTGCACAGCTCTTTGTGTATGCCATGTACATGATGTGGACACTTCTCCCTGCTCCTCCTATTTCTCCTTCTCACATCTGCATTGTATCTCTCTGCAACCTGGCATTACCCCCCTCCCCTTCTCCACTTTCCTTCTTACAAAAACAAACAAAAAAACTGAAAAATGACAGATTTGTTTCCCTAATTCCCCATTTCATTGAGCAGCAGATGTCATTATCTGTGGTAAAATGCTGGATTGGTTTGGAATCAGCATTGTAAAGTTAAACCAAGATGCGATAAGAGATGGATTTCATCTCATGAAATTAATCATTTATTGTCTTGCTTTTAAAACCGAACAGAGAACACTTGCAAAGGTTTCATCATCTTAGCTAAAACAAAAGTGAAACACCCAACTCGTGGTGTCAATGTTACATAAGCCATCTCAATATGACCAGAAATACACTGCATCATCAGGTGGATGTAGACAACCAGTTTCATCGTTCCTTTTTTGAAACATCTCATCCCAGCATCTTGATCTTTTAATGCATCTTCCCATTTATTGCTCGTTGCATTCTTTTATTACCATATTGTTTTTGTTTTTTAAAGACTCAACCTCATTTGCTTTCACAGGTCCAGGTAATATGTTTTAATTTTTTCCATCTTTCAAAACATTGCACTCTATTTAATATCTAACGAATACCAAGATTCCTTTTAATCAACGAATGTTATGCTTGCCGCCAAATTCCATTATATTCTTCAAAACATTATACATATGAAGAGTTTTCCAAGGCTCTGTGATTTAGAACAGGAGGTGTAATTATTAACAGATTACTGTAGACCAGAGATGTCCAGTTCTGGTCCTCAAGGGCCGCAATCCTGCAGATGTTTTATGTCTACTTGATCCAACACACCTGATTCAAAGGAAACGGCTTTCTTCAAAAGCTTGTTGTCAAATACTACCCAAGCATGTTGACCCATCAATCTGATTTAGGTGTGCTTGCTTGCATTTGGAAACATCCAAAACCTGCAGAACAGTGACCCTCGAGGACCGACTTTGACAAAATGAAATGAATTTTAAAATGCCTGTTGTACATGGTAACAATAAAAAAGGACACTCTAAGGATCTTGATTATGATTTACATGAAACGAGCTTCTTGAAATGCAGCCAGGCAAATATCAGTCCATTAGTTTTGTCGCCCCTCTGCCCAAATCTAACAGGAAAACAATCAATCAGTGCTAAAAACAGTTAAATTCTGTAGGTGAAACTATTTAGAATTAGATTATTTGGCCACTGTAAACCCAAATTTTAATTGCTGTGTTTTCTTTACAGCTCCTAATGCTACATTGTTGAATTTACATGCAAACAGGAAGGCTGTTCAGAGGTTAATATTGCATCACTATAAAGAAGAAAAAAAAGTCAACATGTATATGAATGTAATGATATGATGAGATAGTAGTACGTCTGCAGATCTACAAAACTACATTTAAGTTTAATCTCCCTCAAAGTATTTAAATATATCAGATTTGAATCATGTTGAATTATAAAATACTAAATACAAACACACTCGCTCTTTATCCAGACTGCAGACCAATCACATGTAGACTTATTGCGGAGCTGCAAGAAATGAGGGATCAGATAAATAGCAACTTAATTACACTTCATCTAAAACTGTCAAACCAGTATAAATCTTCCACAACAACAACAATAAATCTTCCACAACAACAACACCACCATTTCAGCATATTGATTGTTTTATGTGTCTAAAACAATTTTCTCTCAGTCTCTGAGATTCAATTCCTAAAATCTTGGTTGTTATTACCTTCATGCTATGATCACCTGTTTGCATGACCACTTGTGTATGTATTTATGTTTACAGTGAACCAAATAATCATCAGACAGAAAATCATGTTACTGCAGCCAGCACGACTGACAGTTTGTGTTACTTACTGTTTATATCAATATAGAATTTCACACAGTTATGCTCATATCCACCAGACAAAACACTATAACCATCTAATCCACCGTTTTAACTGAATGCACTCAAATCAGCTCTTTTTTCCTTTTCAAACTGAATTCCTTTCCTCTCTTTAATTAGCTTATAAAGACATTTTAACTCCCCGACACATTTTACACCATGCTAGCTCTCATTATAACCAGTTTGATAGATAAAAATATGAGAGGACCTTCATTGTGTTTAATTCATTAGTTTAGACTAAGATGTCATAGAATCTGGTGCAAGTGTCCAGTAAACACTATGCAACTATCCTGTTTGTGAGGCCTGAAATCAATTGCATCACTTCTGTCATTTGTCATCCCTCAATGCTATACTTTTAGTCCAATATGTCATAAATGCAAACCATAGACATTTAGTAGTCAATTTGATATATTTTGTTTTTATTTTCATTATAAATGTATATTAATATAGTACACATTATTGGAACAGTCTGTTGTTAACTGTTGATCATGTTAGTTGTTGCGTTATGCAGAGGATGACTGTGCTTATCACTTCAGGTATCTGGAAAACTATGATGGCTCATTTGACTACAACTCCACTGCATGCAGGGAGCTCAGACAAGAAATCATGGATGTCAAAGTCCTGACGATGTGAGTGCAATAATAATTTATGACACAACGAACGCCTGTGGTGGACAGCTTCACTTAGAATTAGAATATTTGCTACCTTATTTGGTCATCAATTACTTTTTAGAAAGCTGCAGCCTCCTAATATTTCATATATGAACATACTTACCTTGATATCTTGAAGGTTTGTGGAATAAATTTGGATAATCACCTTAATTCTGAATACTAAAAAATCTTAGCATGGACCCTTGGGGAAAAAAACAGAATCAGAGAAGCTCCACTTTATTCTAGTGGAGTGGAAGTGAACATTTCAAAGTACTCAGAGCTCCGGAAGAAGAACAACCTTATTGTCAGACCAATTAGCCTCAGCAGATGACCCTAATAAAGACCAAAAGACAAACGTTTTGCTCTGACTGTAAAGTTTAGTCATTATCCTACAAGCCTCTTTGGTCTTTAGAACTGTGCCTGTAAAACCTATGAGATACTCTTAAAAAATGGCACCACATTTGTAAATGTAAAAGGGGATCAGGGATCACAGTTCTCCACCAAGGCCAAAACTCTATCCTGCAGTTTGAAAGAGCGATCCAAATCTGCAACACAAGTATATATTTTTTAAGTTTCATTAATTTTACTACATTAGTTTTTGGATTGTTTTGTTAGATGTAGACACAAAGGTTTGTGATCATATTTTCAGGCCGTACCCAAAGTGTAGAACCAGTCCACAAGCCTGCTTTGTCATCCTTGAAACTGCACCGCACTGTGATAAGAAAACACACAACAGACTTGTATTGTTATAGACAGAAATATTATTGTGTGTACTTTTAAACACTGTTTTTTTAGACTAGCATTTTATGCAATGCCAGCCATTACACACCGCGTCTTTGACAAAGCTCAACAGTTTCCAGTTTATGGACCAAGAATCAAAATTAGACATGTGGCTTTTCAATTTATGCAGATTACCAACTATTCGATAAACAGATATTTGTGTGATGATTTCACTTTATTGTCTCTGATTTCCCAGAGTCTGTCAGGTCTTATTTTTGATATCATGTACCCTTTAGATTGACCTCTATGTTGTTGAGCTAAATTGATGTTGAACATTTGTAATATTTAATCATTAAGGGATCAGGTGGCTTATCCACCAGACAGGACTTTGTGCAAGCAAGTCCAAAAAACAAGATGAAGGAAAGCTGAACTAAATCTCAAGGAGAGAAGCTCTTAAATCTAGTAGATAGGATAATATATTGATTTTATTTCCAACACTTATCAGCTGAGTTTACTCTCTTCTCTAATCTTCAGTTTCACTACAGCACACTCTAAATAACCTTTTAGATCATGCAGTAGATTCATTACACTTCTTAATGAGCTAGCTGTGCTGATGGCAATCTGAGCAGTATCTTTCATCTAGTATTAATATGAACATTGTCCAGTGACCTTTGGTTCATGTCCCTCAGGCTGTCAAACTTTGTTGTCAAACTTTGTTGTCTGGGCACTGGACGAAGGGTCTTGAGTCACTCTAGTTGTGGCAGGGAACAGCTGCTGTTGTTCTGCCAGATAGCAAAATAATGGCACAATGGCCAGCCTCCAAGAACAAATCACATGGCCCAATCATCTCAGAGGAAATATCAGTTCAAGGACAAGTTTTACAGACGTGCTTGATGAACTATTTCTGTTAACCAGCCTGCATTTACTGGAATCACTCAACCAATCACAGCACAATCACTGCAAATTCTGGCTGCTTGATTGTTTTCTGTAATCTTCTTTTGAACATGCTCTTTCATATTTATACCCCTGTAGAAACTTGGTTAAACGGAAAATACGTGGACATGAGTATCGTTCCTCATACCACAAGTCTCTCTGCATTTCTGCCAGGGTGAAAACCTCAGAGCTGTTTGAGAGATGGCGAAACCTGCAGGTGTGTAGGTGGGAGCAGAGCAAGGAGGAGACCAGCAACTTCAAGTAAGCACTGCACAAGATGAGAACTGTATGTCAGATTATCTGGATTCTGCTGGTTGTTCGGTACATTTGGGTTTATTAGAGTCTTAAACAACTAGGGGGAAAAAATCAGCTTTGCATTGTTTTAGCACTTTTAATATTTTCTGATTTGATTTACAAACCTGTATGAATATATCTTCTTTTTTACTCATGTCTTTGAGATCCTTCTCATAAAGACAAGTCCATTAAAAAAAAAAAAAATCTAATTTTTACAATGTACAATAATTAAAGCATGCTCTGTATTTATGCTTGGTGCTAAATAACGAATTACTTCTGTATTGTGACACACCAGCAAACTCAGTGTTTAGCATTTCAGCCCTCTTTTCCCCCCTGAGAGTAAAGTAATAGGAAAATATCAATAAAACATTAAAACACATTCTAAAATATTGTTTGGCTGAGTAATAATTTTACACAAACACCCTAATCAATCAGGATGTAAAAATGTTAACTAAAATCACAGGTTACTTTGGTTTTTACTTTGGTCTTGACTCTATGATTAAAATACTTTCTACCACTCTTCTGTTCTCCTGAAGGATGGCTCTGTCTCGCTGCTGTAATGCTCCATCCTTTCTGTTTACCACCAAGAGGAACACTCCTGCAGGGACCAAGCTGAGGTACGAGGTGGACACCAGTGGTATCCTTCCCATCACCGCTGAGGTCTTTAAGATGTTCCCTGACGTAAGTTCATTGCCTCTTAAGGAGTGGTTGCTCTGCTTCTGCTCCTATTCTGTTTTTATCTGTTGGCTTGATGTTTCTAAACCCGCTGATATCTTTTTCATTTCAGGATATGCCATATTCCAAATCGCAGTATAAGAAATGTGCTGTGATTGGAAATGGTGGCATCATTAAGAACAGCAAATGTGGAAAGGAAATTGACTCGGCAGATTTTGTTTTCAGGTACGATAATCTTTCGATCTTTTTTATGGCGGGCTGTACAAGGAAAAATATGATTTTTTTTTTTTGTGATTTAAGATGGTGAAAATCTGTTCACTTGTACATTTGTGCAAGTATAGTTAGAGAAATGGATGGTATTATTTGTATTTTATCAATAAGGCTTGTGAAGCCAACACAGGATACATTCACATAAAAATCTTTTAACCAAACCCTCTTTTGCAGGTTCACATAGTTAAATATGCTCATGGAATGTCCTCCTCTTTAGGCCAGTTAACTTATTGACATCTTTAAGTCTCTTTTGCAACAGCGAAGTTCAATTTTCCAGTGTAGAAAACAAAACTGGGTTATTTCCAGCTTGGTAAATGGACTAATGTCTAGTCAGCTAACGCTAACATCTTACGCTAACGTCTAACCAGCTAACGCTAGCTGGCAAGTTAATCAAGCTACTATTGGCTTCATAGGGGAATAGCTACATTTTCAAAATGTTAAAATCTTCAACACATTTTCATTTCCAATTTCAAAGCCCCAGGCGTCTTTGATATATGCATGTTGTCCTTTGGCAACGATACAAGGCCTTGGCAGTATTAAATGGCAACAGTGAAAATGTTCTGCAGCCTTTGGTCTCTTACATGTGACTGGGGAGATGGGTTAAATATCCCAGGATCCAGGAAAAATTTGCTCCTCTTTACATGTAGCTACCCCATCATAACCATGAAATAGCATGTTCAACAGGTACAAAGAAATTGCACTTTTTTAACCTTGTGTAACACATGTAGCGCACATTGCTGGGCTCTGAAGCTGTGTTACCACCTTATACCCATAACATAATCCTTAATGGGACTGACTATTTGCTCATGTTTAATTCAATTATTGAAATGGTTTTCCCCATCTTCAACCCATACACTCATTTTACATCCGTTTCCCCTCTAGCTAGAACTCTAAATGACTTCTTTTTTGTCTCTTTTGCAGATGCAACATTCCACCCACGAATGAGAAGTACTCAGCAGATGTTGGCACTAAAACAGATCTGGTGACAATAAATCCGAGCATTATTACAGAGAAGTACTGTTAAATCTTCATCTCTTTCGTATGCTTCCTCTTCTGGTGTTCTTCTCTTTTTGCTTGAGTTACATGTTTCACTTTCTCTGTCAGATTTCAAAAGCTGGAGAAATGGCGGCGACCGTTTTATGAAGTCCTCCAGAATTACGAGAACTCCTCAGTGGTGCTGCCTGCCTTCTACAACACCCGCAACACTGATGTATCTTTCAGAGTCAAGTACATGCTGGATGATTTTGACTCCCAGAGAGGCGTGTTTTTCTTCCACCCGCAGTACCTGCTCAATGTGCAGCGTTTCTGGGCGGTGCAAGGTGTTCGGGCAAAACGACTCAGCAGCGGCCTGATGCTCGTGACCGCTGCCTTGGAGCTGTGTGAGGAGGTCCATCTCTACGGTTTCTGGGCATTTCCGATGAACCCCTCTGGCATCTTCATTACCCACCACTACTACGACAATGTCAAGCCACGGCCTGGGTTTCATGCTATGCCCCATGAAATTTTTAACTTCCTTCACATGCATACACGTGGGATCATCCATGTCCACACAGAGCAGTGCACATGATTCCTCTTTTCCTTTTTGTTTTGTCACAAATTTGATCTATAATTTAATTTAATAGGAGCAAACACTTGTTCCCATTGATTTGCCTACATGTTGAAGATTGTTCACTTGAAGATATTTGGGTTTTCAACACGACTTTACTGCTGCCATATCACTATGGTTTTCTCTGACTCTACAACCATAGGATGCTAGTTTTTAATGTGACAAGTGGTCTTCCTAGTGGTGTTGTTTCTGTGAAGTTTTCTAGTGGCTCTGCTGTACAGAGGTGTTGTTTTCTACTCAACTGCACTGATATTCTATCTGAAATGGGGCTGCAGAGGGTGTCTTCATGCCCCTGCATCCCCATTTCTCTTCTCTCTTTTTCTCCGACACTCCGTGGGTGTGGCAGCTTCTAATGTTTGTGTAAAACGAAGCCTGAACCTTGATATTGAGCAAATATAGATAAAGAAAAAAAAAAAGATGTAACTGTAACATTAATTGTCTACTTTTGTAAACTATTTCCTATTCACCAGATTTCCCGGGTGAATATTTTAAAACACTGATGAAATGGCCTGCTTTCAGTGGCCTACTTTCTCCCATTAATAATATCCTCTCATACTTCTATAGAAAAAACAAACAACGAAGAGTGCAATTAGAGGTAAAGCCCCCCTGCTTTTTTTTATGGTTTGTCATGGTTTTGGACAAAAGCCAGATTAATACAGTATTTCAACAAACTTTTGACATTCAAGGCTATCCAACCTGTAAAGCAGCACAGTACTGCTGTGCAACCCAGCCTTTTTGCTGTCATTCTTGTCTTAAAACCATTTTGCCTTATGAGGTATCAAACCCCTCTGTATGATGTGCAATACACCTGCGTGTTTTGCATCTAGAAGTACATTAACATCAAATTAGATATTGGTTTGGCTTTTGAATTAAGGGACACTCTGATATGAGTCCTTCTCAGCTCATATTCTATTGAAAATGTCCCTATAAACTCCATTGATCATAACCATGTAATGCTCTGCATGAATTTACTCTATACTTGGCTTTGTGTGTGCCTGCTTCAATGATCACTGACGTATGTTTACACTTAAGCCTCCATCGATCACAGTGCATTTGGAGACGTAGACACGAAATTAGAGTGATTTGTATGCTGCAGTTGTCATTAATTATAGGTGCAAGAATAAGAAGATGGTTGCTGCCCCTCTTTGTTGTTGTACTACTTTCTTCTACCTTCCTCTTCTTCTTCTGAACTGTGGCATTCAGTTTGCACTGAAGAAAGCATGTGTATTTAGCTACTCAAAAGCTGTGCAGATTTGTACTTTTCTTTCCTTTTTTAACACTGTAAGATATTTTAAGAGACTGTAAATTAACATTTTGTCACACTTCTATCAATGCTTGGCTGCATACTTGCTCATTCAGTTTGTATTAAGTGAGTAGCAAAAGAGGATTAAATATGTTGTTCCTTTCATCAGTTTTGCAGACTCTGCTTGTGCATATATGCACAAGACATATGAGTTAATCGAAAACACCCACAAAAAAAAAAGAATTGGCTTAAACACTAAATTGTTCTGCAGTCACGACTGAATCGAGATTGAAAAAGGAGAGAAGCTGGTCTGTGTATAAAGGTGATATGTAACGCAGTGCTTCTTACTGACGTGTTCATTCTTTATACTGGTACTGTGTTTGTAAATAAACTTGTTTGGATTTTCTCATTTGTATTTCAATGGATGTGTGTATGTTAATTATTTTGTGTTTTCTTTATGCTGACCAGCACAGTTCAGATGAGTGAAGCTTCTTTTTTTCCACTTTAGCTTGTTTAGCTGCCTCTCCTCTCAAAATAGTTTTCCTCATTTTATGTCACTGTGTTAGTGAGATGTGCAGTGTTGGACTTTAGAAAGGTGATTGTACACGCATCTATCAAAAGAAAGTTGTACAAGAAACATTTATATTTTACCAGTCATCTCCAGTCCAATAATGATTACCAATGTTCAATGATTTATGATTTTTTTTTTAGATAGAATAAGGACTTATCTCAAACTGAGACATTCATACCGCTGTAGAATTGCTTTGTCAAGGTGTGCATGTAAAAAATGTGAGGTGACCTCACTTAGTTAATCAGAATTTCTAATAGATGGTATTGCTCTGCGTTTAAAACCCGAAGGACAGCAGGCCTGGTCAATGAGAGGACAAGAAAATAAGACCCAACCAAGTGATGAAAACATGGACGAATCACATTTCCACCAACTGAAAAATACAGATAAATATCTCAAACTAGTTAATTGAAGCTACTTTACAGGCTAGAATATAATAGTTATATATCCATTACTTATAAATCCAGGTTCTAGAAAATTTCCACTTATGTGGCAGTGGGGTATTCCTTATGTGAACACAGTAAATTTAATTGATTACTTGAACTTCCATTTTGTTTGACATAAAAAAAAAGAAAATTTTCAGAAATTCATCTTAACATGATTTACTCGTAATTATGGTCTGTACACAAAGAAAGAGTAAAAGATTCCACAGACTAATGAGATCTGTACTGCATAACTTTTTAGGTTTTGATCTCTTAAGAGAGCCAAGTGCAAATAAATATAAATAAGGCCTCAAAATAAACAGCAGATTATTTACACTTTACAATGAATAACTCCTGGTTACAAGTACACTGATAATAATAAGACTAAAGAATAACATTCTTAATCTTGGGTTGACGCTGCTGTCATCCATTGGTCAGGTAATCTGATGTTGAAAGATCAATATGACCAAACTCTGCCCTTACCCTTGATGCCGACATTATCAGGTGTCAGATGGCAGCAATAAGGCTAATGGGATGATTTGGATCTTTGTCAAGTGCAGATGTGTGTGCCAGTGTGGTAGTAGTGCAACAAAAAAATTGTGCTCATTAATTACATTATAAAACACAGACTTGCTAAAGATAGAGGAAACACAAAAAGGAGATGCTTTTTTTCTGGTTTAATCAACGCTGCGAAGAAATTAATAACTTAACAATATCTTAACATTTGTTGCATTTTTGATTAAGCTGAAAACTGTTTAACATGATGTCTCGTCGAGCGTAAACTCATAAATTAAAAGAATTGTGTTTTGAAGGTAAAATTTGGGACACTTGGAATACTAGTTTGCATGTAAAATATTGTTACATCCAAGTTGTTTGGGTGTTTATAAAAATTATTATGTAAAAGAAATACAATAATCTATTTCCAATTCATCTGATCTAAATGAGTGATTTTGGGAAATTAATTACAAATTAATCTAAATAAAACTAGTCTTTATTATTATTATGATTATTATGATTATTATTATTTGGGATACGTTTCCCTTCATTAGTCTGAATACACAGAGAAGCAGACACTTTACTGCAGGTCTTGACTTTCTTTTACTCTTTTACTTACTTTAATCTCACAGCTACACTCTTTGCCAGGACAAGGAGAAGTAGTTGTAAAGGAGTGTGTATGTGTTTGTTTGTCTGTTTGTGTGCGTGTGTCTGTCTGTCTGTCTGTGTGCGTGTGACTGCAGGTAAAAGCGAGACGCCCCCAGCTCGTAAAGCGATCCTGACACTATGAATAATGGAAGGTGCTGTGGCAGAGAGGATAAGTTCTCTGTGCAAGGCTCCTTTTTCACAGGGCTTTCTCCTGTTGGTCACATGACTGCTGAGGTGACAGTAATTTTTCATGAGTAGTATTTGTTAGTTGTATGTTCATATGCCGCCCAGGTAGGAGCCCATCAGGCAGACATCCTTCCCTCAGTGTCCTCAGTCAGTATTTCGGCAGCTGTGTGCACCCAGGATACTCTGAACCCCACAATCTTCAGAACCTCCCTGCACCCAAGGGTCAAATGAATTGTCTTACACTATTAGAAACTCAAGGCAGCACTTACGAAACTAAAGGCCAGGGAAGTGGATGAATAAAAGATGCCGTCGAAACAGAAAAAATCAGCAGCTACTGAAGAAACCGAGGAGTTTGATGACGAAGTGGAGGAAACTGAGCCAAATATAAAAGTAAGGAGCAATGGTTCAACTCATGGGGACACCACAAAAAAAGAGAAGAGTCGAAAGAAACACAAGAGCGCTGAGCGCTCTGAGATTCAGAAGCTCCCAGAGAAAGAGAATAATGAAAAAGAAGGTGATAAGGTGAAAGAGAAAAAGAGAAAAAAGAAACCAGATGATAATGCTGAAGCTGGTGCTGTGATTGCAAGCAAAGACTGTGAGGGTGAGCAGAACAACAATGAGCCCACAAACAAACCCAAAAAAGAGAAATCTGACAAGCTCAAAGAGGATGTGACCGAGAGAGTCAAGCAGGAAAAGACCAAACAAAAGAAGAAGAAATCATCTGTTGGGAACCCAGAGGGAGAGGAGGAGATGGGGTCCAAGGATAAAAAGTCTAAAGATGGCAAGAAGAAAAAAAAGGCTCACAGTGATGATGATGAGGAGCCTTTAATTGAGGAGCAGGAAGAAGAGGATTCCAAGAAAAAGAAAAAGAAGAAGGCAAAGAAAGGATCTACAGACAGTGATGAAGATAAAAAGAAAAAGAAAAAATCCAAAAATAAACAGATTGACTATGCTGCAATCTACCAGAATGAGCTACATAACTACCACACAGACTCCTCTGATGGATATGAAGACGAGTACTTCAAAAAGAAAGGTAAGGACAAAACACCTCAGCACAGACAGAGGCCTCACGTGCTCTTTTTTCAGTCAATTAATAACTATCTGATATTCAGGATTAAAACAGAATTTCTATTGGGATTTAAAAAAAAAAAAAAGATTTCCCTGAGCTCCCCTCAGCTTTGACTGGGAGCAAGCTGGGGAATCCCTCTGTGATTGTTCTTGAAAGCTTAGTTATGTTCCACATGAATGGAGGCAAACAGAGGACCTGGGGCAGACAGGTGCTGGGTGCCGTCCAGTCTCAGGGGCTGGGAGCACCGTCGGGGCCACTGATAGGGCTTGGAGCCAGAAGCAGTACTCTTAAAGCAGATCACAGGCTCTGAAACAGCAGGAAACAGGAAAGTTTTGTGTTTATTTTGCTCTAAGAGTAATCATTTTTTTATTCCTGAAGTAAGATCTTGTCATTATGGTCTAATTATGTTGTTGCTACATGAATGTCAAAAATGTGCATACACATACACACTTTATTTACATAAAATATAGAAATGCTCAAAGTAAGTACTACTATGCACATTAACAATTCTGTATTCCTATGAATATGTCTATTGAGAACACCTGTGCAAAAATAATGATATTCATATTGATGTAAATTACACTGGCAAGTCAAGTTTCTAAAGCTTTAGCTCACATTTGTACCAAGGAAAACATTGTTTTGCTTTTATTAGAATAAATTATTTTCTGGTTCTGTTTCCTATATTCATTTGAAATTGAATCACAACTAAGAGCTTGAGGAAAAGGAAGTACTCAAATTTATATGCGCTTTGAATAGGAAAGTTTCCCTTAAACATTAACATCACCCTCTCATGCACTGAGAGAGGGCTTAGTAATAGATATTCCCATTATTCCATATAATTCTTTTCATAACCTGATAAAACATCAGAATCTTTTAGTTCTCACTCTGGGTGCAGCTTTGGGAGGAACATTAAGTATTATTGCACCAGCAGCTGTAAAACACATCTTTGTACATGTCTAAATTACCTCACTGACTTACTCAGGTCTCAGACACTATTCTATTCTCTTTTTGATTTTATCAGGTGTCTTCTTTCTCTTTAACCTGGTTTTAATAGCCCAGCTCTCGGTTAATTAGACATCTGTGCCCCTGTTGGATCAAATTCAGTCAAATTGCTTTAAATGAGTCCTTTCTCCGTATACAGATCACTTTTAAATGATCCATTTGTCATTAGTTGCTGTACATTTGTTTTATGTTAAACTTATCCACTACTTTATATACTTTATGAACTCTCTGATGGCATTTGAGCTGAATTTGCATTCATGCAGTGACTCCTTAGCCCATCACGATGACTAGACCCTACTTCTATACTCTTTGTTAAAGTTTTTATAAGTTTTAACAAAAATTCCCACTCATACCCATCAAGTCTTCATGAGATTCACCATTACATAACAGCAAGACAGAAGAGTTTACCTTTACGTTCAGAGCAATGCAGCAGGACTATAGAGTTACGATTTTAGGCCAAGCTACTGAGCTGACAACTACTGCTGACTAGTCTCCCTCTGAAGATTTAATGTTGCTGCCACACAGGCTGCCTCCTGGTGTGAGACTTATAAATGCTCTTCAAAAAATACAGTTTCTTTGTTTAGGGAAAGAAAAGAATATCAAACACTTTTAGTTATTAATCAAAGAATGTGACTGTTATAAGAGTATCCTCTGATGACAACCATCACCAGCATTGTTCAAATCTCACAGAGGTAACCGCCCATATCTGCATCATAATCCTGAACCCTATAAATTTCTGTATTTTTTATGTCTAATTCTTAACATCCATACACCCTAAAAGACAAGCTGAGGCACATGTTGCAAACTGGTGTCCTTGTTGGACGAAGAGACGCATCTGAAATATGAGAGAGGTTTGGCTGGTGTATCATGCCAGACATGGATTCTCCGCAGATTCGCTGCATTGAATTCCCTGGCAGCCGTTCATGGAGGGAAACATAATGCTCCCTAATTTTTATAGATTAGAGGACACTGTCTCAGGATGTGACTTTTGTTCGTTATTGTTTTTTAGATTTGTCCCTGTTAGACATAATGAAGCTTGGTTAATTGTTTCAGGATTCTTGTTTCTTGCAATAATATCAAGTTTGTCATTTCTCCTTCTTTCTGTAATGTAAATACATTCTACTCTTTCCTCCAGTATATGAGGTGGTCACAGTCACGGGGGATGTAAAAGGAGCTGGGACAGATGCCAATGTGTTTGTCACTCTTTTTGGAGACTTTGGTGTCTCACCCAAGGTTCACCTGGCAAGCAAGTGAGTCTAAAAGTCTCCATATTATTGTTTTTGAGATCAAGTCTTAGTATACTTGCATAAGTCAATGCTTTATTTTTCTTATCATGTTTCATGCATTCTTTTTCAGTCTACATAACCCGTAAGCTTTAAGGGTTTAGTAAATTTTCAAAACCAGAACTTGCCAATTAATCTTTTCCATTCTTCTCTGACCCTTCAGCACAACAAAGAGGTATTTTATAATCAATCTACAAAGTGATGGTTATGATTCTGTCCTTGTGTTGGTCTGCATTGTGGATATAAAGCTGTATGAGAGGAATTCCTCTTCAATATTGACCTTTTTTTTTACCATGAGTCAAGAAAAAATTAATTTGCACACCATTAATCTCCTTGACTGCTTACAAAGCTGTCTACCAGAGCATTTATATAGAAAATGACATTGCTTGTGAAGCAGGAATCTCTCTTTCATACAGTTGTATAAAGTGTCGGACTCAGAATATCTGGAGTAAGGAGGAACTATTTGACATGGCCGGTCTTCTTTTCCATTTAGAAAGAAATGAAAGAAGACCACGATGTCATTTATGCAGATGATCAAATGACTCTCAGGGGATCTTATCAGGAGCAGGCTCCTTTTATCTCTGCACACATTGATTGACAGATAGGGTTACCTGTGCAGCGCATAGGATATACCAACTTATTGTCAGCCACTCTGGACCATGTCACCCACACCTTGTGGTGGTCCCATTCATCCACTTCAGTCAGCATCAACATGCCTTGTATACAGTGTCTCCATGCTGTGTGACTGTTGTGTAGCTCACCTACTGAAATACCATACACAGATGTTAATAAGGCTTTTTGTCATATAATAAGCACACAGTAAGGAGTTTCACCTTACTCCGATATACGTTAGGTCCTGCCTGTATTGTGTGATCACCGATAATACAGGTAAGGGAGGATTTCTATCTCTCCAAGCATATTTGCCCGGTTGAAAAATCGAGGCAGAATAAAAATGCAAGTCTTTGGAAATTCACTGTAATTAAAAAAAAATCAAATTACATGAATTCCAAAGTTTGCAGTGGTTGCCTTTCACATAATAAGTATCCCCCATCATTCTCTTGCAGGTGGTTTAACAAAGAGAATGAGGGCATGTATTCATGTGTGTTGGACACTATTTGTCAGTTCATGCAGTATGTGACACTTTGCACCATAATCATGCAATCTTTGGCCCAATCTGCAGCCTGAATATTGCAGACGAAGGAGAACAGATGGAGATGTGGGTCACACACAAAGGCATGTATTCTTTGTAAATTAAAAAGAGGGTGTCTCATTTGCAGTTTTTGGCACAGGGCATCTAATGTGCTAAAATCCTCAGTTCATCTCTGCCAGGGGTAGAAGTATGGTGCTATCAGGAAGGAGGAGGAGGAGGGAGTGATGAAGTGGCAGAGCCTCAGGAAGGTTTCAGATTATACCACTGCCACGAGACCACAAGGGTACCCTAAGCCGGATCAGTATAATGATGCCATTTACTGTTTCTAATTTCAGCTCCTTTGTCCGCCAGGACAATTCTCTATTGATTAAATAAAGGAAGACACTCAATGGATCTTTCTCAAGAATTCTAACATTTTTTCATCTCTTCAATTTCCAGAAGCCGGACTGCATTTGAGAAAAACAAGACTGATGTTTTCCGTATCAAAACATACAACGTGGGGCCTCTAAAAAAGCTGAGGTACAGTGTAACATATTTAATATGTCATAAACCTTCCTTCCTATATATATATATATATATATATATATATATATATATATATGTAGACAGATAAAGTACTCTAATATGTCCCCTTATTGTTTCTGTCATTGGATCAAATACACAGAATGCACAATAACAGTCCACAGTCTTTTAAGTATACACACTCAGGATAACAGCAGCTTACAAAGACTCACCCACAGAGACATTTTTTCACTTTTTCCCAGCTTGCATTGCTGCCCATCAAAGGATTTCATGCAGTGACAGAAGGTTAAGCCCCATCTGTTGTTGTGAGTTAGTGTCTAACTCTAGAGGACGACGGGTTGCATCACAGGCAGCAAATATAAGCAGGGAAATAAGCAAGCATTTCTAAAAATAGCAGTGCTGCACAGTAGCTGAGAAATTAGGAGCTCTGCAAGAGGAAGAGCAATCACAGCACATACTTTTAATCTCTCTTCACAGTTTCATAAGAGGAAAGAGAGGTTTCTGACATGCAAATCTCATCAACTGTTCCCAGCCATTCTTGACCATTGAAATAACAACGATAAAGCAAAGCTTAAGTCAAATTTAACAACAATAATTCTGCAATGCTCAGTTGTTGTAGACATCGAAATCTTATGCATGTAATATCAGACATAAAAAGCCTTTTCACTCCCCAAGTGCAGTGCAGACCATTAATCTCGAAGCTGATCATTTGTGACACTTTAGAGTGCAGACTTCAATTTAGCCTGAAGTCCGGAGCCTGCAGCAAAGTATCAGTCCACATTCAACATGGCATCTTCTTTTAAACTGATTGCATTACTCATACTCTTGTTGTAGCCAATCACATGGAGTAACTGTGACATTTCTGACACGCATGAGCTGCAGACCTTAAACACAATTCCTATTGTTTAGCACTTATCATGAAAATTGCATGCAAGAAACAGACAAACGAAAAACAAACAAAAACAAAGGTTAACTGATGTGAAAAGCTCATTTAAGATCTACTGCGGGGTGAATTCATGTTATGCTCTCACTCTGTTGATTTCCCCAGGATTGAGCACGACAACACAGGGATGAACGCCAGCTGGTTCTTGGACAGGGTGGTGGTGACGGACATGAACCGGCCCCATCTTCGCTTCTATTTTGCCTGTAACAACTGGCTGAGTCGGGAGGAGGGGGACAACCTGTTTGTCAGGGACCTGCTGGGCAGCATGAACCCCATGGATGTCCCAAAATGTAGGTCACTCAGCCACAAAGGCCTAATCCAAAGCACAGACCAAAGTTCAGAACAGCTAAAATATCACAACTGATTAAACTTCAGAATGAATCCACCAGATTTTAGATTAACCAGTGGAATTGGAAGTATTAGATTATGTCTAAAAGTCATTTTAACAAACATCTTGACAACTGAATAGATAAATCCAAAAGCATCATATCTTTTGAAACATATTTACAGACAATAAACAGATGTAAATCTTCTTTTAAAATAAAAAAACAAAACAAAAAAAGCAGATAATGGGGATACTATGTGTCTGGGCCGAGCACCACGGTGGTTGATAGTCTGCCGTCTGCATCCTACTATTTCAGGTTGTAATTGAATTCCTTCAGAGTGTAATCCTCAAGTAAAACCAGTCTCTGTATCCTCTGGTGCAATGTGATCTTACATCTTAGCACCTGCAGTCAATTAGGAAGAGCATTGTGAAGGCATTGTGCTTTGAGGGAGCGGTTGGAGCAATAAAGCTCTTTCACAAACAGACATCCAGTGTAATAAATATTTAACCTGGAAGCCATCACAGAGTCAATTTGCAAGAGACCTTCAAAATGAAAATAGAAAATTCCATTTGATATTGATTGCCTATCTTTATTATTAATGATGCCAAGCATTTTCCTTATTTTCTGGTCTTATTCATGCATCATTCAGTTCTTGATTTATTGTGTTATATCCCATGTCTTGCAGTGAATAAATATATTGTGAGTGTGTTCACTCCTGATATGAAGGGAAGTGGCACTGATGCGGATGTCTTTCTGAATATCTTTGGAGAGAATGGTGACACAGGTAAGTGTGGTTGTGATTTTTTACCTCATTATTAATCATTTTGATGATGTACACAATAATATGTTATACAATTTAGAAAAGTAGAGAAGTGTGTACTCCCCAAAAAGTAAATCAGCATACCTAAGCTATGCTTAGATAATTAAGCCCCATGGGATATTTAAAGACTGCAGCTATGTCCTCATTTAGAACTGATATGTTTGTTATGAAAGGAGAGAGAAGACTGGACAGTGACAAAGACAACTTTGAACGTGGATCAGAGGACAAGTTTACAATAGAGGCTCCTAACCTGGGGAGGCTGAGGAAAATCACTATTGGCCACAATAACAGAGGCTCATCAGCTGGATGGTTTCTAGATAAGGCATGTACAGCCAACACATGCATACATACAAGAGTCTTTACATTTATATACTTTATATGTATATATATATGATGCCTCTTTCCTTACAGGTGGTGATTGATGACATGGGGAATAAAGAAATATATGAGTTTCCAGTCAATCGCTGGATGGCCATGGATGAGGATGATGGCAAAATACAGAGAGATATCTTGGTTGGATCCATGCAGCCAATGGGTGAGAAAACAAAAGTCATTATGGTCATTATTCATTTTTATTTAAAACACACATTTTGCTGCTCTTTCATGCTACTATACATGAAAATAATTACAACAATTCTGTGATAAACTCTTAATGTCTTTTTAATCTTTTTTTCTGTAATTACATAGGTATTGTTTACAATGTACAAGTGATGACTGGAGATATACGAGGTGCGGGGACCAACTCAAAGATCCACATCGTCATGCATGGCTCCAAGGGCTTGAAAAACAGCGGCAAAGTTTTTCTTGAAGGCGGTGCTTTTGAGCGTGGGCTCATAGACATTTTCAATGTGGAGATTTGTGAACTTATCAGCCCTCTCAGCAGGGTCACCATTGGGCATGACAATGGGGCTGTAGGTGCTGGGTGGTACTGTGAAAAGGTACAACTCAGTCCTTATTCCAAAGCTGAGTTGAGTTATTAGTTACAGAGTGATTCTAAAAACCACATTCAGTCATCGAGCACCCAATTCTCTTCCAGGTGGTAATATACTGTCCATTCACGGGCATTGAGCAGACATTTCCATGTGGGATGTGGTTGGATGAGGATGAGGGCGATGGACTGATTGAGAGGGAGCTGTATGAAATGGTTTCTTTAAGGCAGAAAAAACAGAAAAGTGAGGACCTTTTTTTTTTGTTTATTCAACTTAGCCTTGTACTAGTCAGTCAAAAATCATCAACAAAAACCAGGAATTCACAATTACATTATGCATAGAAATATAATCCAGATCACATTTTATGCAACATTTCACCCGCTTTGGTACCCTACCTTCTTTATTTGTCCTCTCTAGAGTACCCATGGTCCCTGTGGATTTGGACCTCAGATATAAAAGGGGCAGGCACAGATGCCCAGGTATTTTTGCAGATCTATGGAGAGATGGGCAAGTCTGATGAGATCAAACTGGAAAACAACTCAGACAGTTTTGAACAGGGGCAAATTGATAAATTTGTGGTAAGATTTGAATCAGCCGCAGGACATAATCTTTCATCAATTATTTGTGACATTAATTTACGCTTAACTATTAAAACATCTTTGATCTTTTATTACTTTTTGGATCACTGTAGATTGAAATGCCAGACATAGGAAAGCTGCGGAAAGTGCGGATCTGGCATGAGAAGAGACATCCATTTGCTGGCTGGCATTTAGCAAAGGTAAGACTCTGCCGCGTGTTGGCACTGTCTCCTTCAAGCAACTTGTTAAATACTCATTTAATGTCTAATCTAACACTTTAGACTTTGGGTGAAGCATCCTGCTCAAGAGACAGAATTCCTATTCTCTTACTAGATGTCAAGGTGGAGGATCAATAAGCTATTTTGATCCAGACCAAAACATGCCAATGGCTGTTGGAGGGCTTGCTTTGAATTTAGCACAAAATTACAGATGCCAGTAGGATAAATGCAACGGCCTTAGGAGATTTCAGTGTCTGTTTAGTTCCATTAGCATTTGCCAATATCAGTAAAACCTGTTAACATCTATGAAATGGATTGTGTTAACTGTTCATCTTCCAATCTAAACACCATCAAAACACCAGCATTGATAACAATCATGCCAGCCTTCCCTGTGCTTTGTCTAAACTACTTACTAACAGATATCGGTGCATTATAATTATATTCTCAGGAAATATTAATGATAAACATGATAAATATCAACAAATAGTTCATTAGCATTGTCATGCAGATGTTAGCATTTAAGCTAAAACTCGAGGTTCAGAGGCTCTATAAACTGTTTTTGAGAAATGGATGTAAAGTTATTGAGTCTTCATTTTTCTGAAAAGAAAAAACTGGTGCCGATGATAATCAGCATGAAGCTGTGACTTTTTGCAGGTAACTCTGCTCAAGCCGCTAACCATGGACAAATATTCTTTTGAATGTGGCCGCTGGCTGGACATCAACGAAGATGACAATGAGATTGTAAGAGAACTTCCAGCTACAGGAGAACTCATTGATGAGCCAATTCCTTGTAAGAAAGACATTTGAGACACACTTACTCATTTGCAGAGCAGTTATTTAAAGTCAATGTTGACAGGCAGTTATGTCAAGTACTTCCCCAATCATCAGGTCAGTTGTAGGCTACTGACTAAATGTAGCTCCTAAGGGTAACATGGATCCTTCTCTTTTTCTTGTATTTAGTGATAAAATATCGTGTAACAATCTGTACTGGCAACGTCAGTGGCAGTGGCACCGATGCCAGCGTCTTCCTCAATGTAATCGGTGACTTGGGTGACACAGGGGAGCGCCTCATGTTTATGAGCAAAAACAATGTAAACAAGTTTGAAAAGGGAAATGTAAGTAAGTCATTATTCAAATATACAAGTATAGTTTGTCAAATGCACAGCAACAATCTTTACTCAGTTGTCCCTCTCTCCTCCCTCAGCATGATGAGTTTCTCATCGAGTCGGTCACATTGGGTCAGGTGCGCAGAGTGCGTGTAGGTCATGATGGCCGCGGTGGAGGCTGTGGTTGGTTTCTTGATAAGGTGATGGTCAGGGAGGAGGGCCAACCAGAGTCTTTGGCCATTGAATTTCCCTGTTTCAGGTAAAGAAATAGATTGTTCTAGTCTACACAATGGTATTTTGTTTGAAATGTGTGCGTTTTTACTTTCTTATGTTTCAGTTTAGTTCCTTCCATTGATTTATAAAGCCGTTCAGGTTTGAAGTCTGCTTGGTCAGTCGAAGATATTTATATTTATTCCAGTTTACTTTTTTTAAAATGACTCTTGCTGTATGGTTTGGATCATTACTTAGGAGGGTCCAGTGCTCTCCAATGCCATTTTTTCAGCATATTTCTGTTTTCTTCTGTATCTGTAATACACCGCTGTCAGTCCCTAAAGATTGTCCAAAGATGACTGAGCTGTTCTTATACAAACATCTCAAACGTGGCCCAGACTTTACAAAAACTTAGCAGGACAAAGAGAGAGCAATAACCAGAAAATACTTCTGGCACACATACAGCCAAAATTTATCAACTGTAATTATCAAAAACAATATCAACATTTGCCTCATTACCATGAGGCATCAACCAAACTAAAGTTCAAGACACATTTTCTATTACTTATTTCTAATTCAAGACATTAAAGAAATGTGCATGTAAATATCTGCTTATGTAGTGAATACAACCACCTCTTCCGATTTGCAACAAGATTAATACTTTTCTAGCCAATGAAAGGAAAGCTATTCGTTGTTTGTTGACTTCAATTTGTATTTTAACAAGATCCTGATAAACTGTTTCATGCTGTTTCCACTGTTAATGGCAACGTAAGTTAACAACCCATAGACTTTAGCTTCACAATTAGTCCAGATGTCAGGGTAACCTTGTTTTCTCTCCATGTTTGCAGTCACATAAACTATTCTTTTAAAGGAGTGCCAAAAAAAGAAGTTTATTTTCCCTCTTTATTCTCTGGTCTGAAACCATCCAGGCACAGACCAGATGGACAAAATTATCCCAACACCACTAAAACCCTCCTAAGTCAGTTAAACTGGCCAACTGGGCTCACTAACTCTCTGCTGGCATGGGTTTAATCAGTTAGGTAACTGATGGAGAAACTGATGGATGGTTTGCCTTTACAAATGGACACTAAATACATGTGGCCACTCAGCTCTCTCCTGCTGTAACTGGAGTCAAACCGCAAGGCTGGAGTACAGTGTTACTTCTGGAAAAAGACTCTTCCTGTCTGTCTTGTTAATCGGTGAACCCTCATTAGCTTCCATTGTGTTTACTATCTTTCCTTTTTTTTGTTTTTCCTTTGTCATTCCTTTATGTTAGTCACATCTAATCATTTCCAGTGTACTGACAATGTAAATATGAAGCATCTAACTTTTTTGTCTGCTTTTGGTTAAATTTCTTAAACATGAAAGGCTCGGTCAATGTTGTCCTCATGACACCATTATTGGTCCCAATCCTTGTCCATTATTCAGTTGTCAAATTAATCTTATCAGCTATTTCAGGTTTCCTGGATATTTATGTAGTGGGAAGGTGGATTTTACTGCTAAAGAATGAGAGCTGTCAAATTCCTCTGTTTTTCTCCAGGTGGTTGGACCGCAACGAAGATGATGGACAGATTGTCCGTGAGTTAGTTCCAGATGGAGATGGCCTGCGTCTGTTTAGTAAGTACAGAGAACATTTTAAATCAAGAAGTTGCCAGCATTCATAAGTTAGATAAGTCAATAACATTAAGATAACTAATCATCCTCAGATGTCAATTACCACATAGCGATCAAGACTGGTAGTATAAATGGGGCCAGCTCAGACTCCAAAGTGTTTGTCAAGCTGTATGGGGAGAAGGGTGATACTGACAAGGTGATACTGGCTGTCTCCGACAATGACCTCAGGAACTACTTCGAGACAGGGCGCACTGACATTTTCATCCTTGAAACTTGTGACGTCGGACTGGCAAGTTCCTTAAAAATGCATATACTGTCACATAGAACACATGCTCTGACACCTGTTTGTGTTTCCTGACTGTATTTCATCAGTGTCTCTGTGCTTGTAGATCAACCGTCTACTCATTGGTCACACCAATGAGGGCCTGCGGGCTGGATGGTTTCTGGACAGTGTGCAGATCTCTGTTCCTGTTCATGGGAAGCAGTATATGTTCCCCAGCCATCGCTGGCTCTGCAAAGATGAGGCTGATGGAAAAGTGGAGGTGGAAATCTATCCCAGCGAAACCTTAGACATTGAAAAATGTAAATGATGACAATTTTAAAAACTACCATTTGAATTCATCTATTTAAAAAGGGATTATGAGTTAAAATATGTTTCTCTTCTCTGTTATCTTTCTTCTTGTCATAATTGTCTGTAACAGTAATCAACTATGAAGTCACAGTGGTCACAGGTGATGTGCGTGCAGCGGGAACCAACGCTAATGTCTTCTGTCAGATCTATGGAGAGGAAGGAAAGACTGAAGTCCTCTCCTTGAAAAGTCGCTCCAACAATTTTGAACGCGGCACCACTGAGATATTCAAGGTCTGTATTAGCCCAGGTGCTATGTCAGCATCTTTTGAAAACTGAAGTTCTTACTTTGAATCCTGTCCCCTAAATACAACCCAGATTGAAGCTCTGGATGTTGGCAAGCTCTATAAGATCCGTATCTACCACGATGGGAAGGGTATCGGAGACGGCTGGTATTTGGAGACAGTGGACATCAAGAGGCTGACGATGGCTATGGTGCAGGTTGAGGTGAAGAAAGAGGAGACATCTAAAAAAGACAAGAAGAAGGATAAGAAAAAGAAGAAGAAAGAAGAAGAGGAGGAGGTGGAGATAATCGAGGAGATGCAGGAAGTGGTGGAGACATTTACTTTCCCTTGTAACCGCTGGCTGGCCAGAGATGAGGAGGATAGGGAGATTGTGGTGGAGTTGCTCACTGAGGACTATGAAGAACTGGAAAGTAAGTAGAGCATGAATGTACAGTGTTAACCCACTCATACGTTGAGGCGGCCAGGCGATGTTTTAATGATGACATTCTGTAGTGATGTGAAATCGGGCAAAAGGCATCAAATGTGTTATTACAATGTCGCTGATGATTTTCTGTGATTTCCCGATAGTAAACTCTTATGAAGTCCATGTGTTCACTGGGACCATGTGGGGGGCAGGGACTGATGCCAACGTGTACATCAACATCTACGGAGAGATTGGAGACACAGGGGAACGACATCTCAGGAGATCCAACAACCTAAACAAATTTGAGAAAGGCCAGGTAAACTTTGACACTCAATTTAAATTTTTGATGAAAAAATACTGGTAACGTGTCCAGGGTGTACCCTGCCTCTCGCCTGCTAATTGCTCCGTTAGGCTCTAGCTTCTCTGCAACCCTGAATTGGAATAAGCTCAATAGAAAATGAATAAATAGATAAATAAATGAAACAACAAAATGATAAACAACAAAAGAAACCCTCGGAGAAGAAAGGATATATCAGTTGTTTTCATAAAAGCTGCAAATAAAAAAATAGTTAATCACACAACCTCAGGAAACCAATATGCAGGGATAATAAATATTTTCCATTTTACTTCTATCATGGAAGTCATTACATGGGATCAGAAACATTTCCAGAAATTGTCATCTGTGAACGCAGCTTGTCGTGCTGTCCACAAATGTAGGTTAACGCTCTCTCATATAAACAAGAAGCCAAATATGAACATGATCCAGAAACACTGTCATCTTGTCTAGACCAAAGCTCATTTGGCTTGTTGTCAGTACTCCATTCACAAGCCTGCATTTGTGATGGAATGGGCCAGCATTGAATCCTAGACAAGACAAAAAAAAGTTCACAGATGTTTATAAACTATTATTAAAAGAAGAGAGGGTAAACATGGCCCTGTCTTTACTTTTTGAACATGTTGCTTCCATCAAATTAAAGATCCGTAGATAGTTTTCATAGATCATAATGTCGACATGTAATAGAATGTTGATTTATGAGGTTTGAAATTCCTTGCAGTCACTTCTTATTTACATTTTACACAGAGAACCAGATTTTTTAGATGTATCACTTTAAACAGTTTGGTGGGTGAAGTTTGCTACCTTTGTTTCTTGGTTGGATTTTCTCATCAAACAAATATAACATCTTAAGTATTTGATTTGATTAAAGATAAAAGATTGAATAAATTTGTACGGAGGTTCCCGTATCTCTGACCCACTTTGTTAGTTTGTCACTATTTTGTTTGTGTGTGACCCAGGAGGATATTTTTGACATCACAGCGGTTGATTTGGGGGTCTTGAAGAAGCTTAGGATCCGACATGACAACACCCAGGCCAGTGCTGGCTGGTTTTTGGAAAGAGTGGAGATTATAGACAACAAAGATGACACAACGTGAGTAATAAAGATGTTAGATTCAACGAGAGAAAGGCAGCAGTCATGCTTTAATTTAGATCATCTTTGCACAAATTCCCTTGATTTTTTTCAAAAGAATAATGTGTCAGTTATTTAATGAAAGCTATATAAGATTTATTGAGCGGTGACCACCTAGTAACACAGTCTTTAAAGGATAGTATCAGCTCACTGCACATTTTGTTTTTAGAGCACCACCGTGTGGTTTGAAACAGTATTCGTCTTCTCAAAGTTGTTATAGACACAAAAGGACATATCAACCTTAAATAGGACTATGCTTAGTTTGTATAGGTATATTGTTCAGAGCATTCATATTATACTGTTTTTAAGGTACTTTTTTCCATGTAAACGCTGGCTGGCCGTTGATGAGGATGACGGACAGCTTGCTAGGGAGCTGGTCCCTGTTGATGAAGCTTTCATGAAGATGGGGGATGATGATGACGAGGACTCTGAAGCTACACTTGGTTTGGAACAGAAGGGTGAGAGAAACATTACAGAGAAAGGTGTTAGGAAGTAGCAAAGTGGTCAGAAAAATAATCCTTTGGTGTATGAACTCTTCCTTGTTTTTTTTGTTTTTTTATAGCTATGTCAACAACATACACAGTGAGGATAAGAACTGGTGACAAAAAGTATGCAGGAACAGATGCTAATGTATTTATGATCCTCTGTGGCGCTAAGGATGATTCAGGTAATATTGCCGACCGTTATTCTCTGTTATTCTTGTATACTTGTGTATTTAAATATCAGGTCCTTCTGTGTTGTGAATTTCTGCAGGGCTTATTAACCTGAAGTCTTCAAAGACTCATAAGAACAAGTTTGAGCGGGGTATGACTGATGAGTTCACTGTGGAAGCTGTAGACATCGGACCCCTGAAAAAACTGAGGATTGGACACGACAACTGCGGTAAATTCAGACACAGTTCTGGATTGTGTAGTGACTAATACAGAAACGCTTGGAAGACCCTTCTATATGTGATTATGGTGATTTGTATTAATGCATAAGGTCAAGGATCAGCGGGCTGGTTCCTTGATTGGGTGGAGATTGATGCCCAGTCTCTGGGACAGAAGCTGCGCTTCCCCTGCGGCCGTTGGTTGGACAAAGGCGAGGATGATGGAGCAATCGTCAGGGATCTGTTCCCTAATGCTCTTCAGACAGAGTTTTACACACCATGTAACTCACAGTGTTGCAGTAAAATGATTTATGGCACTTTTTTATTTGAGATATTTGGCATCTGATGTGCTTAACTGCTTTCAATCCTTTTTTTTTTACCTAGTTGTTCCCTATGAGATTAAAACTTTTACAAGTGATGTATTTGGAGCTGGAACAGACGCAGATGTCTTCATTGTCCTGTATGGAAAAAATGCAGTGTGTACCCAGCAGAAGTCTCTGTGTGTCAACAAGAGAGAGAGGAGAATGTACTTTGAGAGAGGAGCTGAAGATATGTTTATCGTTGAGGTACAGTAATAATAAAGTAAAGCCATAAATAAGTGGTAGAAGTGCTTTCGTCAAGTTTTCGAGTTCAAACAATGTTCTTTTATATTTACTGTGGTGAATGTGCTGTTAAATTAGCAATGTGTTCTGTTCTCTTTGCAGCTAGAAGATGTGGGGGACGTAATTGAGAAGATACGTATTGGCCATGACAACCGTGGGGTCAACCCGGGCTGGCACCTGGACCGAGTGGAGATCAGACGTCTGCTCAGGAAGGGAAAGGTGCTGTCTGCAGAGGATTTACGTAATAGTGAAGAATCTTTCACTTGAGTAAAAACATCTGAAACATTGTCACCAAACTGAAAAAAATCACCCCAATGATAAGTAGATTAAGTTTTATAGTCATGGATTATTGTTACTTATGC
The DNA here is from genome assembly GCA_037177055.1 of Atherinosoma microstoma. Lineage (NCBI taxonomy): Eukaryota > Metazoa > Chordata > Actinopteri > Atheriniformes > Atherinidae > Atherinosoma > Atherinosoma microstoma. The sequence continues at coordinate 8,238,806 of JBBBVU010000020.1, forward strand.
AAGTTGCATTGCATAGACAACAAAGATTAGAATCTGTACAGTAATCTTGTGTTTTGTCTGTAAAATCCTACACTTTAAGTAGTGACTACAACTGTTAAGTACAATATTTGCTCCTGAGTTCCTATGTACAATAGTGCAGGTAGATGTACAAACTCAACACCACCATGGTATAAACACTGGGTCATCTTAAAATCTCAAACCTGATGCCTGATTTTGATCTTTGCCCTTCTTCAGATATCCTCAAACAATCCTAATATTAATTTACGCAGCTGACCTCTTTTTGCTTTTTGCCAGCCTCTTCCCTCACATCCAGCTCCATTTTTGGTCACCAGGTGGAGATGTTTTCCTCAGTAACGAGTGGTTACGCTCCAGCACTGTGGTCTCATTATGATCCCACATACTGAGTCAAGGCTCAGGCAAAAGCACAACTTATTCTTCCCCTCGTCACATGAAAACAAAGATTATATCGGAGGATTAACATGTCTCTCTCTATTTAGGGTTCAGAAACTGTCATCTTCCCTTGTGAGTGCTGGCTTGCCAAATCAGAGGATGATGGAGAGACAGTAAGAGAGCTGGTACCCTCTGACATCATCACAGAGAAACTTTCAAGAGATGGCAGCCTTAAAGTGACTGAGGTTGAGGTGGAAGATGCCCTGGAGAGTATGTGGTGTTCTACTTTTTATTTACCTTTCCGACCATTATTTTAAAGCCCAGAAACCAAAAGAAAAATGTCCTCTATTCACTCAATTTTCCTACAACAGCTTCAAACTGAATCCTCTTGTGCTCACTTGGGATAATTTTCTCTATTTCAGTTCACACATACAAAGTGTCAGTGATGACAGGCGATGTTTATGGAGCCGGCACTGATGCCAACGTCTTCCTTACCATTTACGGGGACCTGGGGGACACTGGAGAGAGGAAACTGAGCCAGTCAGAGACAAACAGCAACAAGTTTGAACGAGGATCTGTAAGGGACTTTACAGTTTGCGGATCTATTTCCTCTCTCTTTTTTACTCTTGTTCCCCATCTTAACTGAAGTAAAGAAAAGCAAATATACTATGAAAGAGGATTATAATGTTTATGCTGTTACCTCAATGGCTTTTTCTCCCAGGTGGATAAGTTCACTATAGAGGCAGTCGACCTTGGCCAGGTTTACAAGATTAAAATCCGCCATGACAATAGCATGGTGAGTCCTGACTGGTATTTGGACCAAGTTGAGGTTTTTGACGCTGATACAGAGGAGGTGTTCCTCTTTTTATGTGAACGCTGGCTCTCCAGGAAGAGGGAGGACAGACGCATTGAAAGAGTATTCTATGTCAAGGTAAAATATACTATTTTGAACTGTTGGGGTGAATTATATGTACAAATTAGTTAAAAGATGTTATCTTAAGGAATGTTAAGACACAAAGACAGACATATCAATATGTTCTTGGCATAGATTTGAACAAGTATTAAAATATGCATTTCAGGAAAAGGTTACATGCTCCATTTCTGTAAAACCCAGTCCTCTCAGGGAAGTTTGTTCACTCTCATCCAGGAGTAAAACTTTCCTTTCATGTAACAGTTCTCTTCACACATGATTTCAGTGCAAGCCTGCACCTTTAACAAGTCTTCCACAAGCTTCCTGTCCCTAGTGTTGTCATATATTTCTAACAATGTGCTCCTGTTAGGTGACAATATAAGCATGTTGACCTTTTCAGATTTAACTGCCACATTATATCACATTGCAACTTTGTAACAACAAGTGTTGGTGTGTGTGTTTGTGTCAGCAAACATGTCTTGTTATTTTTTTAGGGTTATGAAGGAGTTAGAGAGAGTCTATATAGTAAAAAGAACTCGGCCCTCACAGTGAAGAGCGTTGACAGTAACATGAATAAGAAGAACAAGAAGAAGAAAGAGGAAGAAATTGAACTACCACGTAAGAAATATCAGAAATTTTCATTATTTACTGCTCTTTGAATGTTTGTTAGTAATTACAAAATCCCATGCTGGAATTGATGAATAATTGGGGTCCCCTTCCTGTGCAGTCATACCATACCACATCACCACCTGCACTGGAATAGAGCGTGATGCAAGCACCACCAGTAGGGCTTATGTGATCATTATTGGGGTCAATCAAATCCAGACGGAGAGGCTGTGGCTAGATATGACAGATGGGAGAACGGGCTTTGAGGCCGACTCTCTTGAGAGCTTTGAGTGCCAAGGTTCAGATGTGGGGGAGATAAAAAAGGTGGAGGTGAGTCAAGGGTGAAGTTTTTAAATGATCAGGGATAATCCTAGCATTCACACACATAAATAATAAATACACCCTTGCTAACTGAAATGATTATTCCTCTCCTTCCGCTTAGCTCGGCCATGATGGGGCCACTCCAGAGAGCTGCTGGCTCGTTGATGAGCTGGCTGTTGCTGTGCCAACCAAAGGGGTCAAATATATCTTTGCTTGCAAGTGCTGGCTGGCCAAAGATCGAGGAGATGGACTGACTGCTAGAGTATTCAACGTGCTGGATGCAGAGGCCATTTCTATCTCCCGGAAGGTATGCAGATGTGGACAAATTGACGCAAGCAGAGCCATATGGCACAGTTACTTGTAGACTGCATGACCACAACTCACTTAATTATATTGAATTTCTTTGCACCTTCATAAAAGAATTCAGAAGAAGCCTTTACATCATGAAAACGGAAGCTCTAACTATGATATGTCAAAATCATGATTAAACATTATTTGACACTCATTTTCACTTAATTTTCATATGATGTTATTCAGGCACATTTAAGATTGGAAAGCAGATTAGAGATATGTTAATTTTGCCAAAATCCCAATTTTATTCCAAATTTAAACCAATAAAAAAAGGAACATAAAAAAGTGAATAAAAACGATATACTCAAACATTTTTAATTTTAAAGTAGGGTTATAAATGAAGTGCATTGTGTGTTTACAGCATGTTTTATAAGAGCCTATTAATGTAATTGGTCATCAATTGCAAAACAGATGAGCATCATAGTTTGATGAGATACTCTGCTTGTGGGAGATGGTTTTGTAATTAAAATGTAATGAGCTGAACGTCTAATCTTTTCATCATCAGATTATCTACGAGGTGACGGTGGTAACAGGAGATGTGCAGAATGCAGGAACAGACACCCAGATCTTCATGTCCGTGTTTGGGGTTAACGGCAGCACAGAAGAGATGCTGCTGCAAAAGAATGAGGACAGGTGGATAAAGATTTGATTTCCGTTTCATATTTGGACTCTGATGTTTGCAACATGAAATCGTGCTCTAGATTAAAAACTCTGTGTTGCTTGTGATGGACGGCAGGTTTGAACGTGGTCAAGAAGACACTTACAACATGGAGATCGATGACATTGCCCCGCTGAGGAAAATGAGGCTTCGTATTGATGGTTCTGGCAGCCGACCTGACTGGTTTCTTGACAAGGTCAGCTCGCCTTATCTGACACCAGCACACACACATGCACACACATGTTGTACATGTTTACGTGTTGAAAACAGAAAATAATATTAGAAAAAGGTAATAGCTGACCAGATTCAATTATTTAGCAACATCTCTTTACGTTTGGGCTACTTGGCTGTAAAGAAAAATGGAACACAAGGAGCTTAAAAGTAGGAAAGTAATTTGTATTTTCCTCTAAAATCAATAGAACAAAGCAGGTTTGTGGTTTCATCCTGAAACTGGATGCTGTAGGTCACAGGATCATTCAATCTATTATATCACTCAGACTCGCACATCTATTTCTGTCTGCAGGAGGGTGGTAAATGATTCAGTCTCCCACAAAGACCCAGGCACATACACACATACATACACGACAAGACCTGAACTCATAAAGAAAGCATGTTGACCCTTTTTTTTTCACAATGCTGTTGTTGCCATCATCACAGACATAAACGTTTGGACATGCACTCACACAGGCTCAGGTTTTGCCACAGACAGTACATTTCAGGGTTATATTATCCAATGAATATTTTTTGCTTATAAATGATGACATTTGTGTATCAGTCAAAATGGTTTTCTTTTAAAATGACCTTGTGAGGACACCACTATTACCCACCTCCAAATTCAGTCTAAAGTCTCAAGCAGAGTGTTGATGAATTAGAACACATTTCCTATGTAAATGTCTTCTCTGGTAAAGACACCATGCCTATAGAGCAGCCAAGCAGTCTGTAACAATACCAAGCCGTGTCCGTCTGCGTATGAGACTCAGTGACTGTGAACATCTCCTTGATTTGACCCTGCACAGAGCCATGTGTGTTCAGCATCACAAGCAGATGTGCTGCCTTTATGGATTGCTGGGTCCATGTATTGAGGTGGACTCAACAGCGCACCAGGCAGACTTCCAGCATAGTAATCAGCCCACATAGATGTCCAGAAAGGAGAGTTAATACAAGGGGGGCTAACAATAAAATGTTAGACTATGAGAACTCACCTTAGAATAGGTAGAGTTTATATACATGTTGGTGACACATTAACCCTTGAAAGCTTGGAAGCTGATTGTTTTCCTCGTTTGTATTTTAAGACCTTGTAAGGACCAAATTATTTTCATTATGTACTGATGTGTAAAACCTTACAATTAAAAGTAAGAGTGACTTGTTTTTCATGTAAGTGCTTTTTAAAGATATCCTTTGTGTTTCAGATTTTGAAAAATCAGCTGGTCAGTCCACCACATAGCTCAGCATTATTGGATGTGGTGCCATGAACCAGAGGATCATTATCATTGACTTGTGTTTTACTATTACCAGCTGAATGCTCCCCTCCAGCTAAATTAATGGGCTATGGTGAACCTTTAATATTGCACCTCATGCCAAGCCATCACAAAATCTAATTATTAGATATTTTGGCACCACATAAATTCCCAACAGCATTCACTGTAACTTTTTTCTTTAACATCATCTCGAATTACAACTATGTTTAAGTGGATGCTGAACTTCATCTGGTAAACTGATTCTAATAAAAGTGACTTTCATTATGTGCTTTGGCTGGTAGCTGATTCCAAACTGATGACATGATTATTCCTATTTGTGCAACAACACTTGTACAAGCTGCTGAGACCTTAAAATGTGCTTTTAATGTTTTCAGTTTGTCTAAGTTGAGATTTTCTCTTAATACAAACAAAACCAAACTTTTGCAGTTTTCTGAAAATAGGTTTAATGATCTTCCCTCAGTGATCACTCCGGATGGATCAGTCACTGAGTTTGTTAACTCGTTTAAATATATGGGTGTTTTAATTGATGTCTCTTTGACTTTTAAATTTAATCTGAGTTTAAATTGCAACTGAAACTTGCTTTCCTTTTTAGAACTCAAACGTGTTTCTCCTTAAATAGCTAAGAAGCAACATTTTTGCGTACATTGGACTTTGGAGATCTTTTATTTATGAGAGTCACTGCATAGATATTGCATGTGCTTGATTCAGTTTACCACGCCCCCTTTGCTTTATAACCGACTGTAAGGCTCGGAGTCTCCACTGTGAACCTTATTCCTGGGTCGGATGGCCTGATTCGGCAACCTGTCGTTGTTTATGTTAGTTCATAACACACCCTACCTGTGCTCTCAGGAGTTATACACACTGACCATTGCCTGTGTTTATCTCCTTTAATCCTTTTAAATCTTCATTGAAAGACCTGAGATGTGGTTGAATTCTGCTTTATTTTGTTTTTAACCATGACTGACTGATTGTGCTGAAGCTTTTTCTTGGCCAGGGCTCCCTTGAAAAAGAGATCTTCGATCTCAATGGGACCTAAACTAAATGCCAGATTTCAGAAAGAGATTTTTAATGAGAACATTAAAAGCTTGCACTATGTATCCAGGTGATCATGCGTGACCTGACCACAGAGGACGTTTCTGTGTTCACTTATGAGGAGTGGCTGTCCAAGACTCGCGGACCCAAGAGGACCATGATCTGTGAGATGGCTGCCGTGGTGGATGAGGAGGTAATGGTGGAGCTCACCACCTACATCATCCAGGTTAGGACCAGCGATGTTGCAGGTATGTCTGTTATAAAAAGAGGGAAATAAGCAACATATTTCACAGTGTATACATAGCCCAGTTATGGCATGCATTTATAGGCAACTTTGGAGTTTTTTTTTTATGTATTCCCTAATTCACACTCAACATCACATTCAGTAGATTGTGATTAATAGTTGTGATTCCTTCACATTAATCCATTTTAATGTCAGTACTTTGTTTTTAAATTCAATGAAGATCAAAGATCTGAGCCAGAAGGTGTAAAATAATGAAGTAATTCACAAGATAAAAAGGAATGATCAAAACAAAGAGACACAATTTTTGTATGGAGGCTTTTCCTGTCAGTCAATTGTTGTGAATCCTTTTTTCAGGTGAGAGTTTCAGCTGTCAGGTTGAAAAAACTACCGATCTAAAGGGATCTGTGTTTAATCAAATCACAGATGAATGTTGCAGACTCTTTGGGGAATACCTTTCATGTTAACATTTTGATCAGACCTGTGAACAGAAGGAACTTAGAGGTTCAAAGGCACTCTGCAGATGAGGCCATTTAAAATCTACTTATCAGGCACACTGTCATCCATCCATTCAGCCAGCTTTTCATCCCAGGGTCAGCGTTGGGTCAGGTCCAGAGTGATCAGACTGAGGAAAAATAGTTTATATATCCTCTTTTATCTGTAACATCCCCCAGCTCTTCCTGAAGGACTCTGCAAGTTAACAGACAAGTGTGTCATCTATTTGTTTTCACACTTTCAAAGGGACGCATCTGTTGGTGGTTTTATATGGAGATAGACTCCGATTGCAAATGGGTGTCATTATCTTGTAGAGATTCCTAAATGTCTGTCTTTCCCCATTTTGTCAATAACTTTCCAAATATCAAATCTGCAAGATCTTCCTGTTTCTCATTTTCATTTTCTCATTCCCATTCCCGTGCAGAGGTTTGTGTTTCCCAGGAATTAAAGGTAGAATAATTCACATTTGACTCCCACATGGCAATGAAAGAAATCCTCTTTAGAAGTCCTTTGCTTTCCTGCATCATCTTTTCTTCAAGCAGTATTTTCTTTAGCGCTTTTGCACTTCTGATCAATACGATAGTGTGGCGAGAAGTCTGAGCCAACTTCAAAGGACTGCTCTCTGCCCCAGGCAGTTACTAGAAGCTAAGATGCAGCCCCGCACCAACACGAAGGCTCTGGAAAGAATAATGAGCCAGGCTGATAGACACACACACACACACAGACAGGCATATGCATGCAAATTATATTAAATAGGCCATGCTGTGCATACGATAATGGCGTTCTTTGATATTTGATGGGGTTATCCATGTACACTGTAAAGAGGCACTGAATATCAAGTAGGCACATGAGTGTATATTAAGTCATTTTTAAAAGCCACTTTAAAAGAATCTGAATATTCAATTCCAGTCTTGTCATTTGTCATTAACTGAGGGCTGTTTAAAGTTTTACATTTTTACTTTTTGTGTAGGCATGTTTAAAATGAGGTCCCTGGAAAAAAGCCGCAGACTGAGGTTTTGTGATTGCCATTGACTTGTGCACTCAGTTACTCAGTAGGCCTATGTACCAGACTGCAATGAAATGATGAAGCACATGGGCATTATAAATGAGTCAGAGACCTCAACTCTGCCTGCTCTCTTCTGCCAGCATATCTTGTGGCTTTGCACTGGCTATGTCTGAAATATGTTGCAAATTAGCAATAGAGTGAGTCATTTCAAACTTATTACCAGCAAACAAAAGAAATCACTGACCAGTTTAAAAAAAGAATAAATCTGATTATTTCAGTTTAGTCCAAGCTGTTTTAAGAAAATTAAAACAAGACATAAATCTTAGTTTGGCAGAATTCATTTTATTTTTTCTTTGTAATTGGTGGCGTTCTTCTGTCTCTTCAGGGGCAGGAACTGATGCCAATGTTTGGATCATCATTTTTGGAGAGAATGGAGACACTGGAACGCTTGCACTGAAGGAGTGCAACAAGTCCAACAAGTTTGAGCGCAAGCAGGTGGACACATTTCGCTTCTCTGACATCCTCAGCCTGGGAGACCTCTCCAAAGTGCGAGTCTGGCATGACAACGCAGGTCAGCAACTCATTCCAGTCACTATAGATATGGGCTTGATTAAAAGCTGATGTTTTGAAAATTGTGTTAAAAATGAAATAAAATACAGTTATTTACTTTGTCACTATTTCCCAATTGAAGCACGTGTTGCTATTCCTCATTGCATGCACCATAGCTGCTGGGCAGTTGTGTCAGACTTGTTAAATTGTTGTGGTGTTGTGGTAAAAAATTTATAATTTACACCCTGTGTAAATTGTAAATCGTCAATTTCCCTTAGGGGATCAATAAAAAGTATCTATCTATCTATTGTATTTGCAGAGATTCAAAAGATGTTTTTTTTTTCCAGGTTTTCACTAATTTTTCCTGTCTCATGTTGTCATTGGTATTTTGGGATTAGACCAGCAGAATAGTTGCTCACAGCTGATTAGCTGCAATATTGACACAACTACCCAACCAGCTTTCATGCAGTGATCTTTAACAACATATATGTCGCACATCTTTTTAAAAAATACCTGAAATATCCCTTTTCAGCCACTTTAACCTTGCTAAATTTATTCTAATCATTCAAAAGATCACCTGTGTAATATATTGAATTATTGAAAAGAAAAAAGGTTCACTGCAGTTGTTTTCATCTGCAAGGTTTGTTTTCTGCATATTCTGGTGACACTATTCAGTCTAGTTTATTGACTTGCACACAGCCAATAGAAACGTGTCTGATTTTCATTATTTGATGTTTTTTTTCAATACTGATTGGAGATTTGCTTTGCAGGTGAAAGGAAACCTGGTCAATATATTAAATGAATTACTTTTACTTCACTTACTTTTTTTCCTCCTGCTCCAGGTCCTGCTCCAGGTTGGCACTTGGAATACATTGATGTGAAAGATGAAATCATGGACAAAACATTTCGTTTTCCTTGTGACCGATGGCTCGCCAAGAATGATGATGATGGACAGATAATGAGAGAGCTACCTTGTGGTAACAATGACTACTTAGACCTCAGCGAGAAAACCAGTAAGGCCACCTTGCAGTATTCATAGTGTCTAATTGTGCAAAAACATCTTTATTTGTGTTTTTCTCTTGACTGGAAATTATACACCTCCTGTTAAGGACCAATGAGGCAACCTACTGTAACTGTGTCTGTGTTTTCTCTTTGGAAGAATATGAAATTTGCACCACAACTGCAGACTCAGCTGAAGCTGAAACCAGAGAGAATGCTTGGATTGTACTTGAGGGGAAGAAGGCACGATCAAAAGAATTTGTTCTGGAGAACTCCTCAAAGAAGAAGAGGTTCATGCGGTATGCCCTTACAGCAAGATTAAATCAGTCAGCTACAACTTGTTTGCATAGGAAAGCTCAAAGAAATATGCTCTCCATCACTATAGTGGCCCCTTAGCATTTAATGATAATGCCAGCAGCAGAAAGCACTTGAATGAAGAACAACACTGCACTCCACTATCATGACATTATAGCGTACTACTGAAGAATTATTCTGACACAAAGCAAACTGGCAGTGACTATAATTTAAACTCTGTGGGCCAGTTCAAGAGAATCATAACTCAATCTTTCTTCCTTTTTAGGGGAAATGTTGACAGGTTTGAGTTTTCATCCAAGAACCTGGGGGATATTGCTGGGATTTGTCTGGGTCACACACCCAAGGATGGGAAGAAAGTAAAAGGGGAGGCTTACTGGCATGCGGAGGAGGTTGTTGTGACTGAAAGAGAACTCGGAAACAAGTAAGAGACTGGTTACTCCTCAAAAACAGTCATTGTTTTATAATTTCTCCCAAACACTTATGTTGGTTGGTATTTCCAGTTAAAACATAAGAGTGCTTTTTTCCTTCTCTGCTTAGATATATCTTCAGCTGCAATGCCCTCATCCCACTCTCTCCAAAGAGGGATGATTTCCTGACTTTTGAGTGCACAAAGACCATTGAAAGCTTTGCCAGCAAAGCTCGCAGCCTGGTGCCTGTCAAGTACGAGATCATCGTCATCACGGGTGACGAGAAGGGAGCAGGAACAGATGCCAACGTTTTTATCACCATCTATGGCTCCAATGGAGATTCAGGCTGTCGGCAGCTGCGGCAGAAGTTTCGCAACCTTTTTGAACGCGAGCAGACTGATCGCTTTCTGCTGGAAATGCTGGACATGGGAGAGCTGCAGAAAGTTCGAGTTGAGCACGACAACTCTGGCCTCAACCCTGGATGGCTCCTCGATCGGGTGGAAGTCACCAATTTAGCCAATGGTGTCAGCACCATCTTTCTCTGTGGGAAGTGGCTGGACACTAAGAGGGCAGATGGACAGATCGCCAGGGTCCTCTACCCAAAATACTGACGATGAAGCTATTTCTGAAAACACCATCAGCAGAAGGAATTGCATGTTTAGAAATAATGACCAAAGTGATTCTGCCTCTGGCAAATTTTATATCTCAGGTACTGAGGCAGATTTTTTACATTTGTAGATTTTTAAACCCTATTATGGTTATAGTGACATAATAGGTCTTCTTCAGTCAGGACAGAAAAAAAGTGCCATTCTTTTTACATTCCAGATGTCAGTGATGGCTTGGTCAGTTGTTTTGTAATGATAAGTATTTTATAAGCGATTAAACTGCATTGTAATTACCTAAATTTCAATACAAATTTCCAAACCCTAATTTTGCATTTGTATGTAGTTTAGTCACGTAATGTGCAATGAAACCCACAAACAACTCTGTGCAGACATTTTTAGCATCTTTTATCTTAAAAATTTGATCACTTTTCATCAATCCCACTTGCATCAAGAAGCTGTTTTAAGATAAGTCCACACAAACAGGTATATTTAAAAGGTAAGTTTTCCCAAATGCAGGTCCAGAGAGCCCAAAATCTGACTGCCTCCCCCAGGTGCCACCAATCAAATACTGACAAATATGTACTGTTAACTCCCCTTTACCTGTGTAAACCTCAGATGCCCAAGTGCCAGTGAATGCAGTCTGTAATGTACAGTACTTCTATGTTCCACATCAGAACTACCATGTTCTTGTTTGTAAATCAGTATTTATACAGCATGATCTCACCAACTGCCTAGTAATATTTGTCTGTCTAAAATTTATACATTTTATGAATAGGATGTACAAAAAGTAATAAAACTAGCAGATGTCATGACTGTGCAAAGTTATATGTCTGACTATCCTGAAGAAAACACTGATAAAACTAGTGATTTAGCTCATAGCAAGCTATTGTCATTATAAATTAAGTACAAGTGTTTGTGCTGCCATGATTGAAGCCATTCAATGCAGGATCATCTGAAGTAAACTAAAATATAATTGGCTGTTTGCTTTTCCAAATGTTGCTTTACTTTTTACTTTAGGACCACCTTAGTTATTATAATAAGTCCATTATTTCCTAGGATTCATTTGCATATGCTACTTTATTCCTGGTCTGCGCCCCTGCTTGGACCGCCAATCAAAGGTTTTCTAGACCTTCCCTGGCCTCCTCCGTCGTTATCACATCTAATGGAACCATTAATATAAACTTATACACAAAGAACAGAACTGATTGAAATGGAATTTTTCCCCATCTGAAATCAGCTCAAAGCATGCAATTCAACTTTTTTCTTATCAAAGCCTTTGTAGGGTCAGAAATTCATTTCTTGAGGATTTTGGAGAATATCCAAGAGCACAAAATAACGCAAAAAATCAAGAACTTCTCTGTTTAATCCAGTTTATTACAAAAAGAGCACATATAAAAGGATAATATACAAGCCATAAAATAAGATTAAAATAAAAAACAAAACAGAGAAGTTTGGGTTTAGCAATGCAATTTTTGAAATCATCATTATTAGTAGTAGTAATAATAAATAAATTACAAAATTCCACCAAATGTGAATCGAACATTTACCCATAATATGCTCACTCATTTCTTCATCAACACACTCATCACCATTAATGCGCTATTGCTTTAATATTAATGATAAATAGTTCTATTTTCAGATAAAATATCCTATATTGAAAAACATTGCGCAGTCACAGCTAAACAGCAGATTTTCATACAAGGATGTCGGCAGCCCTTTCACTGGCACTTTTTGGCATATTTTCTCTTCAGTTTGTTTTATTTTCTCAGATTCAAGCAGCAACAAAATTTATACCTTTTTTTTCCCCTATTTATAGTCTTTGTATATATTTTCACCATAAACTATTAAAACCATGGCGACTACACAGAAACCTGAGAAAACATGCATTTTTAGAAAAAGTTGTGCTTTATAATCCTTGCCTTCCTTTTGAACTGTGAGAGGACAGAGAGTAGGAGGGACGGACGGTAAAATCAAACAGAAATGAAAAGGACAGGAGAAGGAAAATTAAATCTATTGAAGAAAGATGACTGTAGAGATCGTAAAGCCCACAGTGAAACATGCCTCTTTCTTAATATTTCCACAATATGCAAAGCTTCACTAACAGCAGCTATTTTGAACACTTTGAACTCATCTCTTTTTAGTAGAACAGCTTTAACTTAGCTCCTTCGTGTCTCATCCATTTGATTAATTATGCAACCAATAAGGCATGGTGGCTTTATGGATTGATTGTTGTTAGTGGTTTCAGTAACATGGAAATATCTCTTAACACTTATAGCGAGGCACTTGTTATGCTTATGTCTACGACAGAACTTAAGAAAAAGCTTGAAATCAAAAATACAAAAGTGAAGGAACAGTGCACGGAGAGAAGCAGAGCATAAAAAAATAAACACCAGTTAAATAATCTAAACTATGCTTTTTTTTTCTTTTTTTTTTTACTTTTTTTTTTGCCAGTGAGAGGGTTCCCATATCTAAACAAGTGAGTGCAAAACATAAAAAAAAGAAAAGAAAAGTCATACACCGAAGACCAGTTCACTTTGTTGCAGTTTGTCCACTACATCACAGCATGGGGGATCAGAGAAATTGCATTGAATGGAATGTAACTAAGATCCACAGCACCACATGAGAGATAAAAACAGAGAGCAGGCTCAGTAGCTCAGTCTTGGACAGTAAACATCACACAGCCAGCTTTTGGAGATCAAACAGCAGGGCTAGTTTAGTTTTTCCTTTTAGTGTTTGAAAAGTACAGCTGCATGCAAAACATTCCCATTTAAAACAATGCAAAAATGAGGTAATTGTTTTTTTTTCCCATAATGTTTTTGTGTTATTTCTAAATAAATAAATTATGATTCAGTTGCCCCCAAAAAACTATATAAAATTAAATACATACCCACAATGTCTACAGTTAGTAATAAATTATGATTGTTAAATACTTAAGGCATCTCAACTGACAACACCCTGTGTAAACTATGAAAACTTCATCACAGATGACTCCACTACAGGAGGAGGCAGTGTCAACACTGGCAGTGCACAAGACAGGGAGAAGTAATTTTTAAAAAAAAAAGGTCTTATCTTTTTTCTATCACAGTGCAAAGGACAGTAAGGGTCCTAAATGGCATCCTTTAACACACACAGCTCTGTGGAACTGAAGCCAAACGAATGTTTTTAAAAGTAAGAAGTGGTGGTAAAGATGTGAGTGACTCGCTGTAGCAGCCAGAATGTTTCCCTGCTGCTGTGCTGTCTTGTGTCTGTGTGCACTGTGAGAGGGAGGCTGCCTCCGTCGCGTCACGTTCTACATAATTCTAGCAATACAGCATAGCAACCAGCATAGCAACCACGAGGGGAGGTCTGTCACACAAATACACAAGCTCAATACGCAAAAGCTCCTCTCCCAACCGAAAACACTGCATGAATCTATACCTAAATATAAACCAACTCAAATGAAATACCAAGGATTATTCTTGTTGCTATAACTATTCTCACATGTGCTTGCTCTTTAGGCAATAAGGTAAACATCAAGAGGATCCCATCGTTGCCACCAAAGGGGACAAGATGAACACACGCTACAAGTCAGGGGAGCAACCGCTGACTGAGTTTTTTTTTTTGTTTGTTTGTTAGTGTTGAGAAGATAGTCAGAGCTCAGATTAGTTGTCATGCACAAGCATCTCTGTACCGTTTTAAATAGAAGTAACACTACCAAAGCTGATAGCCCCAAGTCAACAATGAAACATGCATTTTCAGGACACTGCTCTGCAGCTGGCCCCCTGCCAGATAAAAATGCAGGTACTAGGTCAGCTGAATCCTCCCACCTCACTCTGCTGTGCATGATAGCATTTTCTTTTTATCCTTTCTTTTTTTTCTACTTATGTATTTTTTTTGGCTTTGTGTTGTATAAGCACTCCAGTGGCCATGCTATTAACCTACAATGTGTCTAATTCCAGGTGTCGCCTTGATCTCATGAAGCACACTCACATTTGCATGTTCAACATCCACATGTTCGTTAGACACATTCTTTAACTCACACACAGCAGGGCAGAGCGCACACACACACACACAGTCACATGCACACACAACACTTGTGTGCAGATTCAAGCTACACTGCCACAAAATGCATTTTGGTAAAACACCAAAAGACTCAGTCACTGGTTTCAGGTTCCACAGCAGTGAAAGAGACCTACTCACATGACACCAACCCATAGTAAGTACAACTGTATTGCAAAATGTCAAAGCTGCATGATAGGATCAAAACACTCAGCCCCTGGAAGGTGCACCAGATATCGCTTATTGATTACTGCTACTCTACAACGACCACAAATGACCTGTAGGTAAACATGGCATCAGAGCATTTAGTTTCTGTGAAGCTTTCTTGTGTGGCAGAATATTCATTTTGACTGAATGTTTGAAAAGAGAGAAATATATATATTCATTTATATATATCTTAGAAAGAGACAGAAAAGAGAGAGAAATGTAGCCAGTTCAGTGTGGGGTTATGTGTTTTCCACTCTCAGGACATTAAATCATGGCTTTGAGGACATGCTACACACCCCGTGGCTACCTACAGTACAACACCACAACAGCAACAACACCCCACTTACAACCAGCAAGCTACAAGTAAACCCTGTGTACATGAGTATGTGTGTGTTTGCGTGTCTTTTGCTTTCAGAAGGATGTGCTTCTATGTAAAGAGAGTCCTTTGCAGCCTCTCATGCAGTCCTGGCTTGGCTCAGTAAAGCGTGAGTCAGAAGGGTTGTGATGTCACATGAAGTCTGAAGACATTTGGCAAAGCACCCAACAGTGGGGGCTGTGGGGGGATGGAGAGCCGGCAAGCCGGGGTGGAAGAAAGAAAAGAACCACACGAGTGTGATTGAATCACAGGGAGTCGAATCTCATCAGCTGTCAGGGTTCAGCTGTGTTTCGATGTCAACTCGACAGATCGGACACTTCCTGCTGGTGGCCAGCCATTGGTCCACGCAGCCCTGGTGGAAGAGGTGCATGCAGGGCAATCTCCTGAAGGACAGAATTTCAGAGGAACACGGGGTCAGTGGTTTCACATTAGCATGCATGACTCTCCCAGAGCATACAGTTATGCGCTTGTTACAAACTTCAGAAACAAAGGAGAATTCATTTTGTTCAGTCAGACATGTACAGATGACTTCTGTTGAGTCATCAGTCCCACATGCCTCTCAGACAGCTGAGACTCCATATGCTGTAAGCCGACCCTTTCTTCATCCCCAGAGTGCAGTTCTTCTTCCCTGAAATTCCCTGCCTAACTTGGTTGGAAACGCATGTGCATAACGATCCAAAGAACAGATCCTTTTGGGGAAATACACTTACAATGATGCATGAAAGTTTATGAAACAGTTATAATTTACTGTTCTTCTGCATGAATGTGACTGTAAAACATCATCAGATTAGCATATTTGTCAAAAAGTAAATGAAGTAGATGTTTTACTTGATTATTGACGGGAAAAGTGCAATAAAGCATGGGAATGTGAAGGATTAGCAGCTGAATTGAAGGGGAAATTATAATCAGATGTAAAATCAATAAGTCATTTTTACAACATATTAGCGGAGGTGTGTTAAAGTCGATTTCTGACAACCTCCTTAAAAGAACTGCTGCTGCTCATCAGGCTGGAAGAAGTTATGCTCCACCAATTCGTAATCAATTTAAAAGTCATTGTTTGCTTCAACAGGAGTGCATGACTCCCAAAGATCACTCAAAGAGCACTTTATGTAACAGCAGTGTATGTAAAGTAATGCCACAAAAGATCTCAGAGACCAACTTCTGAGCAACTAAAGGCCTCTGTTATATTTACTAATGTAAATGACTCCACCGTTGGAAGAATTGGTGGCAAGACTGCAAGAAGAAAGACACTACTGTCTCCGAACATTGCTATCCATCTGCATGGTCATTATGTGTGGTGGATGAATTAGGACAAAATAAAACATTTTGGTTTAAATTAGAAGTATTGTGTTTAGAGAAAGTAAAATGTTTTTTTATTTTTTTATTTGGGCCACAAAGGCTTTCCATTATTGATGGAAGAATGAATTCTGAAAAATACCAGTAAGTCGTAAGGGAAAATGTCAGGTCATCTGCCCTTGAAATAAATCTTAACAGAAAGGGAATCACGCAAGATAGCAATCCTCAGCACAGACTTGATCAATCTAAGAATCTTTAAAGAAGAATAAAGTTGATGTTACGGAGTATTTAAGCCAAAGTCATGACCTTTATCTGATAGAAAGGCCTGAACAGCTCATGTAGGGCCCCCCAACATCCCAAAATTTTTCACTTTAAACTGAGGTAAAATCTCTCTTAGCTGATGTGCAGGATTGATCAGCTTGTTAGCATAGCTCTGTATAAAGAATGGACACAGCTTGAAACTTTCAGACTCTTTTCGCTAAATGCCTGCCAGCCTTTCTGGATCTCATTAACATGATTGCTTGATAAATCCACCGAAAATCTTAAGGGCTATGTTTCAAATGCCACATCATAAAATCTCGCCAAAGCACTGTTTTGATTACAAGGATCCTTTGAATGACTAGTCTTTCATCCAATGAAATTCCAAGCATGCTTCTGTGTATCTTTAGAGTTTTCATAGCACCCTCAAATCTAGGCACACGTTAAACATGGTGCAGAAGAAAGATGAACTGAGGTTGGAGCGATATGCAATTACATTTTTATGTTTGTTCTCACCATATTTATTGTCATCTTAAAGTTGTTAGCATCACAATGGGTGTTTAATGTGTTCCATCAAAGTACCACAAAATATAGACCGTCAGTAAAAATGGCTGTTTAGGAGCCAACTACCAGCTACAAGCTATTTAAAAACCATGTTGGTTTATCAGCTTTTTTCGTCTGTCCAAAGATTGATTGATAGTGGGACTTTTTCCTATTTAGAAGGTCCCATCCCACCAAAGAAGCCTCCCTGACCTCGAGAAGCTCCACATTTCTTAGTCATGGCCAGTAACATCCTGAAACATCTATTACAGCTTGTAAGAGCAAAGATCTATTCATGTCAGATTATTAATGCTAAGCCAAGACAGCTCCTGAGTGTAGTTTCAAGCTTAGTCATTGTGATCTTATAAGTATCTGAGCCACAAGGAGAATTAATTTATTTTTTTTCCTAGAGAATTTGATTGATTTCGGGGCTTTTTCTCACCTGACATCCTCTCCATCTTCCAGCATGGACAAACAGATGGTACACTTCTCATCCACATCTGTCTCCTCTTCCTCCCCAATCTTCAGCTGCAGAGGCTTTCTCTGTAATTGATGGCACCTTATTGTCAGGCAGTTGTTTACTTTGGAGCAGCGCAGATATGATATGAGATGACTCATGAGCTATGTTGCAAAAAGTGTAAGCTATGAGCATGTACATTTTTGCAGATGCATAACCATGTATCCTGTAAAATCTAAACCTAATGGACAACAATGTTTAACCCTGTGACCCAATGTAGCGTTTATGTTCTGTCATTAAATTAGATCACAGTCATACCTTCTTGTATTTGTGAGGAAAGGTAAATCTCTCAATAGTTGTCTGAACAGCTCCTCTGCTGATGCTCCCCAGTCGATCCTCCAACTGCAGCAGCTCCTGAAATAAATAGCTTATGTTCACTAGAATGACAAAATACTAAAGGAAGCTGAATTGTCTGTTTGTCATTTACACGGTCAAGAAACAATTCTTCATGAAATTGTTAACTAGTTTAATCGCTTTAAAAGCTCAAATCTGCATTTAACTTCAGTAAACCTGGCCTAATGAAGATCGTGAGATCAAAGTGGAAAACAGCTAATAAATATTTTCAGAACTAGAACCGACTGAAATCAAAACAGGTTGACATTGTGTCACAAGATAATAAAGTATATTAAAGATAATCACAGAGGTTTACCTCGTAACTTTCTCGCACAGCAGTGGCGTGTCTTGAAGGATTCAGACTTTGCAGGGCCAACAGATGCAGCTGGGGGTACGGGTAGTTTCTGATTTCATGCACAACCTAGTAAAACAAAATTCTCAATATTGATCCTGCACACACACTTCCTCTGTTACAAAACTGTTGTTCTGTTTGTAAGCAACTCTACCATGGGTCTTAGTTTTACTCCTTAAACGTATATCCCTGTTTGCTGAACTTTTGTTCTAATTATGGAAAATATTTCCGTTTTGTTGACGTTTATCCTCTTTTTTATTTTTTTTATTTTTATATGCCAATGTCTTGGTCACCTCACGGCCGCTGTACATTTTACTAAGGTATCAAGATATCAACTGGAAGCATGACTAAAAGAAGAGTGTGATAAAATTCAGCTCAGATACAGCAAGATAAAAAAATGTACCACTTGTGCAGACGATGTGTTCCTTGGGAAGTGGTGCATTCGAGGAGAGGCCAGGTAATGCTGATAGTGCTGCTGGAGCTGGTACTGATGAGGGAGGCCAGCATCTACACTAAGATCCCTGCAGAGAGACAGGCGTGTGACTAAATCAGTATTATTACTCATACCAAGCAGTGATAAAGACAGACAGATGGGTGCAGAGATGAATGGACAGGATCATCTCTCAACTCTGCAGGACCCTCATTAATTTCAGAGACTTACCAGTCGGTGCCTTCAGCCAGATATCGTGGCTGCTGTGTCATTGGCTGGGGGACATGGAGAGGAGCAGAGTACTCATAACCTGAACGCAGTCGGTGAGGGTTCAGGGGAATGCGCTCCTGGGTTCTTCTGCAATTACATAAGGTGATTTTTGTTGTTATTTAGCTTTTTGTGTGTATAAATCACTCATGTACAGTATGTAGCATCATTACTACCTGGAGTGCGGGAGAATTCTGCGGTGCTGCGCTTCAAGCAACTGCTGCTGGATGAGGTATTGCTGGTGTAAGGCCTGAGGTAGGAATGAAGGCCCCGGCACATCCTGAAACTGTGGAGGTGCTGGCAGGGCAGTGAGGGTCGGGTGATGTGCGGGGGACAGGTGGGCGGCCAGACCTGTCTGTGGGGATTGGCTGGTGTGTCCGAGAGGGAACTCCGCTGAGATGGGCGCCTGGGGAGTGCCCAGGTGAAAGTGTTGGCAGGAGGTAGCATGGCTGTGCTGATGCCTGCTGAAATGTGCTCCTATGGGAAATAAAGGTAAGGGATCAGGGTTGAGCCAGATAAGTGATGAGCCAGTCAATAGACACATAAAAACATACAAAGATAGGAGAGACTTGACAGAGAGGACACGACAGACAGAACAGTAGATGGATGACAGAGACATGTGAGCATCATTCAGACCCAATGTTCTACCTCTATACTTGCCTTCAAGACAGACCTATCATCACTAACAGTTTTAGGAGTTTTAAAAAGTGAGCGATAGCATCAGCACTTATCTGCAGTCTATTGCTAGTTAACTTAATGCCTGCTGTTTGAAGGAACATTAAATTGTACGTTTGGTCCGATTACAGTGAAACCCACTCACCCACACTCTCCATATCAGAGATGGGAAAGACGAGATTGTGTGGCTGTGACACTAAATCACCTTAGTGTTGACTAGTTCAAAACAATCAATAGAAATTACTCCCAGTGCAGAGTACTGAGGGTTGAGGGAGCGTGAGATGGAGACAAATAATTGCTACTTAAACTTCTTATTACAGCCCTCAAGCTTTCTGAACCAGCAGGGTTTGGAGGGATTGTGCAAAGCAATATATTGTGTCTATGCATGGTCCACAAATAAGTGCAGTACATTAAGGTGATTTTAAGAGTTTCATGCTCAATCAACCAGTGTTAACCTCCTTTGCAGTAAGAAGGACTTACATTGTCTGCCTAATGGGAGCAAGAGGGAGGATCTGTCTGTTAATTGATGTGTATGGTACGTTTAAAATTTATGGAGAAATTCATGGAGTTAAAGACGTGCATCTGGATATTCACCTCATATTAGCATGTTCTACCCAATAGCTCAACATTAGGTAGAAGACAGGTGCTAATACAGTTGCTTGAAGAGAGAAGTGATGCCACAGTCACTTTTGGGGACCTAAAGATTAGTTTGGCACAAAGATTGGAAACAATTATGGAAACGTATTGAGAGATTGTTCTTCGAGGAAAAGATAAGTAACCCCTGACTCGTCCTAGTATCAAAACAAGCATTAAAACCACATTAAAATAACCAAAAACGTGTTTTGTATCATTTTGCACCTCTTTGTGGCTATTTTGTCAATTGTTGGTCATTTTTTGATTATTTTGCATCTCATCAAAATTGTTTTCCGTGTCCACATTCGCTATATTACTATTAAATTAGGCAATATATTTTGGTATGATTTATAAATGTAATTTCTGTGTGAATTGTGACTTTGAAGTTGTAATTTTACTTCCCTGTTCCTGTCGTTTGTCCATTTGTGGTCATATTCCATATCTTCAGTAACATCTTGTCTCCTTTTCATTTCGATGATAAGAAGGACGCCCAAAGAGTCTGGAGGCTCCTGAGCCATGTGGCTGGCTCAGGAGCCAGTGATGTGTCAATGCAAACAGGTACAATCCACCAACAAACATCTCCAATGCTCAATAATCAACACAGTGTTGTTTGTTTTAACTGAACATAAGGGAAATAGAACAACCTGGCACTCCAGTTTGGCATCACATTGGATTAAATAGGGGGAATAATTATTTTAAAACTAATTTTATTATTGAATTAAACAAACTAAATGTAATTAGTGCGATAAGTCAAGCTGGTTCCTCTTGTAAAGTACATCTAAATGCCGGGTAGTTCTAAGATGCCATCTCATTTACATTAGAGAGATAAAAAATAAAAAATATGTGGTATAAACCAAAATAAGCAAGCAAAAAAGCTTCTTTCTGCTTCTTTCATTATTGCCGACATACTTGCTTGGCTTAGCTTCACTACATGTTGCCTCGGGACATGAGAAGCCAGTGAACCCAGAGAGCCACGAGCGATCTGAAAACAACATTTGGTTGAGGAAATAGAGCAGAAATGGCAGTCTGGTGGATTGGATTGGTTAATAGCTTCTCTACATTAGTTTTGTATGAAGCCTGTGGCCTGATGAGGCTGGAATTTGTGTGAAGCTCGTAAATATCACATTATGATTCTCTGTGCTCTTCCACGGCATTAACTGCTCACATTAATATTTGACATACTGCAGAGCTAATGGCAATGACGTTATTGTGACATCTCTGCTTTGACTTGCAGTCATGAAATGTCTGATTGGTGCAGAACAGGCTCCCACCCATCCACACAGACGCAAACAATCCACTTCTCCTCACCCCTGAGCTGCTGCACAGGCAGCCCCTCCCCCACAGCGTGGCTGCGGCATGGTTTCCCTTTGTGAGTGACAACCTGTAGGCCCCACCCACCTGCGACTGCTGCAGTCAGACATGAATCCTCCCTCACCGCCTCCAGCTTCCATCACTGCAGCTTTACAAATCACACCTCCTGTCTAACTTAATCCTATCTTCTGTCTGTCCAGTGGTCTTCCATCTATCCATCATGTGATACACTCACCCCATCACCCACCTTCAGATATCTCTGATCAACGTGCTCCCTGGCAGAAGCTGTGTTGATTGAAAAACTGCATACAGTATAAACTGCCCTGCATGACACATACTTGCTCATTGACCCTACTTGTGTGAATTGGTTAAATAAAGACAGGGCAGGTTTTACTCCCAACTCAACCACTGCAGTGGTACATGTGCATTACAGCTGTTGAGTTATTTAAAAGGCTGTAGTTGATGGTGAAATGTACAGAGCATACACTACTGTATCTCAGGAGCTCCTTCTGTCGGAACATAAATAACTATTTCAGACATTTTGAACAGATGTAAGGCTCAAGTGTTTGAAGTTAGACAGCAGCAAGTCTCAAACTTTAAAACTCTTCATGTATGAGTGTATATTTAGAATTTGCATCAAAAGACACATCTTTAATGTGACACCAAAGTCTGTGTGGGACTTATTTTGACTACTTTCACGCTTCTCAAATACATTTTTTACTGCTGTGTTACAATGAAAAAAACACTTTAAGGCAGAGAGTACATTTAAAAATCCTTTAAATTAAAAGGGGACAGCCTAACATGAACTTTGTGTCATGAAATATTGTTTGTAGACACCATAAAATAAAATAAAGAGATCTCTAAGCCTTATTTAATGTAATTTTTCAGTATTTAAAGCAGTAAATAATCCAAAACCACAGCCTTACACTTAAAATGAGAGTCTAATTGGGTTTAGTCATGCCAAGATGCAAATAAACTAGACAACTACATGATTAATTAATTCATTTTCACATTGTAAAACTGCTAGAAGCAACCTCCTGCTTTGTGATTGAAGAGGTTATTTATAAATGTGTCAAAATCTGTTCTGCTAATTACCGACAGCCCGATGAGAGATCTGTTGCTTGTTATACCAATTAAGAGTCTGAAATGTAACAATGACACATGACGGTTTCAGACCGGAGACAGAATCTCTGTTGCAAAGCTTCAACATTGCAATACTCTGGTGTAAAACTTAATTAGCAAAATATTTTTAGGCAGACTTTGTTCCTGTAGGAAAAATTGGATTGCTTTCTTGTAACCATTTCTTGTGCTACAAACATTTTGATCCAGATATGAGGGTTGTTGATCCTCTAATATCACTTCCAGCTAACAGGAAGAAAAAAAATCACTGGGATCTCAAGTAAACAAAAGGCTGGTTGCATCTTAACTGTTGGTTTTCTTTGAGAACCAGTTGTCAAACACATCCAAAGAAAATAATCATGCCATCGTGAGATGACATGTACTGAATCCATGAAAACAAACAAGCAGATTAGAGAAGAGCCTGGTCATATGAGAGAGGTCAAACTTTTATGTCAGTGTGAAGATCAGCTGAACTCTAGCAGAAACTTGAAGGGTTTGTTGAAAACCTAAATTGCATGCTAAATTTGTCAAAGCTCAGTTTAGATGAACTCCAGATCAAGTCATAAATGACGTGTTAAACTGGTGCTGCAGTTAAAAACAAAGTAAGTGGTTCCGTGACTCCTGAACAGAGCTGAGGTCTGGTCCAGAAAGCCGGTTTTGTGGGAAGTTTGTAAACCACAAGATGAGGGAGAAAAAAAACCTGTGTTTTGGTCCAGAAAGAGCATTACCATGGTAACTGACTCTGTGAGCTTAACGTGCTGACTGGCAGGTTTTCTTTAGCAAACCAAGTTTCACTCTGGCTTTTGCCCTTCTGCTGATCCTAAAGCACCATTAATTTCCACCTTCACGCAGTCCAGAAAGATAATAATATCACGTTGTTGCCCAAAGACTTTATGACCAAACTGTTAATCGTCATCAGCTCGATGGAAAAGTTGATAGATTTTCCTTCATAACTTTGATTCTTACCGACATTAAGGCAGCTGGCACCCTTATCAACCAGTTCCCTGCACTGAGAGATAAGGTGCATACATTAAATCCTTGAGCAAGATTTTTAAGTTGCCTAAAAATGTCAATGTAGGTACCCGTTTAGTTGTAATTGAACATAATCCTCATTACTGCATCAGCCTGTGACTTCACAGAGATCCAAAGGGATACTGCCTCATCTGTTTGATTCACATTTTAATTCCTAATTTCAGTCTCCTGCATTTTCTCACATCAGATTAAATTATCCATTTTCAATACCTGCGTGGTCCTTTCCTGTCAGACGGTTGAGGCTATCCCAGCTGTCATGGGGAAAACTGGAGTACACCTTGGACAGGTAATAAATACATATTCAAATAATCTATATAATCCAAGACTAAATTAAAGCTTTACCATCCATCTTTGGAAGACTTCAAGTCAGGAAAATAACATAACAAAATACATTCTAATTGTAGTATTTTTTTTTTAAATCCATCAATGATGACTTTCTTTAGCATTTCCTAAACCTGATTCTTGGAACAGACCTCTACTGCACAATCAAGACCCAAACTGGATCCTTTTTCTTTTATTAACTCTGTGTAGAAACATAATCAACAGATAGATGCAGCCCACTTTTTGTACAGGAGTAAAGGAAGAATGCAAAGGAATTTAAGATTTAAATACCAATGCCTTCAAGGAATGTTGGACAAGATCATGATATACCTTCAGACAGTTCAATCAACATATTGATAATAACGGGCAATACCACCATTTAATAAGTTTGGGCGCATCAGGAAAATTCTAATGTTAAACATAATTTTTGCTAAATGTGTTCAATGTCATTCATCTGTAAAGAATCTTTTCTGCAATAAAGTTAAAGACCTTAATTCACCCACAGATATTTTCTGATTTAAGTGGTTCACTTTAAACAGGTGTATGCTAATTCAAATCTTTTTTAAAAGAAAAAAAAACATGTTCTTTTGTTAATTCAACACCAATGAACACCAATGAGTGGATGTGAGGGAGGCAGTGTTTTGTTTTATATTGAATGGATTAGAGTGAATGATAGCATTTAAAAGGAAATATCAATGTACTGCTTTTTGTTTTAATGGGAAAAAGATATGACTGCTCCTACTTCAAAATAAGCAGAACAGCAACTTGAGGAGACTGTCAAAGACAGCTGAAAAATGAGAGCACATATAGAGTGAGGGGACCGTCTCAGTGACAGCACAGTGTGGAGGGAAGAGGGAGGGAACACATGGAAATCAGCAAAAAGCACACTGAAGGTTAGGAAGAGAACTACAGTCTTTATTGGAAAATATTAGTATGTGTGGCACTGTGTGATAATAGTAATAATAAGAGTAATAAATCCTATATAACCATAATAACACCATGCAAATAAAGACCAAAGGCAAGGCCTGACCATGCTCTCTGTAGGGTTAACAGAACAGAAGCAGCATCCAATGAGTAGATGTGTATGCTTACAGCACATTTCAGTACAGCAGGGACATCTCTACACAAAGATTACATTGGAATCTGCTGTTCAATGTGGAAAAAAATAATAATAAAAAAAGTATAAAATGACCATGCATTAAGTTCTAATACAAGAACATAAGGCAGAAAACCACAACCAAAGAATAAAAAGACATTTTGATTCTAAAGGACTTCTACAGCAGTGCAGGATATACACATCCCTGTAAAATGGATAGCATTCTGGTGGTGCTGGAGGAAAGATTTGAGAGGGGGGGGCTGTGCATGACAGTGAGGTATTTTTTTAAATGGCAAGATGAGTTAGAACAGCGTCTCGCCAGTTGATTATTAAATCAATTAATCTAGCAGGAAAGCAGGCTTTAACACACAGACAGGATTATGGCCAACTGTTTATACGCCACTTTAACAGGCACAGTGAGCTCGAAATTTTAAAATAACACCACATGAACTGTGATTTCTGTACAACCGATATTGATGAATGTTAAGATTACAGGATTATTTGTTAATGGCAATTAAAAAGCTGTTGGTACAAATGCACTTTTGGAAATAGGGGATATGACAGTAATCATTTAGTTCGATCAAGCCTGGCTGTAATCGAATCCAGAAGGATCAAAATGTATCCACTTTACAGAAATTTACAGCAGAATGTAGTCTATCCACACTGAATGGGAAAATCACAATGACAGTCTGTAGTAAAGCCTAATGCTACAATGGGTTATTTACTAAAGAGCAACATGACAGTTTAAATAAAGACAAACTGTTTTCTACAGAAAGTGTTATTCTTTAGTCTGTTACACAGAAGGATACGGTATGAGTGGGAACTCGGTTTTAATGCCAATGTCGTCTTCAGATGAAAAGAGGAAATGAGGAAGAAGGGGTTCACAATACAGCTAGATGCAGAGAACAGGCAGAGGCTACGGCAGACAGCAGCAGATGATCGTTAGCTACACAATGGAGGGGGACAAAGGTCTGAGAAATGCGGAATGTAGAGCCAGCTTCGATACTATGGAACAGGAAAAAAGAACACAAATAAAAGCACAATGAAATCATTGGTGCTACTGCATGTAGATTTAACAATGCACGTCAAATTACCATTATTATTATTATTATTATTACATAATCAACACAGATAGCCTGCTGCGGCTGAGGGTGATGTTTGTGTTTTTGCCCAATTCAGCGTCTTAAAGCTGGTCGGATTTGTCTCTTGTGCAGCACCTGCAGCGAAATTTGAGGGTTTGTTGAAGGTTTAGAGGGAAGAGCCAGCATTTGCTAACCCATTTGTAATACTAATTTCTAACTGAGAGCCAAAGCAATCGTAAATGCAAAAGTCATTAACTGAAATTAACAAGAGTTAGAGTGAAAAACAAACGCTTGATGTCACCTCTCACATGCACACAAAAGAGAAAATAACCCGTCACACTGGATGTTTGAAACAGCCGCTTATTTAGATCACTAATTAGATCCTAACATATTTGCTTACGTTAGTACTTAAAATTAAGTTAGTATCAATTTACTTATATTATAATCAAAAGGGGCGACGGCAAAAGATTTCAGCAAACGCACATAAACACGGCGCAGATAAACCAGACAGGACCGCGCTGACCACGGAGGATAAAACAAAAGCAAGGCTGCCATTTGACAGCTGCAGTCATTTGGTACGAGTAACAGGCCTAAAAACGTCCAAATATAACATTTTTATGGCCTTTAGGGCATTAAACGTCCACAGTACCACTTCAGAGTGTTTTAAAGGTATTAGTTCGGCTAATTTAACACGACGCTGCGGCTAGCAAGACGGGTAACGTTTTCTCCATCGCTCGCTGTTACGCCGCGTCGCTTTTTAGCTAGCAGGTGTCAGCTCTGTTTACATCATCTGCGGACATTTAACAATAAGAAAATTGAAGGGGAAAAAAACAAAACAAGAAACGCCGAGAATTTCGTTAGTGTTAGGATGAAATAACATTAAGCTAGTCATACCTCTATTTCTAACTGAGCCGAAGACGGGGAGAACCAGATATCCAACATGGACTAACACCATCCTGGGTCCTTCTTTGTTGTGAGTGCAGCCAGTGAGACAGATGGTCCATGGAAATGATCGCCTCCAGTCCCTTGCACATTCAAAGGGACAGGCTGCGCTATCTGCACACACAAAGCCAAGCAACCAATCACTGAACCCTTCTGAGCAGGACCCCTTTGGGTTTGGCATTAGGATCCACCAATGGGATTAGTGCCGAGCTGAGATGTCTTGGACAGCCCGCCCTCCATCACTGGGTCCTCCAACCAAGCTAATAAGATAGTTAGATTTTACTTATAGCTTGTTACTTATAACTATGTATTAAACATTGGACAGTCTTTAACAGTCAGAAGCTATATATTTAGGATTGATAATTTAATGAAGATTTCTACATGTAAGTTAATAAATGTCACCCAGTGCCTGTAGGACGTAATTACGTTTCTCTAGTTAGGCTTTACATGCAGAGCGCTGTTGAGTATTTAAGATTAAAAATAAGACCAGTTTGGTCTGAGTGAAAATAGTGTGGGTCAAGATACAGCAATGAGAATGGTTGAATATGAGCTTTTTCTTCTCTTCATCATTGTCATGCACCCAACATCCTTTCATTTGATGTAATATAAACTGGATGGGTGTAATATAAACTGATCCTGATTGCTTTGGAAAATACTGCAACTGCTCACAGGCAGAAATATTATTTTAAGATCTAAACACACATGAAAACTATATTTTCAGTTTACATATAATCATGAGAATATTTATGTTATCATTTATTACTTATTTGGTGCTGAGTTTGAACCCATGTGAGTGGTTGGGCTATTGTGCAACTGTGGCATATATACACACATTCACCAGAGCAAGAAAATAGTATCATGTAGAGTAGGCCTACTGTGTAAAAGCCAAGATCCATCCTTCATTTCAAGATAGATATATTGGGTGGATGTAGCTCAGGAGGAAGAGCAGTTGTCAGCCAAAAGTAGGTGGATAAATCCCAGCCTTCCCCTGACTACATAGCAAAGTGTTCTTGGGCAAGACACTGAAGCCCACATTGCTTCCTGATGTGTTTACCGAGGTATGAGATGTGTGTTTGCAGAAAGAACTTAGTATGTAACAATAGAAGTTCAGTATGAGTGTATCGTAGAATGTGATGTGTCAAAATGATTAATGTGGTCAACATGTGACTAGAAAAACATGATGTGTACAGTAAATGCATTGACATTACATTGGTGCAACGATTTATTGAAAGATATGCAAACATACATGGAAAACAGTACATGAGGCACCCAATTCTGCTGTCATTCCGTATATCTCAGTCTTTTCTGGCTGTTTCTCTTCCTGAAGGATGATTTTTTGACAGCCGGCCTTTGATGGAGACCATGTCTGATGAGGCTTTGATGAACAGGAGATAGATCACCTGAAAGAACGGTTGCATTATAAGGTCTGTATTCTTAACAGTTTCTATTGTAAACACTATTATAATCTCCCTTTTTTTGGTTTTGCTTTTGACCTTCATTTTTCCTGTTTCATGCACACCATGCCAAGATATCCCAGGTTTTTGGCTGATGGCCCTTTTGGTATAACCTTGTTGGTGCAAAAATACTATTTCATTGCTGTCAAACTTTGTTCATTTTTTCACAAATGCTATGATGTGTTTGCCTGTGGCAAAATGCCTAAAGTGGACTACGCTTAATCGTCTGATATGTGGGGATTTAACACTGGTTTATCCTTTGAGTTACCTGCTTTATGTTTGCTTGGATTATTCATAAAATACATAACTTTGAAAGTTGCCAGGTATCAGGACTCAATTGAAAATGAGGGGTGGCTCAAGAGTTGATCACAGTACTGTATACATAGCCTATTTTGCAGCACTCTCCAACATCAAGGGTAGAAAAAGAGTGTGTAATATCAGTAGGGCTCTCTTTGAAGTAGAAAAAATAAAAGTACAAAGAGAACGCAGACTTCCATCCCGATTAGATTTAGATATCTCTGCCAGTTTTGGACCCAGTGGATAATTTTTTTTAATGCTGCATCTCACTGTGAGCAGAAACCATCACAGTTATGGAAATGCAGTATAAAATGTTACAGATCTTTTACCTTGTCATTCTTTTAGTCTTCCCACAAATACAATGCATCATTTTACAGTACAGCATAAAATCTGTCCTGAAAAGCTTTCAGCCCGAAGTCTTAAGCCTGAAGGATGATGGAACAGATGGACATCGGGAAACTGAGGGGGTCACAAAACTCTTAGTCCCATATGTCCTCATCCCCTAGTTCCCACCATATAATGCTTGCAGCCTGCAGGGAAACACAAAAGGCCTTTCAGAATGCTTTACTACCACTGGAAGTTGAACTTCTGCAGTCAGTCTCCTTTACTCTCAAATAACCGTTAAACATTTTTCCTGTTTCATCTAAAACTGTTTAACCAGTTCTACCTTTTTTCAGGACCTTGAACTAGACAACAAGGATATTGTATAGAAAATCATCAGTTTTGAGGTCTCTGCAGTAGAGCCTGGGAGGATTTTTATTTTTTTATTTTTTTGCAAAGCAATATGCAGGTGATTGGTGCTGTCCTATACGAATACGCAGCCACTTTGAATAAACCTGGAAATTGGAACAGCACATGTGTAACACAGAAGCCAGAGTAGCATAATTACAGCCTGAAAAGACATCTGCAAGAAGAAGGCAAACCCTTTCTGGCTTAGAGATAGAGCCATTCACATCTCTATGAGGCCACCACTCTGCTGTAAAAATTAGCATACAGCTGATGTTCTGCCCCGAGGGTGAAAAGAACCAGCCAAAGGGCTTTGGTTTAAGGAAAAAAAGAGCCCCACAGACTGCATTGCTCCACTCCCTCATTGTCTTCTTCATGCGAACTCCATATGTCCCCCTAGCGGCAGGTGTTACAGTATGACCTCCGACCCCGCATGCCATTTTGGTGAGTGAGGATGATGTTTTATTGTTCACAACTAGGCAGTTGTCTAGACTTTTTGTCCAAAGCATAAAAGAAAACAATGACACATATTAAGTTTTGTACTTGTGGTTGAAAATAATTTCCAATTACATATATATATTTTTTTATATATATATTTTTAACATTTTAGATTTGTTCGGTGCATTTCTGACAGGGTGAAAAACAGAAAAGGAAAACAGTACAATCTAAAAGTCTGGACTTATCATAGAAGTCCAGCTCTCAGGTGATCTTAACCAAATTTTACAGCCTTTAATAGCTTGTAAGGCTGTTTTTCCTTCTAAGTAGTCAGTAGGAAAATCCAGTTTCAAAGCTGTTTCCTTAGTTTTCCTTAGTTTGAAATAACACATTGCAATTAAGTAAGAATGATGATGGGCCATGTTGACCTCTGTAGAGAGGGAAAACTTTAAAGGACATATGCTTGTAGGATGGCTCAAAAGGCAATTCAAAACCCCGTTTGATGGCAAAAGACCTTGAGGAAGATTTTAAAGACGCAGGAGTGGGGAAGTAGTGACTCCCCAGATTCCTTCGACATCAGAAATGTGCAAACGAACATTAGAAATGAGTTTTGGAAATTTTTTTAAAGCTCTGTGGACTGTGAAAGTACAATATCACCTTTTTTTATTTTTTATTTAAATCAATCATGCTTTGGACTTATGTTGCAACCAGTGGCTCAAAGAGCATTTTACCAATGGATGTAAGAATGAATTCAAAGAAATATATTAATCTGCAGCATGGAGATTTTTGCAACAACTTTTACATCCACAAAAAGAAAAAGAAAAAAGAAAAAGGAGAGCATTTGTTTACAAATGAACTTCATATCTGGAAATACCTGGGATAATATATCTTATTTGGGACTGAGTCTGTCTGTCTCATAAACTTTAATCATAATCAGATTAATCTTTGCAAACGCCAGACGGGGTGAAAAAGTTGTTTCCATAACCCCATATCTTTTCTTATAAAAGGAAAAAATCTCCTAAAGTGATATGATTTAAAAGAAAAAAAGTTTCTATTTGACTTATCTGATTCATATCTGAATGGAAATCAGTTTTATTAATCTTGGCATTGGATCTGTGATGGACTGGCAACTTGTCAATGATGTATACTCCATTTTACAGGGATGGAGGGGTGCAAATTAAATCTGAATATTACATAAAAAATCGTGCCACTTAACCTGAACAGATTAAAAACCTGTCAAATATTGGTTCTCTGTTCAGGTCAGTCACAAATTGTCATCAACGCAGGCAGCCAAAATTGCAAACTTTCAATCAGCACCCTTCATGAAACTGCAAATATTTTTCTTGCATGAGCTTGATGCTACTTACTGTATCTGACCTCCTTACAGTCATAGAAGATGAGCAATAGACTATGTAGCCTCCTTTAAAAATAGATAACTGATCATTCTAGGAATAAAAGAAAAAAACAACAGTAAAGCAATCATTAAATAACACAATTTATTGTAATTTTAAAATAGTTTCTTTTTGTTCTACAGACTTGATTTCAAGGAAGTCAAGAACTTGCAGAAGCAACAAAATAAACATTTGTTAATTTAAAATACTGACAATAAAACTGAAGTGAAAACAACAGAAGAGCAAGGCTGAATAACTTGTAATGAGGGACATTTCTGACTTGAGGTTAAAAAATAGAAGCCATTAAACATGCAATGTGCAACCAAATCAAGCATCAATGCCCTGCTTTCTACGGCACCTCAATTGGTAAAGACATGGGCAACGTGTTTTACTAATATTCTAAAATAATCCCATTGAACAATTGCAGAATTGATTGCAGAATTTTGCAAGAAAAAGATGTCTGACAAAGAATTATTACAGTGGAAGCTTCATACAGTGGAAAGAACTGGCCAAATAAAAACAAAAACATAACTATACAATATCTTGAATTGAAAAGATAATTCATATCATGTCTTTTCATGACAAATGGTTCAAACATATAATTCTAAAACAGTAAAATGAAACAAAGTGAGAACAGAAATTCCACTTACACTTTGGTTTAGTTTATGTTTTTAAATTTCCCTTTCTGTGACCAGCAGAAGTTAATATATATCTATAATTCTCAAATATCACTTAGCAAGGTAAATGTTATTCAATATGTGATAGAAGAAATCAAAAATATTGTGTCAAGTTGGACTATTAATAAAAAATTTACCAGCTTGGCTGCAGTACTGCATGAGGACAAAGTAAGACTGCAGGGAAAGAGTAACAGGCCCTGAGGCTCAGGGTAAAAACAGCACATACAGTAAATGTCTCATAACTCCCTACACATGATCACAAACTCAACACCACATACTTTTTTTCTTTTGTGTGTGTGCTTAATTCACATCTGTTATTAAAATATTTGTTGAGACTGCAAAAAATCCACTGTTTTCTAAGGTAAAAGAATAATAGTTCTCCCATTTTAAAAGAAAATAGTGCACATTTCAAAGGCATTCTGGCCATCTAGCTTAGCAGGATTCAATGGAAGATACATTTCTTCAGTTATTAGTAAGGGGTCCCCAGAGTTTTAAAGGAGTTTGCAACAAATCCAGATAAGCATGCAAACATGAAACACACTCAGCTGGTACTGCAAGGTCATACATTCACTGAAAAACCAAGTCAGTTGGGACTCAGACAAAAAAGAAAAAACGTAGTTCCAATACATCAGACAAAAGATATATGGCTTCTTTGCCAGCACACCACCCACAGCGCTCATATGTAGCATTACTGTGGTGGACATGAGCGCTATTTTGTAGTGTGTGCTTTTCCTGCAGAGTTGGGTGCCCAAACAGTGGTTTTTGTGTTCCTTTAAAAAAAAAAAAACAGGAAAGACTTTTTGAAATATAGTAGTTACAGTAGAAACCAAACATGCTTTTTTTTTTCTCTTTAAATCTCATATATCAAAATACACTTCGGGGAATTTGTGTATTTGCATCCTGCCAACAACAGATAAGAACATTGATATCACTGCCAGGTCTTTCAGTCAAAATAAGAAGAGACAGCCAGTTAACTTGGCAAGTCAGTCTTTGTCCAGCTACTTAACAAGAGGTCAGCTGAGGAAGTTTTGTGCCTGAAAATGACAGACAGGCACAATCCCCCCAAAATGGTGATTTCTGTGCTGGATATGGTATATTAATTAGTGAGCTTTTGAGGAGCAACAATGGTATGTGGATTCTGATACCTTTGGAGAGGGCCACACCATCCTCATTTCCCTTACTACAAAGAGCAAATAATTCCCCGAAATATCCTTAAAATTAACCCAAACACTTGACAGTATCAGAGCCTAAGCTGCGGACTATATTGGACACTGTAAAGCAAGCCATCAATGCAGACTGCACATCCAGTGTAGAGACCTTGAAAACAAAATTCATCCCCAGCAGAAACCAAGTAAACTTTGCCATCCATGTGTGGTCTACTGTACAATGAAAAGTGTCCCAGCTGCAGCTTTGTGTTTGACAACAGGTGAAAATGCAAAATCCGGTCTAGAAAAGCAGCCTATTCAAAGTCTGTAGTGAAGCAGGTCAACAGCCATGTTGTGATGCTGACCTGCTCTTAAGCAGCAATGTGAAGTTCTTAAATTTCATCTTGCAAGCACACAACACAAAATGACTACCTGTAGCAGTTGTTGAGGGGTTAACGAGGTATTAAATGAAGGGAGAATATTGCTATCGTCAACAGTTAAAAACACTCTTGTACATTTCCACTTGCACTTTAAGTGCTGTGCCATTAAATTATGGTTAAATTTGTCACTGATAAACCAAGATGAGGGAATCACATCAGTAGAATGACTTTGACAGATGATTGTTCAACGGAAAGTTTGAAACACAAAAGTGTTCTGGAGCAGGAAGAGTCCATGAGCACAGGCAAGGCTGCAATTCTAGGAAGGATTTCAGCCTAAACTCCTAGACTAGGCAAGGTGGATGAAGATGCAGGGGAGGAAAAAAAGGAGTCTTCAGTGTACAAGTTGTTTAAAGTAGATATTTGTGTCCGGCGTCCTCGTCCAGTGTGAGGTCCACCACCTCAGGAGGGGACGCCCAGTTGGGCTGAGGGGAAACAGTAGTCCAGAGCTGTGACTGATTTGTGCTGTTAAACTGCTCCACTGAGTTCTCCTTCCAGGAAGACAGACTCTTTATAACCCCTCCACAAGGATGGGCACATCTGGATTCGAAAAAAGGGAAAAGGGAAAAAAATTTAAAGTTGTTTTCATCTCATGTGTTTGGGGGTGGAGCAGTGCAAATTTGATTTTACAGGTAGTTTCCACGGCGACTCCCTTTACCGTGCTTTCTCTTGCACTCCGACTATTTCCACCTCGGAGTCAGAGGAAGCAATGTTAATCTGGCCCTTGTGTTGAGAGCTCTCCTTGTGCAACAGCTCTGCCTCCACGTGGCCTGAAATAAATAAGAGGAAAAGTCATACATTGCGAGTCAGACCAGAGCAGTAGAGAGCTTCAGGCCACCTGCTTTGACAGAGACAAAAACCCAACAATGAATGGACTTTTAAAACTGGGAAGCAAGAAGTGACAATTAGTTGGTAGGTTTAACATTCCCGTTTCTGACGCCACCATGTTTCACTTGTAGGGGTCAATTTCTTTTTCTTTATGCAAGGCAGCAAGACTTAGTGAAACCAAACACAAACCAGCAGTGTGTGTGGGATGAAGTGTACTTCAGACGGAGTCTTACTGACATAAATAAGCCCGTTTCCTCATGTTGCTTTTTGATGACAACCATGCCCTTAAATGGTCTGACTTTACTAAGAGGAAATGATCAGTTTGAATATATACCGGGTTTGTAACTGACCTGAAAAAGAGCTCAGAGCTCTTATACACCCAGAGTGAGTTGTCATATCCTGGCCTCTGTGTGTTTTTAGCTCATGCTTTATCACCGTGGGCCGGACTGTCTCCACACTCATACTCTCCTGGTTAGAATCAGTGTCTGAAATATCATAGTGACCCACTACTGGAGGCCCGTCTGCAGGAAACAAAGAAAACACTTCATTATTCAAATCATGCCTGGGAATAGTGGGACTCCGTTTGGAACAGAGACTGGACACTCCATCCGCAGTTTTGATAGTTATAGTCTTAATAATTTGCATGAATAAATATAACCTTTACCTAGAGTTAAACGGTTTGTATTAACTTTAAAATGAAAGCCTTGCTGTGATCAGTTTGACAGCGCTTGCTCTGCTGTATATCATATAAGACTGCAGCTATGAATGTGCTTTTTGTTTTTCCATTATGGAGGTAGTTGTGTTTTTACTTCAATAATAAAGCCTTTGCAAATTTTTCCATTCATTTATTGCTTTTAAAATAACAGCCATTCACATAAAAACTACACTAGGATACAGTCATTACAAAACACCTCAAAATAACATTACTCAGTGAATGAAATGTAGCTGTATAATAAACAACAGAATAGTAACTGTGTAAGAGCGGTAACACATATCTTTGTTCTACCCTATAAAAAGAGTCCCTTAGAGAGACGCACAGTACTATTCAGACGTGTGTGTGTGTGGGTGTTTGAGGGGGTTCGTCTGGACAGCATGTACGATGAGAGAACAGGGCCTATTAAAAGCTGATTGGGTTGAAACAGACAGGTAGCAGGATAACCAGAGAGCCAAAGCACTCGCCGATGTAAAGGCCATGTATTAAAGACAAATGTAAACCAGGGTAGTCTCTTTGGTAAACAATGGACTGTCCCTTAGTGTTTTTCTTCAGCACACATTTCGATTCTATACACCAAGTTCTCTTTACTGTGTTCACAAAACTGTTGAAGATAATACAACAAAAGCTAAAGTTGGATCCATTTCAATCTAGATGGCAAAAAAAAAATGGATCATAAAATAAAAACATTATTCCTACAACTTAAAGAAAACCATTATGCAAGGGGAAACAAAGAATTAAAATGTCCTGTTGGTCTCCATTTATCAGTGTAAGCACAGCTATACCTTGCACACATGCTGCTGATAACTAATTTGGCCTTGCACATCCTATATACTGATATAATCACATGCAAACAGGTGGGGCAACAATGCCTTCAGCTTTAAGTTCTGTAAAAGTGACAGTCATATACACATACAAAACCACTTCTTAACATCCTAACTACAAATATGTTTAGGCCAAAGATTTCTTCAAGAATGTCTGATATTTCACAGAGTTAGCAGTGTCGATATCTGTGACACTAATGGTCATTTAGATTAGTGATTGTAGTTTGAGGAGAGATTGGAGGACAAGTATTTTCCAAAGGACCACAGGATCTGAACCAAAGAAGGCCACTTGATCTCTTAGATCTGACATTTTTTCTTCCCTCCCAAATTCTAAGAAAATTCTGTAAACATTGCCATGCACCATATTGCAGCTGTGTCACTGCTGCCTAACTGTAGGTTTGTTGCCTGGCTTTTAAAAGTTGAAAGTCAAAGCTGTGAAAACACAGTGTCTCGTGGAGATACAAGCCAGGTTGGCAGGCAAACCTGTGCAAACAACAAAATAACTGGATAAATATTATGCAAGTGAAAGTTTGAGGCTCTTGGCACTGTAGCTAACGGCCACAACAAAGGAACCCATGCCTTTTCTGATGTCCATAATCTATACACCCAGCTACTAAAAATAAACACAGAGTTATTTTCCCTGCTCACTAGTTTCTGGTTACTGCAATAAGGCAGCGATAGCAGCAAAGAAAACAGAAAGGCCAACATAAAAAAAAGAAAGAAGAAGTAATAACAAACGTTAACACGTCTGATCTAGATTTGTAATATAATCTTAAAAAGCAAGAAATGCTGTGGGTTAGAATATTACGTCTTTATAGGCAAATTTCTGGTTAAATGTTCTGCTGTTAGTAAAGCTATGCCACCAAGATAAGGTTTTCCTGAGCCATTTGCAAAAGAAAGTACAAATGGTTCGGGAGAAAGAGGAGTGATGTGGGTCTTTAAACCTGTTTCTACAGAAAATAGCACTAAAATGCTTGATCTATTATTCCCAGCATGAGTTCAGAATAACAAGGCACATGCTATTACACAGCAACACTCCACCTAGCACTGTAATGATTAATGACTGCCCAGGTACTGTAATGCACTCTTGTATGAATGAAATAATCTGTGTTTGTGTTCAGCTGGTAAACAAAAACAAACAAGCCATACAATGAGCAGTACAATAAGAGCCCTGACTCGTCAGTTTTGTGACAAATGCCCTGTGTCCATGTCACAGAACTGGAGAAATCAAACAGGTGAGTTGAATAACTCCAAATGTCAAATCTCACAGTGATTCATTGCCAGCCGACACGCTGAGCCTCAGGTCTGCACAAAATCAAGTTCAACGACCAGCTTAGGCCCAACTGCTATTAATAGTGTATCTGCCTAGTGATCTCACATCATGTACCTATTATAACCCATTGCCATGCTTTCAGAATCAACTAGTTCTACGATTCTTGTGTGAAATTGCAAGGAGCGAAGCTGAAGTGAAATCTACACATTCAAGAGACCAGGATCTGGAACACCTAGATTTCCATTCTGAGTGACAACTTCAGGGAGGATGCTGTTGTTGTTGTTTATAGGAGTTGGGGTGAGACTGTTGTTCTCTTGTGCCAGCATGTAGGCAGCCATAGTCTCTGCAGATTCTGACGATGGCAAAAATGAACTGGGTGGGGATGGTCGTGCCCCTTGCCGCCCCTCTGGGGCATCACTGGAGCGCTTGGATGAATCGTTGTCTGAGTCGAGGTGTGCAAGCTTTTCCATCCAGACGCGGAAGCGCTCCTCAGTCTGACGCTGCATCACAGCAAAGCGCGTCATGGCCTCCTCCAGAACACTGCCGATGCCGTTCCTGTCCCACGAACTGGTGTCCAGCAGCCCATGAATCTGGGCTCCCACTCTGGATCTCTCCGATGCACGTCTGAAGCCAGCTTTAAAGACATTGAGGCCAAGCCATAAGAAAATACAGTAGCACTTTCATGCTTCGGAGGTGGACTTGTGTGTTAAAGAGAAAATGACTGTTTTTGGTTACGTGCAGATCGACTCTTTCATGCTGATGGACTACATCATGCAGTTGTAGCACTCAAATCTGTATGCGGGATGTAAAAATGGTTGAAAACATCTCATGTACAAAGGTTCTCTTAACAAGAAAGCTGGATGTCTTAGGTGACTGATTTGGTTACTACAGTTCAGAGTGTGTTAACTGGTGAATCATGGAAGTAAAAACATCCATCTTATGGAAATTGAGTGTAAATCTGTCAAATAAGAGGGAAAGATATGTTTAACTATGTCTGTGGCTTAATCTTCTCTTATAGTTACAAAACAATGGGCGTTAGGATCTACCCAAAACCGTTCAATAATGGTTTCAATAAAAATGTTTAGACTACAACCAATATGGAAACACTCCATCAAAGCTAAACAATTCTTCAATAAACCAAAACCTCAACAATCAGTAAGCCAAAGTCTGAATCTAATAAATGAAGGAAAAATGCTGAGCAAAACTAACACAAA
This sequence comes from Atherinosoma microstoma, assembly GCA_037177055.1. Taxonomy (NCBI): domain Eukaryota; kingdom Metazoa; phylum Chordata; class Actinopteri; order Atheriniformes; family Atherinidae; genus Atherinosoma; species Atherinosoma microstoma. The sequence continues at coordinate 8,277,407 of JBBBVU010000020.1, forward strand.
ATTGTGTGTTCATTTAAGACGTAGGAAAATATCAGGTAAAAATAAACAAAAAGTCCTCTTTTCCAACAGAAGCATAGAACCTTGAGAACAGTACTGTGCAAGTTGTTCTGAACACCTCAGATCACAGTGAGAAATGTTTATTAAGTTGTTATAGAAAATACATTGATGAAAATAAAAAAAAACTATATTTCTAATGTGTGTGTCCGTGTGTGTGTGTAGACAATACAATCAATGTTTGCCTTTTATGTTTATTTACACTGGACATTTCAGTGCCTAATTTTAGCACACAACATCTTCAGTCAGAGATGAGTCTGCATTAACAGATTCTAGTGATTGAGACATGAGCTACCTTCGCTTTTAAAGATGCTAACAAATCCACAATAGAGAACAAAACCACCTGACCAAATCGGGGAAGAAAAAATTAATAAGGAAATAAATTTACTGCCTTCTATGTGGGCAGATTGAAAACAGATCTGGACCTAAATAAAAGTCTAATGTTGCTGGCATTTTCATTAAGCACAGAAAAACTAGGATATACTGAATGTCTGCAACTGTTTTGGTTGGTCTACGCATTCCGTAAATCCCCCTGAATTAAAAAAAAAAACAAAAAAAGCATCATTTGCATTTTAAAGCTAAAATTTCAAAATAGCACATTAAACGTGGCTTACACAGCAGGATTGCAGTTTGGAGCAGATGATGGGGATACACCCGGCCCACTACTTTACACTTCAGAACTCACACTATTAGATTATCATCCATTCATAAATTGAACAATGCCAACTAAACTTTCACTGCATGCAAACGATGAGACAAAGTTCCAACAAAACATGTAAAGGAAAAGGAGAAGTGACGGGGCATTGGCCCTCTAAACAACATCTATACATCTAAAGACAAGGTGAATGAGTATAGATGATGAATGAGGAAAAACCTTGAAAGGAAGATGAAACAGTGATTGATAAAACAAACACAAAAAAGCAGGGCTTCTGATGTTTTGATATAGCAAAAACTTTGTACAAATCTATTACATGTTCTTATAGCAAGCTAACAATCTGGTTTGGTTTACTTAAAAATTCTATATTATGAATGGATCTTATGTCCATTTGCTAGACTCCAATATGTTGTTTGCCTCCATCTTAATACTGTATTGCGTCACAGTGTTCTACATTATATATCTTAGTGTCTCCTACTGTAACAGGTGTTGTACTGTGATATAAGTATGTGATGGAATCAGTGGAAGTTACCTGGAATATCCGTTTTGATTGTCTTGCTTCCCCCGGAAGTGTCATCGTCTTCATCCTCAGAGGAGCTGGTGCTGGAGTCGCATGTGAGCTCGCTGTCACTTGTACTGCTGTCCTGCAGCAGGTTATACTTCTTCCGTGCTGCTGCCTCTCGTTTCTGCCTCAGCAGACGCATACGCTCCTTGTGTTTCTGACTCCGATGACCTTTTACTTTTCCCAGCTTGCCATTGGTTTGTTTTTCCTGCCCTGCACCTACTACCGCTGTTGGCTGGCAGCGATTCTTCTTTGCAGCCATTGCATTGGGAGGCATCTCACTCTCTGAACGTGACCGCCGAGACTTCCTTCCCCCAGAAGCTGTAGCAGATGTTTGTCTTCTTGTTACATGCCCAGGATCATTTGCGGTTTCCATGTTTCCATCTTCCTCTCCTTCTGCAGGAGGAGCAGCACCTTCTTCCCCTGAAGAAAGTGTGTCTGAGTCAGCGAGGTGGCCGCTGGATGAAGGGGAGAGCATGCAGGGATTGGAGGAGTCGCTCTCATAGATATGACGTGACACAGGTTTGTCACTCCCTGTAGATGCCTGCTGGGACTCTGGGGAGTCTCGCCGGAGCTCCTTCATCAGGCATGGCATGGAGAGGAGACTCTGCTCACCCTCAGTATTCAAGGGGCTGTCTGCCTCCTTTTCCCTTGGGGGTGAACTGGTACTGGTGGTGGTCTCCGTTTTCAGATGCTCATCCTGTTCTCCTTGAACAGAAGCCAGAGCTGGCTGCACTTCATCAAGGCACTCTGTGGGGCATTCAGCATCCAAAAATTCCTCTGCCTTCTCTGAATCAGCCATCTTCATGCTAGTTAAGCCCAGAGCCCAAAGGTCCAGACAACTTGGACCAATGTGCCTGGACAGGAACTCACCTGCTGGAAGAAATACATAACATCATTAATCTATTTAATAGTCTCAGTCTGTTCAACATGATGAATACCTTTGAGCAGAGGCATTGGATTTATTTTTGAGTTACATTTACACAATCATACATATTTGCTAAATCAACAATTATAATAAAAAAAGACATATATGGTATTAACAGTTATTAAATATTGTACATCCAAAATTAGTTTTGTTTGAAAAGGTTAAAAAGAAATAGATATGGTGTGCTTTACATATGACTTAATTAATTTCATGTTCTCCTATGAAATGTACAAATTTTAAAATGATGGCCTTATTGCCTGCATATTACAGTGCAACATCACATTGAATAGTCATAAAACCATGTTACCACTATAGAATACCAGTTGCGTTGAGGAACAATGTGGAAATTGCACATATTGGTATCAGAAATATATCGTACAGAAGTAGGCTACATCAGTAAAAAGCCAGTACTGCGCACGCCTATTTATGTATTGCCTTTCGATCTCAAGTGAGTACTTCAGCGTTATAAACAATTATTTAACATAAAATGTAATATCTTTATTTCTACTCTTCAATTCCAATTGCACAAAGGCAGTATAAATTAGTCATGTAAAATATATTTATTGGCGGGGGGGAAAGTCAAATAAAATCGCATTGCATTTTAAACATATTTTGTGTAGTCTATACTGGATGTACGTGCAGCTTGACAACTGGCTGGATACTTCCTATAAACAACATGGATTGTCACCTATTTTCAAGCCATTTTGTCCCCAAAAGAATTGAAAATAACCTAATTTAGCTTTTCATCTCATACATAAAGCGTTATGCTACTTCAAGACAGGCGAACATGCTATGAAACAATTATTTGTGAAACGAACTGCTTTCGTCAGTTGTGCCCGTGGCTAGCTATGGCTAACATAACCTTTTAGCTGCGCAGTAATGCTAATCTCGGTCATAATCGTACCCTCTGTGAACTTGGCAAGAGGTAGACAAGTTGTGGAAAAAGATTCAGGTTGCATGACAGCTGCACTGAAAGAACCTATAAATGGAAACAGTATCTATCCGGCCAGAGTACTACAAGCAGAATCATGTCAGCCGCTACCTGCTAATGTTAACAGTTAAAAACGATACCCCACATAGCATTTTGCTGGTATCAACTTACCACTGCGTTAGTTATATTCTTCGTTTTCCAGTGACGAACTTTTCGACATCTTCGGTAATTGTTGGGCTCTCTGATTTGCGTTGTACAAACAGTGCACTGCGAAATTCACTTAACTTCTTCAGAAGTTGAAGGAATTTGAATGTGTTTTGCCGCAGTCCGCTTGCACCTTCGCGAGCTGTGTTAGCTGTTAGCAGTTAGCTCTATGTTTATTTTAAAATGTCTCCATCGCCTGTCGTTCACAAAGCTAAATGCGTCACTTCCGGTACCTTCTTTAAACGGGAGCACCCCCAATGGATCGTTCATGGTTAGCACAAGATTATAAAAAATGAGCAGCAGGACAGTATGAGGTTATTGTCAAGCCTTTTTTTCTAAATCCAATTTGATCTGAAACAAAACAAGAATCTCATTTATGTAAATGATTAGTGTGTATAATAAATATAAACCATCTGCCAGGGAGTAAGTTCTTTACCTTTATAACCCTCAGAAGGATTTCAATATTGTGACAAATATTTTTTGACCCTCTCATCTCTTGCTTAAGTATTTTAATGACTTCTGGTAAACATTGAAATCACTGCCATGGTAATTTGGTGAAATTCCAGGTGTGATTGTTGAGGTAAATCTTGACACACAGGATGCTCTTCAACAAAGATGTATTGGATGGAAATGTTTATCATTTACAGATTGAGGATAAGGCAAAAAGAATTAGAATTTGTGAAATTCTAGTTGGTAGTGCATAAAGTGTGATCAATACAAGTCTCTTGAGGAATGTGCACTTCAAGGATTTCAAACAGTAATAAATTAAATATGCAGGCATAGTGTTTTTTGACACTTCTTTAGGTTTAATAATTTGATATTCTAAGTATCTTTGATGGTTTTAGGGATACATAAAATCGTACAATGTCACAATTTTGTTTACTCATGTCTCTAGATTGCTAGGTTGCTTTTGTCAGAGGGTTTTCTTCTGTTTATAATTTAAGACAATTTCAGCGTCATCTGAGAACTTGGTATAGATATCGACTCAAAGCTACATAGATGCCAGCTCTATATTACTTTATTCCTTAAAATAGCAACGCTTTTCGTATTTTTAGGAGGTTGGGAAGTATGCCGCTACCACAGTGTGTGCTGCAGACTAGAGGCAGTGTGTTTCTGCTGCATACAGAATGTAGGTTACGAAATTTAGTAGAGCTCTGTGTCTTTCTTTGTACTATATTTTCAACACGAACCAGTGTTGTAACCAATTGAGTTTCACTCCTAACACATTTCAATTTGATTTTTTTTTTTGCTAAAGCCCTTTTTTTGATTTACCAGTACAAGCCAGCATTCCAAAATGTTACATATGCTTTAAACACATACTGTGCAAGAACTTGGTTTAAGGCAATAGGATCTAGTTTTTTACAAAAAGCCCCTAGGGCAATGTGCCCCCTGCCAACATAGAGCGCATAGTCTATCGATGAAACAAACAAAAAAACTGGTGGGAGGTTCACTGAAATGTAGGAGCATAAAACAAAGTGCAGGTATATTTGTGAAAATTGTAAATTATGAATAAAACTGAAGTATTAGAACCACTTACACAATAACAACCAGCTGCTTTTGTGAGTTTTTAGAAGAATAACGAAGAGAAATTATGCAATAATGATGGAATAACTACAATGACAAAAAATTGTGGAACAATATTTTTTTCACACTGCTGATATGCTTGAATTGGAATAACAAAGAACATTTATTGAAACTGTAGCAGCAACATCCTTATATACAGAATATGTTTGCATTGAGCTATAAATTAACTCAACTGATGTCAACAATAGCTGTATAATATTTGAGTTTTTCTTTTAGTTAATTAAATCCCTGAAACCTTTGTGAAGTTTAGTCATTTCCATTGCCTTTGATCTATATCGAAGATTGCGTTTTCCTTTTAAAAGTGGTTTACTTTGAAGTACTTCCGGGTTGCTGTGACCTTACAAGTTGCTGCTGTGTTCGCCATCCTTCTCTCTCGGTATCGGGAGCAGGACGGACAACACAGGACGCCAACATGCTGTCAGTTCGTGTCGCAGCGGCTCTTGCCCGCAACCTCCCTCGCAGGGCTGGATTTGTAAGCAGCTTTGAATTGCTTGTGTTTAGATTTTGGTTCACTTTGACGAGAAAAAGTATTTTTTAACAGCACGAAACTGCTGCGATGTTATGCGTGCGCACTCTGCGCTGGAGGACACCGGGCCCTTCACGTTGCTAGTCCGTACTGTTATCATTTCTGGATGACAGATGGCAACAAGGCACCCTCTTGAATAAATAAAAGTATATTATAGAGGTGGACTTATTATTTTATATGAATTGCTTGTCATTTTGTTGTGTTAAAAAGCTGTCAGCGGAATTGTGTAAACTAATGTGCAGAAATGACTAGCGTAATTTAGTACTGAAGGTCAGCTTCGTCTCTATTCTTGCTAGCTTTGACTCAAATGTATTTGACGGGCTAGCTTAAACAGCTGTTCGAGTAGATTAAGCAAATCAATGAAAATGTTGCTGTCTTCTAACAGAATAGTTTACAATTGATATGTAAAAGAGTGCTGCCAAATGGCTGCAAACTGCAGGGCAGGATCCTCTAAAAACGAATGTACTCTGTTGAATAGGTCTGATGGTAAAATAATGAGTAAGAGAAAATAGGTTACCAACATTTATAGTAAGGTTTGGACTAATAGCTTAAATTCACTCTATTCTTTTCTATCAGTCTTCTTCTGAACAAGCTTTTAATTTCAGTTGCAGAGCTTTCCTATTCCTCAGACTCAACTACTTCACTGTTAGTAGCATTAAGAAAAATGTATGTCCCATTTCCAAAATTAGGACAGAATGTCTAATTCAGGTTGCTTGAATTATTTTTTTTTATTAGATTTTATACTGTGGTGTATACAGTGATAAATAATATAGCATTGTTTGGTTTTAAAGATAAAAACGGCTCCATGTTGTGCACTCCTGCAACATTCTAATCAATTTTCATGTAGAAGATAGAGAGCATTTTTAAATATTTTAGACCACATTCAGAACAGCCAAATGAGTTTCTCATTATTTTTCTTTGATCTTTAATTTTAAATGTCATCAAACTGAAAATTCCCTATTTGTGAACTACATAAAAATGATTCTTTAATGATGTCTTGTTTAAAGGTTTCCAAGAATGTTGCCGCAGCATGTGTTGGAGCCAGGAATCTACACACCAACCGCCCATGCCTCCAGAAGATTGGTCAGTGTTTCAGGAAACTCTTTATGGCTTAGTAGTAAATACATTTTTCAGATGTACATGAATTAGTGGTTCTAATTAAATGAACACTTTTTTTTTTTATGTTCTAAAGGCACAGCTGAGGTGTCGTCCATTCTGGAGGAGAAGATCATGGGAGCTGATACCAGTGCTGATTTGGAGGAGACTGGTCGTGTGCTGTCCATTGGTGATGGTATTGCCAGAGTGTACGGTCTTAGGAACGTGCAGGCTGAGGAGATGGTGGAGTTCTCCTCTGGTCTGAAGGTAATGGTGCAAACCTTGTATTCTGACCTACTGGGAGGATTGCACTGATGCTTAATAATATTTTCTTAATCATACGTAGAGGGATTTGCAATCGGATAGTTTACAAAATTGCTTCTTATGAGTACTTTTTCATATTTTTGTATATCACCATGTCTTAGTTTCATTTGTGTAATTGATGACGTGTTTTGTTTTTTTTCTTTTTCAAATCATATTTCTCTTATCTAGGGTATGTCTCTGAACTTGGAGCCCGACAATGTTGGTGTTGTGGTGTTCGGTAATGACAAATTGATCAAAGAGGGCGACATTGTGAAAAGAACAGGCGCTATTGTAGATGTACCTGTTGGTGAAGAGCTCCTGGGCAGAGTTGTCGATGCTCTGGGAAACGCCATTGATGGAAAGGTACTCATAGCCCCAAGACTTATTCTATTATCACTATGGATGGATTGTGAAAATCTCATTTAACATTTTTGTATTTCTTCCTAAGCTGGTAGTTTTCTCTTAAACATGTCATCAGATAGTTTCAGTTATTTTTCAGAGACCAAGATAACATCTTCAAATAGATAAATTTATCTAAACATGTTGGGCTTACGATAAAATAGAATAAAATAACACCAAATGGTCAAATTTCACATTTAGACACATTTAGAAAGTTTTGTGAATTTGTCCGTTCACTCTCCTTATCACTTAGCTGAGAAGTTAGCTCACCATTGTAGTTATGATTTAAAAGGAGCCCTGCTAGCCGATGTTGTTTTTGCTGTTATAGCCAATCATATTTTAATGAATTTATCACAATGTAACTGAATGCACCTTCATTTATTATTATTTTTTCTCAATTTACTTCAAAGGGCCCTCTTGGCTCTAAGATCCGCAGGCGTGTGGGTTTGAAGGCCCCCGGTATCATCCCCCGAATCTCTGTGAGGGAGCCCATGCAGACTGGCATCAAAGCTGTGGACAGTTTGGTACCTATTGGTCGTGGACAGCGTGAGCTCATCATTGGAGATAGGCAGACTGGGTAAGAGGATTCTGCTCAAAGGGAATATTTCAGCACTTTGTGGCATGTAGTGTTATTTCCAGTGCCTTTTGAAATGTGGTTACATCAGTGGGACTGCTAAAGACAATTGGGACAAAAATTTCTCTGTCCCATGATTAAAGCTCACGTTATTGTTTTTATCATGATTTGTCTGTTTGTCAGTTTGTGGTTGACACTTTGAATACGGATATAAATAAATAAATCACGAGTGCGTATTGGGTGAAAAATAATTTTGTGGTTACTTATTTGTAGATATCTCCTGTAAAATCGATTTTAATAATGCACTTATCTGAGTTTCGTTTCCTTATGTTTCAAATTAGTTTATTTCAAGGCATTCGGTAGCTAAAGGTGCAGTTTTACCTTAGGTCGTTTTCCTCAACATTTTTATTGAATTCAAACCGGAGAAAAAAATAAACTTCAACATTAAAACTGTTCGCTATTGCAGTCACAAGCTTATGTGTTTAAATTCCTGTTGCAGAAAAACTGCCATTGCCATTGACACAATCATCAACCAGAAACGCTTCAACGAAGGAACTGACGAGAAGAAGAAGCTCTATTGCATCTACGTTGCTATCGGCCAGAAGAGGTCCACTGTGGCTCAGCTGGTGAAGAGACTGACTGATGCGGATGCTATGAAGTACACCATTGTGGTGTCTGCTACTGCCTCTGATGCGGCTCCGCTGCAGTACCTGGCTCCCTACTCTGGCTGCTCCATGGGAGAGTATTTCAGAGACAACGGCAAGCATGCCCTGATCATCTATGACGATCTCTCAAAGCAGGTGGGATTTACCATCTGAGTCACTCAGGGGGTATGGATGTGGAGAAAATCAGGGGCTGCAGAAGGTTTTAAGAAGGATCGGAGGTTAATCCAACTTCGCTCTGTGTTTTTCCGCAGGCTGTCGCCTACCGTCAGATGTCCCTGCTGCTGCGCCGTCCACCCGGTCGTGAGGCTTACCCAGGAGATGTCTTCTACTTGCATTCCCGTCTGCTGGAGAGAGCTGCTAAGATGAACGACAACTTCGGCGGTGGCTCCCTCACAGCCCTTCCTGTCATCGAGACACAGGCTGGTGACGTGTCAGCCTACATTCCTACTAATGTCATCTCCATCACAGATGGACAGGTGAGGGGGGGTGACCCGTCATGCTTCATCCCAGTGTAACCAGTCTTGAACTAGTTGTGAAATGTTATTTTCTCACACAGATCTTCTTGGAGACTGAGCTGTTCTACAAGGGTATTCGTCCAGCCATCAATGTCGGTCTGTCTGTGTCACGTGTCGGATCTGCTGCCCAGACCAGAGCTATGAAACAGGTCGGCCTCCCTTTGAAATCTCCTGCCGGTTACCTCTGAAAGTCTTCCATGTTATCTCACTTATTCCCATTGATCATCAGGTGGCTGGAACCATGAAGCTGGAGCTGGCCCAGTACCGTGAAGTGGCTGCCTTCGCTCAGTTCGGCTCTGATTTGGATGCTGCCACTCAGCAGCTGCTGAACCGTGGTGTTCGCCTGACAGAGCTCCTTAAACAGGGACAGTATTGTGAGTGTTGTTGCTTATTTCAGCCTCTCTTTCCAATAATTGATCCATTCTCATTTCACCTTGCCTGTATTCGTTCACCTTTCAGCTCCAATGGCTATTGAAGAGCAGGTAACGGTTATCTACGCTGGTGTGAGGGGACACTTGGACAAAATGGAGCCAAGCAAGATCACCAAGTTTGAGAAGGCGTTCCTGCAGCACATACTGAGTCAGCACCAAGAACTGCTGGCAGCTATTAGGTAAATAAAATATCTTTGAGGGAATATCATGCTTTTTTCATTCTAAGATATGTATTATAATCAATGTTCTCCTGTTTTTAGGGCTGATGGTAAAATCTCAGAGGAATCTGATGCTAAACTCAAGCAGCTTGTGTTGAATTTCCTCTCCAGCTTTGAGTAAAGCTGTGTTTTTTTGGTCTGCTTGTTTTGTTTGCATATTGGAGCATCAGTTATACTTTCCATGGACTTAACAAAAAATTCAAGTTGTACTTGATCTTTAATGTACAGACATCTCTTAACGGAGAATAAAATATTCCATACAATTGACATAGTTGTATCTTTTTTTAAAAATTATTTGCAGTACTGTTTGATTTGTGAGGAAACTGGACTGGTTGTACTGATTGGTAATGCTTTCAGATTTTAATACATGCAAAAAAAATATTTAAGCTTTTGCAGACATTAATTTAGTCTGAAATGTGGAAAGCAACAGAAAGCTTATGCATGGAAATCTTCCAATCCAGCAATCTAACAGATGCAACATAATTCTTCTCTTGTAGATTTGTCTCCAAATGTAGAGCACAAAGCAGCTTGATGCCCTGCAGAGCACTGTTTGTCAAATGAGGATACAGGAGAAAATAGAAAAATAAAAAATAGGGTTCATGTCAATTTAATGATAGTATAACATATTTCATAAAAATATAAATGCAAGTTTATAAACAAATTTACATTGTTTAATTAATTTTAACAAACCCAGGTCACACAGCAGGATTTTTGATGCATCTGACTCGTACCAAATGAGATCACCTGCCAATTACTTGCCAGTGCAAAATCTGTAAACATGGTTGAAGCGTCGCATCGTTGCTACTTCAGTAAAGAGGCAAAGAAGATGAAAAGTAGAGCCAGTAAAATTCTGTCTGTATTTAGGTAAATGTTTTTATTGTGATTTATGTCTACAAACAGCCACTCACCCCGGCCATTAAGTTTGTTGGGAGAAACTAGTAGCATCATCAAGCCAGTGCATCTCCAGCTGTGTGTTTAAGAGGAATTTCGCTCACATCATAGATGTGTGAAAAGCTTCCACCACATCATTAAAAGCCCCCCCAAGGCTTATTCAGTGGCATCTTTGCATGTGGTTAAAAACAAAAACCTTGGTCGTCCACAAATTCTGCTGGTCTGAAAACACAGCGCATAAAACTTTGAAAGATGTGTTGAAAGTGACGATATTTATGCACATGCCCTCTTTTGAAAAAGTTTGAGAAAAAACAACAGATGACATCTTTATTTATAAACAGACTTTTTCTTGAAAAGTCTGAGCTTTCAGTGATGAGAATTTAGTCAATACATTAAACATCTTTGAAATGTGTGTTGTTTTTTTTTAATGCTTTACATTGTAATGTGCTTCTTCAGAAACACTTTTTAACTTTGTGTTTACCTCTGTCTCCAACCAAAATAGCTTTGCATTGGTTTTGGTGAACTTGGCTGAAAATAAAGTCCACAGGTGCATTGCTTAAAAAAGAAAAAAAAGTTTAAGAAACACTTCTATTGTAGAGATGTATGCGTCTGCTGGCTCAGAAACATATACAGACATGAAGCAGTTTTCAATTGAACAGATTCCATCTTGGACCAGGTCCAAAACGAGAACTACCAGCAGCACATTATGCCTTTTTATTTTGCAGGGCTAATTTTGATTTATTCTTTTCAATTATACTGAAAATACAGTGGCTGATTTTGAGTCTTATCTTTTTGAGGATATTGTTACTGTATAAATTGGACTACATGTATTTGGTTTTGTATATAATTTGAATTCTTTGCATAGTTTTACTGACAGAACAAAACTAGTTTTCTCACTTGCTCTGTATTATCATGCAGCAAGCCTGAAAACACAGTGCCCTCTGCTGGTCATAAATGGAATACAGCAGATGCAACTATTGGGAAAACTAACATCTTTTGATACTCAACATTATCACACAATTTTTATTCTAGCAATCTATTGAAATGTCCTCTGTAAGGTTTTGGATGGACAATATTTTTATTGGAAAGACTAAATTATTCAGTTTTATCAAAATGAACTTTATTAAGACTTTGATCAAGTGTAAAAAACATGTTTAAAGTGAAATAAATCATTACAAATGCAATTGTGAAACTCAGAACTTGCTGAACAACTGTTAGAAATAAAGTGATGACAAAAAGTTAAGAGTGAAAAAGGTGTACAGAAAGCATTTTACAATCACTGAAGTGAAGGTGCAGAGTAAATCTAAAATAATATAAACAAAGTCAGTGGGAGTGTTGGCTACAACATGAAAGTAATGTCATAAGTGTGCAGTCAGAGTGATTGTTCGTGAGACACAAATAAAAACTTAAAAGTAAAACATGCATACCGGTATGCTATTTAAATAAAAGTTAAATTAACATTAAAAAAAAAAAACTACTTATCATACCCAGTATTGTTTTGTGTGTACTGCGGGTCTGTGATTATGTCTGGGTAGATTATTCTGTCTGACGTAGCAGGGGTCGTAATAATCCCACTCTAGAGCTGAAGTCATTACTCCGTTGGAAAGTCCATCGCTGTCTGCTGACAGAATCCGCAGGGACACACCTGGAAAATATCACATCCATGTGTCCAAAAAGACACAAAAAACACTATTTTGAATTTGTGTCTGATCTTTTTTCTTCAGATATTAATAGTATGAATAGAGAATTTTTTTAATACTTTAAATATGTCCTGCACAACACTGCTTCTTATTATGCCAAGTAAAATTAATGTTTGCATTGGATACAAACAGTCATGGCAAATCTTTAATTATTCAAAACAAAATGAAGAAATGATAGATCAACAAAATGTTTTAGCGTGAATAGAAATCAAGATAATCTACATTTCCCTAGTATAAGATTTTCATCAGTCAGTTTCAGTCTCTATTTGTTGGCCAGAATGAAAGTACATTTTCCTGGTGAAATGAAGAAAGAGACTAAAATACCTGCACTAGCTCCGAAGTCGCTGTCCAGTCCAGGACCCACTGCGGATATGTTTAGGCATGATGGCTCTGATGGTGGGTTGATGTACTCGCACTCCATCTCCACTTTGTCAAATGGATGCACACCAGCACCTCGGTTCACTCCTGCCAGCATCTCAGGAGTACTGCTCCGACGAATGTGACCCATGTATTCCGTCTCCTGCTGTAAAACGAAAGAGTTTACATAATTACACTTAAGTGATAAAGTAGACTCTATGCCTCAAGACTAGGGTTTGTTTATTTATTCATTTCTTTTTGTGTAAATCCAGAAATGTAACAACTTTGATTTATTTACTACTTTGTTTAGATAGCAAGGAAAAGCTTTAATATTTGTTATATTTCTCTGTGTGGGAAATGCATTCATTTCTTTGGGATAAACTAAAGAACATAGAATGTCTGCAGTTTGAGACAAGATATAGAAAATCTATTGAAATGTGCAAAATACACCAGAAAACCATTCTCTGTGCATAAAAGAACAAAAGCAGAGCTTGTACAAAATCCACATTTGGTGTCACCACCATTATTCTTCACCACAACCTGGACCCTCTTAGAAAGGCTTTTCTTGTTTTCTTAAAAGTCTTCAGGAATAGAAATAAAACCGCTAAAGATACATTTTTTATGCCTGAATGACTCATACGTCAGTCTTGAAAATACATTTCTCTAAAAATGGAAGGGGACAGGGACAGAAAATCTGAGAAATCCAGAAAATATGGCAACTAAAGTGTAGTGCCATGGAAGCAAATGAGAGAGAATAAGAGGTGTCAAGATTTTTTGCAAAGTGGCTTAACATAGACTTGCCTTCACATAATTTCTAGGTATTTCTAAGTCTCTATATGCAATTAAATTAGCTTATTTCCCAGGAATCTTACACAATACCAAAGGAAAAGGCGCGACTAATTGGACCCTTGAGCAAGATAATGAAGCCACATGTTGAATGCAACTGCAGGAATTTCAGCCTAAACAACTTTGATTGAAGCTCAGAACTTTTACTGAATATATCTGCACTAATTAGCCCGTGGGCATTAGGAAAAAAGAAGACATTTTCATTTGACCTTTGATCACTCACCATAGGAGAATTTGGAGGTACCAGATTCTGTCTGGTTTCAGCCTCTGAATCACTGGACTGCGGTAAAACCGGAGCACTTCTACACCAGCCAGCTTTACTGGTGCTGTAGTTCCGTGACCCGAAAGGAACATCGTTTCTCGGGGAGAAACCAGCCGCAGAAGAAGCGGCCCGGATGGTGCTTGGCGCCCTCAGTGACCCTGAGCCGGTTGCACCATCGGGCCTCAGCAGCTGGATCCTGTAATTCACCCCGGCCCTCTCCCTGGATGACGCCCTGGAGGATGTGACAGGGTGGGGCAGGACGGGCTCCGACAGAGACATGTAGGCTCTTCTCCCGTCCTGAACCGGGGAAAAGGCCACATCAGACACCCTTATTCTCGGCAGGGTGGACCGCAGGAGCATTTCCTCCGTGTCCTCTCGCTTCAGTCTGCTCTTCTTCTTTGACAGGTTCAGTATCTTGTAACCCAGGAAGAAGCAGTTCAGCAGCAGCAGAATGACCACGCAGGGAATGAGCAGAAGGACCACTAAAGTCAAATTTGTCACAGGGTGTGTTTCAGTCAGATTTGTTGGTGCGGTCTGACTTATTTGCGACATTTCATTCCTGATGACATAACGGGGGAATTTTAGAGAATCGCTGATTTCAGTGGAAATGTCACCTTGCGTCTCCGTACACAGGTGGATTGATACTTCAATCAGTGTGCAGTAGTTTATGTGAACGTCTCCTGCTTCTCTTAACAGTCTCCACATGTGATCGTTAGCTTTCATCACCTTTTTCTCTGTCATTGTTGATGCATACTGTCACATGTGGATCACTGTTTGTAGCTCTGCCGGCAGCTTTACAGATTAACAGGTGCGTTTAGTTGTTTGCGCAATGATTCGCGGTGTCATTGCAATAAATCGCCGCCAGATGGCAGCATGCAGCGATGCTCGTAACACTGAATGGTAATTCTTGCACAAACAGTAGCTACAAAATCACATTATCTACCTCCTGCACACCGGTGGTCCACAGCTTGCATTGAGTGTATTCTGTCATCGACTCCGTTTGTACACATTATTTGTGGACAAATCCCCTCAAAGAGACACAAACAACAGCTCTAAACAACCACAAAGAGACTTAATATGACTCATATGGGCTTAAAACATGTAGACCAGGTCATGACTACAAGAAGAAGCAGATTAACAAAAGAAGAAAAGCAACCACGGAGGCTCCCATTTATTTGAGGAAGTTGCCTTTTTTCTTCTTTTCCTAGCACAAGCATCTTCTTTAGATTTGTTGATTGTACAAAGACTGGAAAGCTTTCAAATGTGACATTTTGCATTTGGAGGCTGTTGTAAAGCCAAACCTTTGCTCAGAAAAGCTCTTCACACAGAGAAATAAAAGTTACATTATTATTTTTATTGTGTGAGTACCTGTGAAACTACTCAAAATCACAACTATACAACGCAAAGTGTTGGCCAGATTATTAGGTTTGTATAGTTTGACAGTGAAATAGGAATAAATAGAGAGTGTACTGATGAAATGAGGATAAGAAAAAGATGCTTCACAACATCCAGATAACTCTCCAAGAGGAATAGATCATTGTACAATAGATTTAGGTCAACCTAGGATAAAAGTAAGAATAGTATGGAGAGGACTTGGAATGATTCAGTATCCAAAGCTTACATCATCGCCTGTAAAACCAACTTGGGTATAGTGGTACCGTCCTGCTAATGTTTATGTAAGTGAAGACTGGTGCAGTTAAATGAATTCTGAAGGATACAGAGGTGCACTGCAGGTTATCCCTGTATCCTTTAGGGATATCATTGCTTTGCAGTATACAGACTGATGATGATCCAAATCCCTCTACAAAAGAAACCCAGCAGTTTCTGAAGAGCCAGAAGTGGAATATTATTCAGTGGTGAAGATAATAACCTCAACTCAATGAGATCAAGTAGCTTTTTACGTGCTGTAGAGAAAACTGAGGACGAAAGAGCCCCAAACAAAATAAGAACTGAAAATAGCTGCAGTAGCTTGCCTTACAAAGGAAGAAAACTATTCCTTAAAGCATTTATTGGCTGTGAAGATTTATGATCTATTTGTCTAAGTGCAGATCCCCCCCCCCCCCTCGTGCGTTTGCGAAAACCTTCAAATGGTTCATTTATTGAGGACTTAAACAATGTACACATGTGCACACTTTTAGATTTTTTTCCAGAAGGAGCAACAGAGAAAAGAAGCATTTCTTTGATTTTTTTTTTTATTTTTAATTTTTCATGCTTGAAAATCAGGTAATAATACATCAGCAGCTGTCTCATTGCAGAATATATACAAACGTTTCTAATAATTCAATAGAACATTTGACAGGTGAATCTCTTTTAGAGACAATTTTTTTTTAAATTTGTACACAAAGTATATCTTTGTACACAAGAACAATTTGCTATTGTAATAAATCAATGCAAAAGATCAGTCATATGAGCACCATATAACTATAATAATAATGATAATAGTAACAATAATAAGAAGAAAAGAAACCTTTTCTCTTCACATAGCTCTCTACATTTCAGGTTTAAGGAAGTCTATACAGACTTGAATAGCACACTGATATCCTGCCATAGGTTTGCAAGTATAACAGTACAGACAACCTTTTCATTCAAGAGAAGGCTGTTAACGTTTTCCCTCAGATACCAAAGATTTTGTTCATCTACACTCACTGCTCATGTGGCATCACAGCTGTTGTGCATCATGCCACACACCTGCAGAAAGTCATCTCCTAGCAATCTGGTCTGGTCTCAAACTCGGCACCGCTTGCCATTTCCAAGCACAATAAGAGGTTGTGATTGGTTGTTATATTAGCACCTCAGGCAAGGCTGTGTTTGTGAATTGATAACAACAAAGACACTCGGTGAGGTCGTGTCATCTCGAGAAGAAGCAGGCTAACACTGGCCCAGGCTGTGCTTGATGATCTCCCGAGACTGTGGTGGGATCCTGTCAGGAAAGAGCACCTGGAACTCCACCAACAAGTCGCCTCGCTGGGACGGGCTCTTGGGCAACGGCAGACCTTCGCCCCTCAGCCGTCGGACGGCACCGGGTTTGATGACATCGCTGCATGGTAGAGGCATCATTCGGTTGTCAAGCGTTGGGACGTTGATTGTGCAGCCACAGAGAGCCTGGAGACACACAATAAAAAGATAAAGTTAGTCTTGCCGACTTATTGCTTCATCGTGACAGAAATAAAACTAACATAGAGAAAAACCCAAACCATCAGTTAAATTTGGATCTTTAAAAATACACAGTTGCATAACTGATAAATATGAAGTATGTGTTCTTCTGAAAGATTTACGTTATGCAACAATGCTACAGATGTTATAATCGCTGCTCTATTTTCTGACTGTGCGTGGGAGTGAAGTGTTTCAGTGACTGTGAGGAGCCAAAGGATGATGGAGGAGCTCTTTTAAATGCCAGTCTCTGTGACTGCTACCCTGCTAATCTGCGCGTGGGCTGATGGAAGTGAGAGGCCGAGACGGAGCGAGCCAAAAAAGCCTTTTTTCTGCCTTGTTTGTTGAGGCAGAGGAGTCTGTGGTGGTGGAGAGCGAGGGCGAAGTGCGATTTGTGGGTGCAGTCAGCACTGAGGCTAAATTTAGCTGCTGCTTTCTCTCACTCTGCAGGGGCTGGTGAGGTAACGGAGGTGTTGGCAGACTGCTGCTGTTCGGTTTGTGGGGGTCTTTTATTTGTGAGCCTGCAGCCTCAGATGCCCAAAACAGAACATTTTGTCCTTCACTCAGATTACGTTTAAGGACAATAGCTCCCTCTGTATTTGGAAGATAATATAACTTCTGCCTTATCTGTTGCTCATGATTTAAGAAAAAAAGGACAAGAAGTGGTGGATGGGCTTTAGTCTTTCTCTATGTGGGTGTGTCATACCAGTCTTATGCTTCATATAATTAGTTTGGACCCTGATGGAGTGTAAGCCCTTAGCAATGTACTAAACTCACCTCTTTAAGGGTGATCTCGGCAGTGTAGACAATGTTGGAGCCATCTCTCTTGTATGTTGAATGCTCCTTATCCCTGAGAATGAAGGTGATGTCTGCAGGGCTGTTGTTGGGCGTCTCATCTCCCTCCTTGGGGAAGGTGATCCTTGTTCCTGCTCTCCAGCCTTTCTTCACCACCACATTGAGCACTTTGTCTTCACTTCGCAGGCTGCGGCCGTCGGCATTGAGGCGACTGCGGGTGATCTTCACGTGTTTCGTGCAGCCGAGCATCACCTCCTCCAGGGTAACCAGCAGGTCATGCATGACCACCTTGCCCTGCAGCCGCCGGCCCTTTTGCGGGCCGGCCTCGTTTCCAGTGAAGCCACCCACGTGACTGAAGGGGAACTGCCTGAAAGGGTTGAAGAGGTCGTCTTCGTTGTCGACGTCGCTGCCAAAGAAGATGTCAAAATGGTCGGAGCCATGAAAGAAGGAGGAGAAGGTGGCGTGGGGGTCGCTGGGGAAATTGTTGCGGAAAACGTTGCCTTGGCCTGCTGAGATTCCATTTTTAAGGCCTAAAACAGAAAGATGACAAACAGAGTTAGATAAATACATAGATAAAAAGTACTTTATTGATCACAAGGGAAACTGTAATAAATTGAATGGAAAGTTGAAATAAATCAATGAGAAGAATTTTATTTTTTAAATGAAATGTCTCTTGTACAGAAAACTAAACTAAATTCAAAGTTAGCAGCAAAACTCTTCAATTGCTCCTTAAATAATTGATCAGCCTGACAGGAGTCATGACTTTATAGGGCTGGGGGGAGTTTTAACCATTAACCCTCCACCTGCATATCAATAGTTTGCCTTCATAACGACAGGAATACATTACAGCAGTTACTATGAAACCACTTTCCTCATAGAAATGAAGCTACAGATAAGTCAGATTTCCACTTTACTCACCTTCCTCTCCAAATTGATCATATATGCATCTCTTTTTGGGGTCAGTCAGGACCTCATATGCCTCTGCGATCTCTTTGAACTTTTCCTCTGCATCAGCATCACTGTTCTTGTCTGGATGGAACTTAAGAGCCATCTTCCTGTAGGCCTTCTTGATCTCATCTTCGTTGGACTCCGGGGAGACACCCAGAACTTTGTAGAAATCTTTGCCTGCGGGTTTGATGGAAAGGCAGGGCGTGTCCTGGTCAGACTTGATGCTTTCCTGCAGAGACAAACAATCATTTAGGCTATTTTAGTACATAAACAATGACTAAAGGTTATGTTATTGCATATTGCCAAAAAAACAACAAAAAACAACAACAAAAAAACCGGACGTTTATCTCAATTGCTTTGTCTTATTAAAAAAGACTTAAGTGAAAACAGAATTGTTGGGTCACTGAATATCTCCAGCTCATGCAGTGCTTTTTAAAAAAATGAATATGCAGACAATCCACCTCAGGAAAAACTCTCAGTAGGAAGACACATTTATCTCTATGCCGCTATGCAACTGCATACATTTCACAGGCTGACGCTCAACATAACGTGAGAGATTTGGGAAAGTCGCTGAGGAGGAAAAGACTTCCCCCCAACGACAGAGATTCTCTGCAGCGATTGGCTGAACACGACTTGGCATGAATGAAATCGGTGAAACCAAATCCTAAAAACACCCATCTAGTAAAAGGTGGATGTTTTAAAGACAATTTTACATTCAATTCTAAAGAATCTGAGCTAGAGAGCTTCGAAACTTTCTGAAAAATCGACTTACCGCTGATGAAGATGATCCTGAGCTGTCACCCCTGTGCATTACTCGCACTTTGCACTTGACATTGCCGTTTTTGTGCTTGACACCGAACTGGGTCCAGATGAGAACCATGATGGAAGTTGTAGTAGTGCTGCTACGTGTCGCTGTCCGGTGCTGAAACCTCTCCGCTTTTTAGTCGGGCTTAGCAAGCTTCGTCCTGTCTGAGCTCTGCTCGGCACTCTGTGAAATACCGCCGCCGCAGCTCCTTTACAATCCACTCTCCCGCCCACGCAGCGTGATCGAGCTTTCCCCGGACCGCCTATTTCCTCACGCGCGGCAGGGAATGCCGGCGTCCTCAGTTTGCTCATTGCAAAGCCATTGGTTCGAAGGTGATGATCACGCGGATGTTGCAGCCTCCTTTACCATCTCAAGACTTGTTTCCGGAGATCTTGAAGACAGATCGAGCAGACAGTCACGACACGGTACACTGAGTCCTTTTTCCAGACAGAACAGAGCTATAAAAAAAAAAAAGACACACACATGGCTGCCCAGACAGCTTCTGCTCAGTGATGGACTATCCTCAAATTGATTTACACACATGAAATCTTTGGTGTAGAAGATCAAATTCACAAAAGTGAACGATGTGTTTCTTTTCTTTTTAAGAATAGCAAACACATAATTGCTCAGTGATGTCCTCTTAAGCAAGTTAAAATGTATCTTGTATGAGCGAGGCTTTATGACATTGACACCATAATCTAATGCAATCCACTCAGATAACAAAATATTTAGAAAAGTAATTATCTTACCCAATGACTATTATTGAAGATATTTTTCCACTCCATTAACAGTCATAGATTTCCCCCATTGAACATGTGTAAAGTTGTACAGTACTGTGTAAAAATTTCGACCCACTCTTTTTTTTTTTATAGTAAAAGATGTGAAAACCGAGTTTGTACAATTTTTAACAAGCTGGAAAGTTAATAATTGGTATGAACAACTTTATTCTTTCACACAGCCTTTAACTCTCTTAGACAAGCCCTCTTCTTTAAGTTGTCTTCAGGAATAGTTCTATGAGTTTCCTCAAGGACTTTTCAAAGCTCTTCTTTGGATGTTGGCTGCCTTTTGTTCTGTTCTTAAGATGACACCACACTGTTTCAATAACAATGAAGGGCTCTGCGGAGGATTCATCACTCCATAAGACCTGTCGCCACTGATTTTCAGTCCAGTCCAGTCTTTTTTTCTGTCTCTTTTCTAATTAGGGATAGCTGATATATTTCTAATGGTTTCCCTTCCTTAAGAATGCTTCTTCCACGGAGAGCATTTCTGATGAGGTTTCCGCCAATAGATCAATGATTAACTGAAGGTCTTGATGCATCTCTCAGGTCCTGTGCAGGTCTTTGCTGAATGTTTTTGAAATGCAGCAGAGAATGAAGTACTACATGTGCAGGTTAGTTATGCTGTGATGATCTGAATGTCTCAAAGGTATTACATATCTGGGTTTTGGCATTGCATCTGATCATATCACCATTGCCTTATAACCAATGAAGAGTCAATATACCTATACACAATGGTACAACAGAAAATTGCCACGGATAAAAATGTCACGCCGTTCCAGTGACCAACATTCTGTAGCTAAAATGTGCTATTAATAACATTTTAAATCTTGGAACAGTTTTTATTGGACCAGGCAGGTGAATATACATCCACCCCCACAGCATTGCATTACAACTGTGTTGCTGGAGACAATGAATGTAAGCCAATGAACATGCACTACTTGATAGCTAACATCTGTGGGAGGAAAAGGCAGCTTCGAGTTATGCAACTGAATGTGCTGGAATAAAAATGCCTCATGGTGTTTGAGTGTTGACATAACCTGTTTTGTGTGAAATATCTTGATTGCACCACTTACGCCTGCTGACTCAAGAGATGGATGCAGATTGAGTTATCCACAATAAGTTTTGATGGAGATTGAGTTAAAATATAATTGCTTTCTAAAACCAATATTATTGCAAACCGCAGGGAAATTACATCTCACCACAGGTTTTGATTTTATCGTGTTAATGGGAAGATTAATTGACCAAATATGAAATATGGACCTGCCTTCTTCCCGCAGAGTGTTAAATGAGCTGATATTACTGCTGTCAGTAAATTAGTGGGGAGGGAAGAAGTGTCAGCACCACAATATAATTACTTCCATCTTTCAGAGGAACATGATGTTGAACATGCGGTATATTATGGGATACCGCCAGCTGATAATTAACCATACCACTGTGCTAGTGTCATTTAGTATTAAGTAAATACAGACGGGTGATGAGAATGTCTGCATGATAGAGCGATAATGTAAGAAAAAGTAGAAAAAAACCATAGAAAATCTGTTCACTGTTCCTTACGTGATCTACGATAAGTCTTCAGTGGGCAAAATGGCTTGTATTAGATGTAGTTATCATTTTTATTCTCTACTTTTTGTATCCTTTAACAGGGAATTTAGCAAAAACTAAAGAAATGAGATAGAAGTTAAAAAAAATGGTCCTAATAGAATCATATTACCTTACAAACAAAAAAAAAAAGGAATAGACCTAAACAAACTACCATGTAAACATATGAGAAGATAAATATTTTGTTAAAGAAAAGTAAAAATAGCAATAGATTTAAGAAAAACCCCTCAAGCCTTAGCTTATTTACAAAATTGCTATCAGAGGAGGTTTACACTATGATGAAATGCAATAATTCATCTGTTTCAATGCCGGTTTTACTCCCATTGTATTTTCTATTTGTAGGCAGCACTACACATACTACAAGACTATGACAGACTCTGCTGTAGCCATGGTTTTGGAAAGCATTCTCTCAGGGAAGATACATACATGGCAGTGCTTCCGCCTCCTGGAAGCTTCCTCCAATGGTAGATGGAGTTTCCTGGGGATCCTCCTGTCATCTTACAGGAAGCAAGAGACAAATTTGGTTTGAACATGTTGAGCCAAGAGCGTCATGCACCAGATAGCAGCTCATAGATACTATTCACAGACCGAGCTGGATGGAGTGAATCAGAGCAGCCGACATTCATTCTCTCCTGCCCACGGGAACACTTTGGTTGTGTGTTATGCTTGTTTTTTGCACGTTTGCACAATCTAGTTCCTTCTCGCAGAAACACTTACAAAGCGGCCTGTCAGGCTCACAGAAAACTATGCTAATTAAAGCATCAAGCAGCAGTGACACTGTTATTGTTAAGTGACAAAAAAGCCTGACATGAAGCCTGGTGTTCTTGTAATATTTGCTGCTCCCACACATTCTGTAGTAACTGCACTAACACCCATAATCTCTTTGTTTGTTCCTTCAGTTTTCACTGCAGAGTACATCAAAGTTTTAACACATTAGTCACAACTATGATTTGTTCAACTTAATATATTAGATAGAGTGGAACATGAGCCACAACTAATACATATACTACCATTTTATCAGGATTAATTCAATTGTTGAGCAGATACAATGTTTACTAGTCAATAAACATTCTCACCCTCTAATATTAATGTTTAAAACAGGAAAATTGAGGTTGGTCTTTCTCAGTGAAAAAATTAAATCCTCTTATCAATGACCAAATGAGAATACATATACACATATGTACATATGTATGTACATATTGTACACTTTAAATAAATTAAAAAAAAATATATATGTATACATATATATATATATATATATGTTCATGCCACTGAAAGGTTTATTTACAGTTGAAGAATATGTGATAGTGGTTGTGAGAGCAAGTGCATGTAAATTTTAAATGTGGTGTCCAAGAAGGTAATGGTTGAGTTGTAAAAAGATATAACTGTGATTGTTTTCTAACCCAAACTCTAACCCAACCAGGATATGACAAAGTCTCACTATCCCATGCTGAGTTTAAGCGTAATTGTTCATAACAGCACTGATATGGGTGAGAGTTGCCTTGTAAGAAGTATGTATTTCAGCCCTGACATGTGGTTCCTAAACTTTCTGTCCCACGTGACAATAGTATTTCAATAAAGTGTCATTGTCTCTGAAGAAGGTCTAACTTGAAAATGATATCTACCCCAAAGTGAAAATTCTCATGAGTAATATTAACTTTTTTGCTGCCTGCAGGGGATGGTGATTTACAGAAAGTTATTATAGTTCCTATGTAAGAGTTTGTAAAAAACAAAAACAAACAACAGATATGATTGTTACAATTTTACACTTTTGGAATGCAAATTTCAAGTTAGACTTTGAATAACAACAACAAAAAATCTTTAAAAAATCAAATTAGCTTTGGAACAACTAATGCGCCTTTCAACCCATGGACATTCAGATTAATTCTGAGTACTGCAGTGTCTTCACAGATTTAGCCAAATGCAAGAACACTTTTTGGATTATGTTTACAATGCAAATGAAATATGTCCCACAACACACCATGACAACAGCCCTGGGTTTTTTAAAGGTAAGGAAGTGGAAAATTCCATCATCACTGAATCTATTACCTGATTTCAACTTACCTGAGTTGCAATTCACCTGCTAAAGCTAAGACTGAACTACTTCCAAGTTTAGCTGCACAAGACTGACTTTGGCCTATATTTGTTAACACTTTAAAACCCAACTCTCATTTAAAAAAAATTATATATAAAGTCTTTATTTATCTCTTAAACAAAATGTAAAAAAAATAATTAAAAATAGTTTTTCTATATTTACCATTCATTAGTGACATACCAAATTGATTGTAGTATAGTCTTCTGGCTCCTGGTATCCATCAGGGGGCAGAAGACAAGTATCAGATCGTGTACAACAGGGTTTTGAACAAAGTTTGAGCATAAAGTGATGCAAAAGG
Organism: Atherinosoma microstoma; assembly: GCA_037177055.1. NCBI lineage: Eukaryota > Metazoa > Chordata > Actinopteri > Atheriniformes > Atherinidae > Atherinosoma > Atherinosoma microstoma. The sequence continues at coordinate 8,301,576 of JBBBVU010000020.1, forward strand.
TATAAAATATGATACATACAGCATTTTAGGGTTAAATCAGATGTGCTATTCTTTACTGACAGTACAGAGCCACTGCTTGTATATAAGTGATGGTGTGGTGAGGTTTCATCCCTCACAGGTCTGACTTATTCCTCATGGTTATGTTTTATGGGAGCAGTGAGTGCTGCCTGCAGGGGACTCAGAAAAATGATTCACACTGCTGAGAGCACACGGCGGTGGCACAGGGGGAGGTGACATCAACCTCATCTCACATCATCCCACTGCCAACACTTATCCTGCCCTTCAAAGGGCAGCAGATGAATCGACACTGTGTAAAAGGCCAGAGAAAAATCCTCTAACTTCGGTCATTTTTACCTACAGGCTGCAAAGGAGGAGAGAAAATGATCATACACAGACCTTTTTGGGGTAAAAGGTTTTCTCTGTAATGTTTTTAGAGTTAAAGCAGAAGACTATTAAATATTAATCGGCGTTGGGCTCAAATCAGGGCAGAAAGAAGCAACATACTGCATGCGAATGCATCCAATAACAAGTCGTAACTTACCACCAGACAAAGAAATGATATGTTCTCAGTCTCAATTTGGCCCCCTTCTCTCGTCTCGCACCTTCTCCCCCTGATGTACTGCAGCACCCACACATGTCTATGAGTGTGACTGGCTCTGTTTCACACTGGCTAGACTTAAGCCATGTGCCTCGGTGTACTAGATACACAGACAGGCGGGCAGATAGCAACAGAGACACATTAAGCTACACTTGGAAATATAAATGCAGACACAGAACCAGACAGAAATGCAGACGTGCCTTCAGCTGACACCTTCTTTCCCCAAGATCAGTTTATTCTTATTAGAAAAACAGATTGACATTGCGTTTAGAAGATGAGATGATGACAGAAAAAAGCAGATAATACTTCAAAGGGGAATTTTGATAGAGACAAAGAAAAGTATAAAACATAGATGGATGATTTGAGAGAGGCACAAAAGAGAAACGATAAGAGAAAACAATAGGGCAGATTGGAGTCCAGAAGGCAGTGATGGATTATTCCTGGCAGTGAAGAAGGAGTTTTTGCTGGGGGAGCACTTTATAAAATCTCCCCTACAGCTCACTATCTGCAGTGATGAATCATTAAATGTGTTTATGGTTCTCCCCTTTGCTATTTGCTCTGCAGCAGTTGTAGATAATATATACAGTTTTATTTATAAAAGGAAATCTTTTGCACAACTTGTTATAGTTAAAGCATGGCTATACTACCAGATCTTTTCAGCATTTCTCTTCACTCTAAGATTTAGATGCACTGTGGTTTTGCAGTATTTTGTTTCTTGAAATGCGCTGCCCTCTGCAGAGAAGTGGAGATACTGCAGAAGAAAATATTTGTGTAGAAAACATTACCGAAGCAGGCATTTTTATATAACTAATCTGGTTATATAAGCGAAAAACTGAACATTTATATAAAATATTTACAACCATACTCTTGGAGAGGGGAACGTGAGGACAGACGGAAAGGTTTATACAGATTCATTCTCCACTTCTAGTTGGACATTTGGTCTGTCATTCTGCAGTGGCTTTAAACAAGTGGCGCATCTCATTAGGATGGCACAAGATATCTGGCTTTTGATTTTGATTACATGCAGATATTCATTCACCTGAGGAATATCGAAGTTTTCTGTGGAGTCATTCAGATGCAGGTGTGTTTTTGGCTGGATATTCACCTGGAGGTGTAAATGGGACAGGTTGAGTTGTAAACTTTATGCACTGTGTAAGAATATCTGTGTGTAGCAGGGTCACACTTTACCTGTGGAAAGTATGGGTGGCTGGCTCCTGTAGCTGCAAAGTGCAAACAAACCAAGATATTAAAGGGCAGGGTGAATATGGGGAGGTCCCATTTGTTGGCAACTGAGGACAAAGCACTGGAGACAATCGGGCTGTGAACAGAAGCAGGAAATAAGACACTGATTGGAAGGAAAAATGAGCAATAGCAGAGTGACGTAAGTGATTGTTTATCTTAGGGTGAAATTGCATGAAAGAATCTTAATGAAAAAATGCAGCATCTGCTGTTTATGCTTGACAAACAACACACAGAATGACTAAGAGCTCCTTCATGCTTTGTCTTTTTGTGTAAATGTATTTTTTTATAGACAACACTTACCACATCATAGACATGAAGACATTTGGCACTAAGAGCCACCAATACCAGTCTCCTTTAGCAGAGAATATGGCCATCAGCATGCCAACCAAGGTTCCATTATAGCCATATAATCCTGCTAAAACAGCCTCCCTGAATGTGAGAGAGACATGAGTGCAAAACATAAAAAGTGGGTGTGAAAGTTAAAGACCTAACTAACATTCAATTAATTTCATCTGACCTGTTTTGTTGCAGCAAGATGGCTGACACAGTGGAGACCACAGTACCCAGCAGACCATTCAGACCCCACCAAGGGTTCTGCAGGAAAAGGCCGACCACGATGAGGAGCCCACTGAGAGGGTTGTTGACGAACATGACCTGGGCCATCCCCCGTAAAATGCAGTCCAGTAGTTGGATTACGAGAACCTGCCCTGTTAGAGATGGCAGCTATGATTTTTAAAGCTTAAATCTTAAGCATAGCTGGTACGTCATTTAGATAGATCACCTACTTTTCACCCACTCTTGACACTGTTGCATATTTCCTGTGAACAGCCCAACAGCTCTGAGCCGACTGGAGCAAGCTGGAGTTTCTTGTGAAGGCTGGTTGCTGTTCACCATACTTGCTGTGATATAACTGTATATAAAACATGGCAAAATAATAAAAAGCAGCCTTTCAGTAAAATATAAATAGATAGGTGACAAAAGGGGGCAGGTGAACACCATTTGTCCCCATATTTCACATCTTTACAACACATCATTACAATTTCATACTTGTTTATGTTTGATTAATGTGGAGACCCCGGAGAGATGATGCCAGGATAAACAACTCCAGCTATACGTCAGCAAAACCAAGGAGCAGATGGTGGACTTCAGCAGGAAACCGCAGCGCTCCTTCTCTTCTCTCTTCATCCGTGGTGCTCCAAAGGAGATGTAGAGGAGTATCAAATACTGCAGTGTGCAGAGATATACCCTCACCTGGACCACCCATATACAGCCTCAGGTCAGAAAAACAAGACAGCTCTACCGCTTTAGGCAGCTGAGAAGGTTCAGGGTCTCTTTGGAGCTTTTTAAAACCTTCTAGAGAGAAAACATCCTGACCACGAGGATCACAACCTGCTTTGGCAACAGGGTCAGGACAGAAAAGCCCTGCAGAGAGTTGTTAAGGCGGCAGAGAGCTGCACCAGATACAAACTGCCCTCTCTGCAGGACATTTACACCAGAAGCTGCCAAAGCAAGGCTGTAAAATCTTCAATGACGCCATGCACCCTGGTAACTGTCTGAAGCCTTTCAAGAAGCCTGAAAACTAAAACAGAGAGACTCAGGAAGAGCTTTTACCTTCACTCTGTAAGACTCCTCAACCAGACCATGCTCCACAATCTGTAATAGCCTTGTCATCACACCCCTGTATTTGTTACATGTTTCAAATTTTTACTCGTTATGCACTTTCACCTCCTTAACTAACTGCAACACTTGCACTGATCTGTCAATTTAACAAGGTCACTTAAGCTGTTTAACTTTTTATTTATTACATTTATATACTTTTGTACATTCTGTAAATACTTGAACTTCTACTTTGCTTGTATTCTTGCTCTTATCTTACTCCTGTTTTAAGTTTTTATTATTACTAACTAACGCTTCCACCTGCAGCCACACGTGCAGAAGTGTGCAGCCTTACCTGAACACTCCCTCTGCCAGGGTCAGTGCAGCGCCTCTGTTGGTGTAAAAACCATCATAAGCTGTTTGGAATCATCAGTGAGTGATAAGAAGTAGTAACGTTTGTTTGATGAATGCAGGTCATTTAGGCATTAAAATGGGTCACTTCCTGTTTCCAGGGGCGGGGCTAAAGTTGTGACGTCATCTGGACATGTTGGTTGTGGCCAGCATGGAACTGGACTGACCCATGTTCAGTTTGGTGCAGATTGGCGGTTGTATGTTGGAGATAAAGAGGGACCGTGCTTGATGGCAAAACATAAAAATTTGAGGGGGGTGCCATCACTGAACGCCAACTCATTTGAGAAAGTTTTTGATATCTTTTGATCACACATGCCTTGAGAGTGTTCACACTGATTTTGAGCTCAATATGATAAAATCTGTATGAGGAGTTCGATCAAATATAATGCAAAGAATAGGGCCAAAACGACCCCAAAATGACACTTTTTTCAAGATGGCAGACTTCCTGTTCAACTTAGGTTATTGGTCAAAAATACTTTTTTGTAGATCCTGATATGTTCTAACAATGTGCCGAATTTTGCCCGAACAGTCCAGAGCATCCCAAAATATGAAAACTTTCACATTCGAGTCGTGGGGTAGCCAAAATTTTTTGAGTTTTTGAGCATTTTCAGGCCACCAAAAATGCAATTCATTTTTGAGAAGAAGAATACGGAAGAATAAACGCTTGCATTTCAATAAGCCTTTGCACTGCCTTGGTGCTCGGGCCTAATAAAGACAAGAATGAGTGGAACAAAACAACACATTTCAGAGTCTTTAGTGAGCAGTCCTTCCCCCCACTGCTAGTGGTGTTGCTAGGCTGCAGACTGAAGACCCCACAATTAGGTCCTTTGTTTTCCAAATTGAAGCTGACACAAGCAGGATCATTTCACTGAAGGGAACTGAAACTACAAAAACAAAAGAATGACTTCTATCTAGTCTCCATATATAAGAAAATTAACAAAATATTTGGAGTCATCTGACCTGCAGACAACAGCAACATGAGCAGAGATATAACCAGACCTCAAGTAGGAAAGTCTTTCCAGAAGGGCAAAAAAAGAAGAAAAATTATCAAGTCTTTCATGTAAACTTTTTGAAACAGAGGTTTGAGCAACCACAGTAGTCTGCATCTCTGTGGGAATGGAAGAGGATCCGGAGCGGTACTTCCCTTCTTCAGATGAAGCATCCGTGCTAGACAGACAGACGTCAGGAGCTGCAAAGTCTTATGACAAAAGAACTCTTCTGGTTGTAAACACCTCACTGAGCATCAGCTTACTCTGTGTTCAACAGCCAGTCAAGGACACTATCATTCCAGCTAAACCTTTGCCTGACCTAAAGCATGAAGTGGTGAAGATGCTGCCTACAGGAACTACTGAACTCACAGTAGGTAGTGGAG
>JBBBVU010000020.1:8306894-8318553 GCA_037177055.1 Atherinosoma microstoma
TGTGGTGTTAATTCCAAAGAAAGAAGATCCTAAACTTGGATTTCATGTCAACATTTGTTCCCTATCCGATGCCAAAGGTCAGTGAACTGACTGATTGTTCTAACTTCCCGACAACCCATCGTTCTTCAGAAAGGGTACCCCGAACAACTTTGTCAAATGACTTGACAACCTCCAGGATGCCTATTGGCCTGTTAGTTTCATAATGACGGACTCAGGAAGCGCACGTGCAACATCTTGCTGACGTATTTCAACATATCAAGGATGCTACAGGCTTTTTATCAGTGGCAAGTAAGGTCATATTGCAAGCCCAGGTTCAGTATCTTGGCTATGTGACTGGAGGTGGGGGTATCTGTCATCAGATGGGAAAGGCTGAGGCAACTTTTGCTTTAGGAAACTTCATACAAGGAGATTGTTATTTTTTTTTTAGAGTAGAGGTTTTCTCCTTGCAGCTTTGCCTTTCAACCTTTCCTGTTCAACATTTGTCCGATAGAAGACTATATTAACATAAACCAATTAATCAGAGAAGCATTAGTTATTTTTGCCATTGAATCACTCCTGAGGAAGATAACAATGCTCTTGAATTCCCTCCATTTACACAAGTGAGAGTTTATAGGTTGGACTCCTTTGATTAAAACACTTTCAAACAGGTCATTTTAAAGGTTCATATACTTTTGTTGGTCACTTTTATTAAATTTCCTGAATAAACAAATGACATTTTTCCTTATTTCTGTAAATAGGTTTTGTTTTGATGGGTTGGGGTGAAAAATCTAATGTCATATCAAATCATATTTTTGGAGGATGTAAAAAAAATTTCTCCCACCTCTCTCACATCTGTGTTAAAATGTATTTTAGTAGGCCTACATACAGCTGTAAAACATCACCAGTAGTTACTCTGTAAGCATACTTTTATAGGTTAATTAAGCTGCAGACACTTTTTCTGACAATAATAAGCTTGAAAGGAGAAAAGAGCTTCCTGTGAGTCACAGCTGAGCTAACAACAGTGCTTCAGTGAGAAGAGTTCCACTGTTAAAAGCCATTGAATTAGACCATGATGACAGTGATTCAGTTGATAGTGATTGACAGCTCATAAAGTGTTGGAGACCTCCATTAGTAACATCATCAGAAAAATGTGAAGTACAGTGTACATCCAATACATTTATATCTTGTGTTCATATCCTAGACAGACTTTCATAAATCAGAGATGACGCACTTTAAGTGTTTCTCTGACTTTGTGTCATTTCATTTCAGGCTGTATGTTTGTTAGACTTTGGCTGTGTTTTTATCTTGAGATCTCCTTTTGCTGTTCCACAAAACAAAATCACAAATCCCCTGGCCTTATCTGCATGCCATAATTCAAACATGCGCCTATACATTCATTTAATACTGCCTCCATGTCTAAAATTAGACCCTGATGTTATCAGACTTTGTCAGCATCCCCTGCACAGAAACTAAATCAGTGTGAACATGACTCTCTTTCACTCCCTGAGGTGGAAATGACTCCAGCAGGGAAGTGTGATCTGATTTCTAAACTATTTCACTTGTCTGCTTCATCAACTTTTCTCTTCTTTTTAGAAAATTAATTTGTTTATTTTGAAAGAGTGATCAAAGCAGACTCCCCGTGGATGTTCCCGCTGTTCCATGCAGTCACAGTTCTCTGCATGAAGGTATAGGTGTGTTTATGTTGTTCAGGGAGCAATGAACCTCTTGATCTTTCAGCTCTGCCAGCAGCCTTTTTTTCTTCTATGCACGAACACTTCTAAAAAGTAAAAAACTCAGCAGCTTTTCCACACAACTCTGGAAACAAAAGCTATCAAGTGATCGAATTTGACATGATCATTAGCTTCTCAGAGTAACATTTATCTAACAATGTAGTTCCACACATTACTACCTACTTAAGACTACATTCTCATTGCACTGTATTGTATTTCAAGAATTTAAATGTTTTTACAAGGCTATTTGGATTTGAATTTCCTTATTGCAGGCTTGATGCTCATTTACTTGCTTAAATTATGTTAAAAATTCCACAGAAGCTGGTAGATTTGATAAAATGCAGCAAATGTCTCAATAAAGCCATGATGTAATGAGGTCTCTCCTGCTGAGAAACTCACTAACTTCCAGGACAAAGATGCTGCTTTGATGGCAGCATATGTCTCTTTAAAGGTCTAATATGCATCTCAGCATGGACACTGATGCACCCCCATAACATCACAAACATCAACTTTTGCATCTTTTACTTACAGCAGTCCGGAAAGTCTTAAAGCTGCTGAAAAGTGGACTCATCTGACCACAAAACACGTGTCCACTGTTGTCATTCATCTGAAATGAACCCTTTTCCGGAGACTTCTGCACCGAGTTGTGATATGCTTCCTCTAAAAGACTAAAAAAGTGTCAGGGTTTTTCAAGGTCCTTTTTAGCCCATGTTGTTATATTGATCCTAGTGCCATGTCTGCTTCTCATGCAGTGCTGCCAGAGGTCTCAAAGGTCACAGCCATACAACTCTGATGAATATGACTTGACTTGGCCTTTACACACAGAGATTTCCCCAGACTCTCTGAATCTTTTCTCAGTATTGTGCACTGTAGATGCTAGAAAACCAAAAATTATTCAGAATCTTGCAACCAAAGCTTTTTTGGATGCTTGCAGGTTGCCAACAACAAATTCTTACTTTATTCATAATTCACATACAGCTAACTCTTTGATGCCCAGGGTCAAAAATTTGTGACAAACCACTTCTGGCCTTAGTTTATTTTATTTCTTTTTATCCAATTGATCTATTTCAAGTATTACTTTGGTCTTATTCTGTCTAATTCATGTATTTATTTTCATACTATTTATCTGTCACTCATTTTTACTTATTGATCATCATCAATTTATTCAATATTTAATTTAATTTGATTAATTTTAGTCCAGTCTTTTTCTTTTGGTATTTTTTTCGAGATTTTTTCCTGTCTTTATTCAATTTTTATATAATTGTGAATAAATTCAGATGTTAAGGGGTTAAGTTGATCAGTGAAGGCACTGAAAATGATCTACTCTATACTTATGTCTGTTGATAGAGGTTAGTATTTACAAAACTTTCCATCTTATCTGGATCTAGGGTTTGTAGCTGCTGTAAGCAGCTTCGTGCAAATCAACCAATCAACCATTACTTAGTCAATAGATTAACTAATAGTTTATACATGGACGGAAAGTTAATCAGACTGAGAAACTGCCAAAGATTTGCTGGCTTTTGTTCCTTTCCTGATTTCTGATCTGATTAATTTGATCAGTTTTATCAGCTTCCAGTGGAGTCAGCTCTGAGAATGGACAGAAGCAGTGCTTTTTTCATTAAGTTCTGTGAAATTTAGCGGCATGACAAAAGAAAAGGGACATTTTTCTTACCTCGCTGTGATGAAGAATCTGAGATCTTTCAACTACCTGCTATGTTAAACAATCTGGCTGTTTCTTATCTTGGAAAAATAATCCATGGATGAGTTATCCATGTCTCTTTTCTGGGGGACTCCTGCCTATAGAGCCAATACCGGTCTCTCCATGCAGCTGCTAATCAGGGATAAGAATGTTCTTATTAAGAAAGGATTTCCTGACGAAGCAAACAGTGGCCTTTGTTTTTAGAGTCCTACTGGGAAAAAGGAGAATTAGCAGGAAGTAGGGGACTGTAATGAATACCTTCTGGATCATGTAAACAAATGCTCTTTTTGGAGCATGCACATTTAAACTTCTTAAACGTTTGTAAGTAAAAAATAATTTGAATTCTGAATTTTTCAACCTTTCAAATCAACATAAACAGTTCAGGATATTTAAAGCCCTTTATTTTGATCAGGTTCACGCCTATCGAGATATAAGATGAACAATATCTTAAGGCTCAGATGATGGAAAAGAGCATTACATTGTGTTTTAACTTAATGATTTGTAGTATTAAGAAAATTGTAGAATTTCTAAAAATTTTTCATCCTCTATAAAGGAAATGAAACACAATGTGATCCATCTATGATGGTGCCAGAAAAAAGCAGATATGGATCCAAAGCAATCAAAGCTGGTCTGTTTTTACTGATAATTATAACACTAGGTATGAACAGAAATATTAAAACAGAATTAAAGTCACATACATTTAACATGATGCCTTCTTCATTTTGAGCACATTTAGGTCAATTTAGATTTCTTTAGCTTAATCCTTTCATTCTTAGAAAAAAAAACAAGTCAAATACAAATGTTATAATTACATGTTAGGCTTGAATGTACAGAGTAAAGGTCTGAAAATAGTGACTTTACCCAAATTGAATCTAATGGACAGCAGAAGAAAACATGATTGGAACAGATGAGAGGCAACTTAGTATGTTAAACAAAAGCAGAAGGATCGTAAACTCGAACTTCCTTTAAATGAGGCATCTATTTAATGTACTCCTGTCTGAGGATGTATAACGTTTTATTATTATTCAACAACCCCAAATGCTCCTCTTTATAGCCAACAAATGCTGTTGCAGTGTGAATGAGTGGAGCTCAATGGCTCCAGCAGGGATTAATGGTCATGTTTTCTACTTAATTTGTCCCATTTGGAATAAGGACACTGTGAAAAACAGGTCTATGGTGTTGAAAACCCATGGCAGGTATGCTGGAAACAATAAGGCTTTTGCCATAAATTACTGCTCTCATCTGTAGGATTAAAAGTATTCAGATAAACTCACAATGATTTTATTATATCAAACCTGTTTGATCTCTAATAGATGTGATTTAAATCTTAGTTTCATTGCAATTTGATTCATACTGTGTAAATAACAGATTGTTTTCATGTATTTCTTTAGTTACTGTGTCACATAATGTTACATTGTGAAGTGATTTAACAGAAAGAAGCCATTTGGGTTAAAGGGCATGATAGTATGGACATACAGTACAAGGATTGTGGTCATATTGTATAAAAACTTTACACATCGATCCACAGGCACTCACAAATGCACTCCTGCACTCCCACTCACTTATACACACTCACACAGACACATTCTTTGTAGATCAGGTGTCATATATCTGTCTGGACTTTAGATTGCGTGCTGAGTGCTGAACTCCTGGAAATCCTCTGGGATGGTGTCTGCGGAAGTGACAAAGCAGGCATTATGAGGGGTGCTGAAAATCTAAGATTTAGTGAGGTCAAACTAATTCCCTTCACAGCAGAAGTCTGTGCAACAAGATGAAAACTAATACTGTCCCAGACAGAGAGAGCAGAGGTCATGAAAGAAGATGTGTTGAGACTACCGAGGTAAATCCGCTTCTCAAAATTTTGTGGACATTTGACATCAATATAATTGCACTGAGCTAAGAACTTGGTGTTTCTGGCATTTTATTAAGATTAAGAAATGTGGAAAAAATAATGTGATGACGTGTGTTTTCACATACCGTTGCAGCGATATTTCAGGTTGGACCAAATGATGTTTTCTTGAGAGAAACAGAACACGCCAAGTCGTCCTCCTCTCATGGTCGTGTCAATAGTCACACCAGAGTCTGCAACCAGCTCAGTTCCTTCATAAAACCGCGCTCTGAACAAAACACAAGACGGGATTTTTACTTTATTTTCAACCTCTGTTTTCAATTTCTGGCCGATAGATAAAATTATTCACTCTTCTCTTATATTACATTACAAAATATCAAGCTAAACTTAACTAAACCTAAACAATCCTGACTTAACTATTATTTAACAATATATAAGAATTTATATAAACCCCATTTCCACAAAAAGTTTAGAACTAATCTAAAATGCAGTGACATTGGACATGAGTAGTAACGATTCTGTTCCCTTTCTCCTGCTTTGTAATCTACTAAAATGTGGACTCCTCTCACCACAGAACTCATGTCCACTGTCTTTCTGTCCATCTCAGATGAGCTCCAGAGAACTCAGTGATGTTTCTGTGCAGAGTTTATATACAGATTCTTTCTTTTGTGATACAGTTTCAGGTCACATGTCTGGATGCAGTGTCAGACTGTACCCAGGGAAAATGACTTTCCAAGGTGCTTTCAGACACTTGTATATACACTGGTAATGTTAGTATGATGGTTTCTCATTCCGTGCTGCCTGAAGGCTTGAAGATCAGGAACATCTAATAATGGTTTCTAGTCTTGATCATTATGCACTCAGACTTTATGAATCTTTTCACATTGTTATGCTCCATATATGTTTAAAGACCACATCATTTTGCTTTTTAAAAAAAAAACTAATCAATGTACCTGTGCAAGAGTTTGGCACAAAGTGAGCTACGACCCATCTTTGAGCCTTGGTAAGTTCCTCCTTTGTGCTGATGAATGTTAAAACCTTAAAAAACTGTTTCTTACACATTCTCTTAACTTTTCTCCCTTTCTTTGCCTCTCCCCCAACAGGTTTTTCTCCAGTTGCTTTTATAAAATTCATTTGTTCACATTTTCTAAATAAATTGAAGTTGGTAAGTGAAGTAATTTATTGTGTCTGTTAAGGTTCAAATGAACAAATTGCAGATAGGCTATCTCTAGAAATTAAGTTTGTGAGTAGTAATGATTCTGTTCCCTTTCTCCTGCTAGAAAAGTAAAGTCTAAGCACATGTTAAGATTACCAGAAAGAGTGACTCATACCTGATGTATCCAACCTGTGGGCGGTGCTGCAGGTACCAGCGGTAGGACACCTTGTCCTTCCAGCCCACATTTCTGGGGTCCTTCCATAGAAGACGCACCTGGTCGTTAGTGTCTCCTGTGTGCCACAGGGAGTTTCTCAGGTGCTCCCCGGGGCCTGATTTAGACTTCACAGCCTGATAATCAAAGACACAAAGCAAAGAGAAATGATGTGGAAGCAAAAATATGGAAAATATGAGGAGCAATAAAAGTGTGGTGAGAGTGAATCCCCTGCTTGGGATTTGCAAACGTGGCTTTCACCTTCAGCTGGATGCCGGGCTCAGCCACAGCTCTGAACGGTGTTGCTTGCCAGTAGGTCTGTTCAGTTTGTTTCCACATCACTACGTAGAAGGAGGATGAATCCTGGTAGCCGAAGATGAAACCAGCGTAGTCGTCATCAGTGACTGTGTTCACGTGAAATGTCCCCTCAAAGTCCACTCCACTGAAAGCAGTGTAACCTTAAAGAGAAATCAGTACATCATGTATGTTTAGATTTCATCTTGTTTTTTAGTTATTTGAGAATGCTTCATTTTATTAACTCATACCAGAGGTGCATCTTACCAACAGCAAGTCCTGGGTCACTATTCATTGTCTGAACAATTTCCATTCCCTGTTTGAAAAAAAGTAGAGACAATAATGGATTTTGGCTGTACTGCATGTCTATTCTTTAGCTGTGACTTAAACCATGTTATTGTCTCTGCATATTTACAGATTTTTTGGTTACTTGACGCTCTCATTTATATCTGTGTCTTCAGTCTCAAAGTACTTTAACTCTGCTGTTATCTCTGTCTTTGGTTTCCTGAGGGAGACATCTGACTATTTAACAACTAAATCCTTCCCTTTGTTCACCAGCTAACTGAGCAGATAGTGTGATTAGAGATTTTAACCACAGAACAGATGCCTACTGGGGCCAAAAAACTCTACAAGGAACGTTGTTTGATGATGATCTAATACAAGCAACTCTTTTCACAATCTACGTATTCATTTGGTGCATTTGAACACATCATATAGCCACTTTTCATTTATAGGTCCTGCTTAGGAAAACATATTATTTTACCTGGTTCAAAACAACCCAGTTGGGGTCAATCTGGGCATCACCTTCAGGGTCCAACACCACTGTCTGATAGGCCCTGAAGTCAGTCAGAGTAACCTCTGCATTCTCGGGACAGTTATCGATCCTGTCAATAACTTTGTCCTGGTCAAAGTCAGACTCGCACACATCTCCAACGCCATCATCTGAGGAGAAACAAAGCAGTTTGAATTAAGGTGAAAAGGACTGTGGATTGTTATGTCGTAAACAAGAGGATGGTCATCATAGATGCCTTGAGTCTGTATTCTTATTTTGTTTGAGGGCACTGAAACATTTAGGAACTACGGTGGCTCTGAGGTGCAAACCTCAACTAAATTGAACAAAATGCAACAGTTTACAGAAAATCATCAAATTTTACAAGATTCAACACATTTGAAAGTTCATTGGACAGTTGTTTTTGAAATGTTGGCTTATGTTGTGTGTTACATGTACAGATTCATTTGACAAATACTGTTTTTTGTGTGAGTTAGTACTACTGGCTTTGTATAACACCACTTTTTATTGAGCAAATAAAGAGGACATAGAAGAACATGATAATCTAATAAACATTTTTGACATCTTAAAAGTTTTTCTGTTCCAAGTTACTGAACGCTGCCAACAAAACCAATTCTGACCAGCTTGATTTGAACTAACATTCAGCTCTCATTCACTTCAGAACACATGTAATGTGACAAGGACTCATCAAATTGGCAAATTCACTTGTACACACACAGAAAAACACACACAAAAAGTGCTTTTACTCCACCAAATTGTCATTTAATCAGCTCAAGGTTGTCAGGTTTTGATTTTCAATTATCTTTGTATCTTCTCTTTGATTTATGTTTTTAGCCAAATATCTAAGTAACAACATGCAAATAAAAAGATGTTTTACATTGTGTGGTGTAATAACTTACTGTTGTCATCAATCTGGTCAGAGTTAGGTACCAGCCTGCAATTGTCTGGTCCTGGTGGCAAAAAGTCCGGGATGCCGTCATTGTCGTCGTCATCGTCACACTCGTCTCCCAGCCCGTCTTTGTCTGTGTCCTGCTGGGAGCTGTTTATTACTAATGGGCAATTATCCTTGGTATCCTGGTGACCGTCACCATCACTACAGGAGGAAGTGACACAGTGATGTGAAATAATAATAAAAAAAGAACAGCTGGTAAACAACAAAGAGTCTGATAGTGTTTTTACCTGTCTTGGTTTGTGTCGCAGGAGTCTCCAACCAGATCGTTATCAATGTCAGACTGAAAGACAGCACCAACACAAAAGTGTGAATACTGTATTACATGTTTAAGTTCTGAATTAAGGTATCTTCAGTAGAATATAATAGAAACACGATTTTTTGATTTTCTAGCTCACAAAACAATATTAAAACATTTTTTGGTAAAATTTCACAAGCCTATCAAATGTTCTTGTGACATTTTCCTCTAAAAAGTACAAATACCCCATACTTGTCCTATGTAAATGTACTGAGCTACTTTTTAACAGTCATCCTTCTGACTCTGAGTGACCTGGTTTGGGTTGGGGATGTCGGGGCAGCTGTCGCATGCGTCTCCCACTCCATCTCCATCGCGGTCCAGCTGGTCTCTGTTCTGGACGCGCTGGCAGTTGTCAAGGAAGTTCTTCAGACCTGCCCACCAATCATTCCCAGGAGATAAACATTTAGTCAGTTTCTCCAAAGAATTTGTTGCATTTATTTATTTTTGGATGTAGGTTATTGTCATAAATATAGTAGCAGATGAAATAATGATTTGGTGCAACTTTTGCACAAATCAATTTTAGTTCCCAGTCAAGTTATTATCAGATATGGTCACATTGATTGAGTTGATTACGCTGATGCAAACATGGGTATTTGTGTATGCATGTGGCTGAGCAATAACATCCGTGTTGTTTTGTGTTTGAGTCTCAATCTGCTTTTTGTCATTTCACCACTAGGGCGCACTGTTGATTTTCCTGTGAAGGAGAGACCAGGTTGTGCTCTGAAGGTATTTTTATTCATCGCAGGGAGGCAGCAGCTGCACCATAAATGCACAAAGGTCAAGCAGCACAAACAGCAGCATTGGAAGAGAAACTATCATCTGTCCTGGGGGTTTTGGAGGTGTAATCATACTGGTGAATGATCAAAGCTTGTGTTTGCTCAGAGGTCAGGCTACTATTGGCTTTCACTTTTTTTTTTTTTTTCTCCTTTGCAGTGCTACTCTGCCTTCAGCTGGTATACAACATCATTCATACCACTTCATAGTGTTACATTTAAACAACATGCTTTAGAGAAATGTGCAACTGACTGTAGATCTGGCCTGCATGATTCTTGGATAAAGTGTGGAAACATGAAAGAAGGGGCAGAATCATAAGTCATTTCACTGAAAGCCTTCAGTGATGCTGGTTATATAACATGAGCGTCAGTGTTAGTGATGTCATTTCTCTTCTTACCATCTCCATCCATGTCATCATCGCAGGCGTCACCTTTGCGGTCGCCATCAGTGTCCCTCTGGTCAGGGTTCACCACTGTACGACAGTTGTCACAGGCATCACCGTGGCTGTCTTTATCACTGTTCCTTTGGTCCACATTGGGTATTAATGGGCAGTTGTCCTGAGACCGGAAGATCGCAGAGGGCTCATTCACATTATACATACGTATGTTTGCAAATGCAAATTTGTGCTCCTAATAAAAGACTTCAGTTGCATTTAAATATCTCAGTATGTGCTGTTTGCATTTGTCCTCAGCATCTTTTTCTGACTTGCATTTTGAACTTTTTTCTCACCTTTAGCTGACTGACTGCATGTTTACAGGCATACATGGAAATATTTCTACCAACCTGCTCATTTAGAATACCATCACCATCTGCATCGTCATCACAGGCGTCTCCTTGGCCATCTCTGTCAGCATCCTCTTGACCAGAGTTGGGAACGTAGATGCAGTTATCCTGCAGAGACATGGCAGTAAAACATTTAAAAAGGTTTCACATCACAGCAAAGTTGCATCTGCTGATGCTTTCCACTAAGCTTACCTTTCTACAGTTTGCATCTTTGCATTTGAGCTTCTCGTCTGGATATCCATCAATGTCAGTGTCCTTGCCGCACAGATATCCGTTGCCAGCCCAACCAATTCCACACTGACAAGACAAATGAAACACCTCACAGAGAATGTGTGAACAGGTAATATGTACAGTAAGAGTATGTGAGGGGTGTAAAATCCTACCTGACAAGAGATGGACCCATCTCTTTCTGGAATACACTGGGCGTTGATATCACAGGGGTTGGTCAGGCTGTTTCCACAGCTGAGCTCTGGCTTACAGCCCTTCACCTGATCTCCTGTGAAACCTGACTTACAGCTGCCGCAGTGATAAGAGCCCTGTGGTGGAATTAGGACATCTTTAAATTAACATCTTTGAACAGGGATTGAAAAGTCACACAAAGGAAGTGAACACCCTCCATGAGTGATTCTTACCACAGAGTTGTGACAGATTGAGTTTGCAGTACAGCCTCCATTGTTGGGCTCTTTGCATTCATCAATGTCATCACAGACCTGAATTGGGTGAAATAAAAAAGATGCAGCAAATAAAATCATTAAAATGATTTGTTATGTGACAATTTCTTACAATTTTCTGTCCCCCCCCCCTAGAATTACTACATTAAAAACAGACGGAGAATGCCTAAAGCCTTAATAACAGAGCTCAACCTTTCCATACTGGTATTCAGAAACATTTACATCAATTATGGAGGTAGTATTTTAAACAAATGGGTTTTTTTTAAAATATTCAATTGCTTGATACATATTATATTATTGCATACCACCAGCTGTAGGCTATAATTTGATTAAAAGTGACTGCTTTAGACTTTGAACTTTCTCTACACTGAGGTTTCCCCCCTTTTTGCCTCACCGAATTTGTTATGCCCTCTGCCCGGAACTAGTGGGGTGTCTCCCCTGTGTGTGTTGTGGGTGTGTCTGGTGAATTTTGCCAG
>JBBBVU010000020.1:8334980-8345663 GCA_037177055.1 Atherinosoma microstoma
TACTGTGAAATTACTGTGAAAGTAATGCAATTATTAGCCAGTAATTTACTGTGAAATCACAGTGAAAAATCTAACAGAAGCGTATCATGTAAGACATGTCAAACTCTGGTACAATTTGAGACAAGATATAAAGATACTGTATTTTCACAGTTAACAATTGTTTTGAGAATTTGGTATGTGCCAAGTAAACAAAACATTAACCTAGTCCTTGTTTATTGGTTTGTTAGTTTCCACAATTTATTTAGTATTCTAAGCAATACAATCAATGCTAGCTGTATGCATTTTTCATTGTGGAGAAATTTGTGGCAGTGCATTGAGACATATAATGTTTTTGACTTTTGATTTAAAATGGATGTCATCAAAAGCTTTTGGGAACATTTGGATACACCTGTGACCAGGAAAATGTGTAATAAAACTCTGAGCGACTTGTATCAGCACTTCTAGGAAAAGTTTGTACCAGAACAATCCTAACTGGCCTGGCTTGAGCAGACCAGGTGGAAATCTGCTTCTCTGCCAGGGCAAATGGAACATGGCCTCTTTCTTTTCAGTCCCGAACCTTTTCACATCAGAGGCAAAAATTCCTGTGTGAAAAAACAACATTTTTACTTTATCCACAGACTTGACTTTTACTTATTTTCTCTACAAGAGGAACGCATACAAATAGGTCTTTAATATGTGCTACTGCAGCTCAAGCTGGATTTGTTTGAAGGTGGGCCAAAGTAGCAGCTAGGCTTAAATTTGCAGCTGTGTTACATCATGACGCGGCAACGGGAAAAAAAACTGACAAGATGTTTCAGGCTGTTTAGTAGCATGGGTTTTTTGCCCTTTGCTATGGACTATGTAATTTTAATGAGCACATGATAACATACTGAATGGGAAAACACAAAAAATATACTATGGTCTTTTTAAATTTATGATGAAGTTAGCTGGAGATAAAGTTTGTTCTGGAAACGATTCATAAGAGATGTGATAAATACGTGCAATGAGCCAAAAAGAGAGCTGATAGAACTTGAAGTCCCTTTTTTATTTCTGCACAGTTGGTCAGTCACAAGTGAATTGAGTGAATGTCAGATGAAGGAAAGCTACAGCAGGTCATCAACACAGCCTCTTTTCATTTGATGTTAGGAAGATGTGGGGAGCTGGGCTGTCTGTAGATAATTGGTCATCTACCTAACTGCTATGATGATGCATACGTTTCATGATTCCTGAATACTCATTTAAAATGTGACAATTAAATCCTCGTTGACCCAAATGTCCACAAAGGCTTCATCCAGTCTAAATATGTGGAGGACAATTTTCAGGATGTCAGGACAAAACACTGCACAATACTGAGCTACTTGTTTACACAGAGCACACAGCACTACATTGTGCTCCAGAGTTGCGTTCCAGGTGCTCTCATTAATCCTTCGTACTCCTGGCACATTGAGACCAAGCATGTCTGGACTAGAAAGGTCCGCTGTGCAGCAGGAAACGGCACTGAGTGAGAGAACACACTGCGTCATTTGCTCAAACACAGTGCAGTTCACGTCTGTGCCACACTCCCACTGCATGACCAACTATTGCAAGGAAAGAAAACCAGTGTTCATAAGACAGCACGTGGAAGCAATTATTGCCCCTTCCTGGTGTGTAATCTGCCGCAGCAAATACAAGATGAGAAGCACATGTCTGATGACAGGAAGAAACAAACAAGCACCAAATCATTCTCTTATATGAAGGAACTTTTTTTACTCTCCCAGTTCAGTCTCTTTACTGTTAGACACAAAGCTGAATGCAACTTCTGCTGTGTTCTGATGATTTCAGCTGCATGTCATCTTAGCTCCAGTATGGTCAACACCTCTCATATGTTGCGCTGTTTCCCACAAACTCTGACAACTGCAGTAATCAGTAATCAGCTGCTAAATAATCGAAAAGAATTGAAAGAAAAGTCTGTACATCGAAAAATTGAAGAAAAAAACAACAGCTCATAAACAGCTTTAAAAATTCTTGGCATAAGACAATTGTTTTGATGTCTTTCAGTCAGGATTTCAATCACATCACAGACTGTGATTCATAGTATTTAGAAATTCCAATTTACAATCCCAGCAGCAGGAAGATGGAGCATTTTAAAAAAATCAGCACAGGGAATTCTGGGTCCTTATGTCCAAAAGCTTCCATTTAGTATCACCATGTCTTCCCCATAGACTGAACGTGTTCCTTGGCCTTCATCCTCAATGCCTTTGTCAAAATCATCCATCTAACCACAGATAGCAGCAGAAGTTTGGATTTGGATCTGTTAGATCTCAGTGCTGCTTTTGACAGAGTTGATCATAATATATTGGACTTACTGAAAAATTGGGTAAGAATCTTCAAATTAATCCTACCAGAAAGACAAGGATTACTTTCTGTCAACTGATAACTATAGATTTACTAAAACAAATATAACATGTGGAGTTCCCCAAGGCTCCATTTTGGAGCCCCTTTTGTTAAGTTTCTACATGCTCCCACTACCTCAGATCACAAAAACTAGCTAAATATGTAATTATGCTGATGACACTATTAGTAGTGGGGCTGCACGGTGGTATGGTGGTTAGCACTGCTGTCTCACAGCAGGAAGGTCATTGGTTCGAGCCTCAGGCAGAGTTTGAGTCAGAGGGGGTTGCTGGTTCAAGCTGGGGAGCGGTTCAAAATAGTGGCCTTTGTGTGTCGAGTTTGCATGTTCTCCCCGTGTATGCGTGGGTTCTCACTGGGTAATCTGGCTTCCTCCCACATTCCAAAGACATGCATGATAGGTTAATTGGTCACTCGAAATTCTCCCTAGGAATGAGTGTGTGCATAAATGGGTGTCTGTCTCTCTGTGTTGGCCCTGCAGTGGACAGGCGACCTGTCCAGGGTGTATCCTGCCTCTCGCCTGATAATTGCTGGGACAGACTCCAGCCCACCCGTGACCCTGAATTGGACTAAGCGGTACAGAAAAATGAATGACACTATTAGTCTCTTACCAGGGGATTCTGATCCCATCTGTCTGTTTATTTCAGGTAGGATATCATTTTTTTCTATAAATTGGCTTGTATAAGCACTGTTATAAATTGGACTAAAATGGATTTGATTTAATTAGATCACAACAAATTGGTTTAAATTGATTGTCTGTAATGTTCCATGAGATGGCTTTGTTGTGAATTGGCACCATACAAATAGAGCTGCATTTAATTGAAATTGAATCATGTATAACTCACTGTATGTATGCTCTTGCCTGAAAGTTTCTTTTAATCATGTACTGCATATTTGGGTTGCTGTATGTGTGAAATGTACTACAGAAATAAATTTGCCTTGCCTTGCTTTTAATGGCAGAAAGCATGAAAAATGCAGCAGGACCTTTGATGTGCCCAGTAAATTTAAATTTCATCGGAAAAGACACAGTGATCACCCTCTGTAAACATTTATTCTGTATTTGCAATTACCAAATGCTGGCGATTAATGTGTTTATGTTCCATGAGTGTAACTACTTACACCCACTCAGAGCAATCAAAAATGTTTTCATGCTTGTGTGGGAGTGTGCTGGTTTGGTAATCTGTATGTGATTATATGTCTGACTTTCGAGTAGGAATTTGTCACTCTGTTATGTGGAATTATAACCTATCATCCCTTATAATAAAAGGTTCATGAGGGGGAAGTGGACCACTGCCACATGTGGTAAAATGGAGTTTCTCTAGATGGAGTATCAAATTAGTGACCATGTTTCAATGTTAATGTGCAGACTCCAAATTCCTTTGTTACATCCAAACTCTTTGAAACTGAACTCACCATTTCCTGTCTAGCAGGATAGGAGCAGGAAGATAATGCATTTCCCAGAGAGACAGATGTGGATTCTTTAAAGCACAGTCCAGGAAATGAACAGATTCTTTCACATTCTGTCACGGCTTCGGCCTTTTCTACCTTCAAGAACAGGATTTTAATTTTCTTACTTAACACACACTGCCACCAAATGTGTCTCAAAGTCTACTCTTACAGTTATGATAATAACAGATGGTGTTTAGGATTGTTCTATGTAGTAATTGCCCCCTCTTACAGAGAGGATATTACAGGGTTGGCAGATCTTAACATGGACCCCCGCTTTGAAGAAGTCATGACGGTTCACAGCAACATGGGATAAAACTGTGCGTGAACACGATGATTTACAACAGCCTGTCCCGCCTGTGGCTGCCTGTTCCTAAGCGGTTCCTAAGAGGGCCAATCCACAGGCCAGAACGGCTTGAGGGACTGTTCGAAGAAATGTTTCCAGTGCGGCCAAGACTCCCCAGAAATTGTAAAGTCTCTCAGCAAATACAATACATCGAAGTTTTGCAATCCAGGCTTTAAATTTTTGACTTGCCTGTTTTTATGAATGTGCAATTGTTTTGTGCTGGGTAGTCTCGTGTCACATTACTGGAGCCACAAGCTATGAGTGTAAAACTTAATAGTCTGTGAAAATGAATATTTTTGTAACACAAACCATGAAATGTGTAATAGTTAACCCTATCCTTGTATGCTGGTTAAAAACCTAACCATTTTAGCTCATAACTGAGCATTAGCAGGTAGGGGCAAAGTAGAAAAGTAATCTTGGAAGCACAGAATAAAACAGACTGTAATAAAGATTGTGAAGGACAGGATTTAAACCAATGATCTTCTACTTCATAGTTGTGAAAATCCGCCGAATAAGGTTTTTTTGATCATTCCTGTTAAGAGTTGCAATTGTCGATATCATCACGTCATGAACATGTGAAAATGTTAGTGTGATGAGAGCTGTATATCTGTAAAGAAATACAAAGGCAACTTCTGGAGAGTATCTAGTATAATTAGAACAAATATGATAATAATGTTTTAAAAATGATATTAAAATTTTTTTACAACTGTAAAGATGAATGAAAAACTTTCATTTGTCCTTTGGTAAAATTCAGACAATGAAGAAAACCTTGAAAAGCTGCAACAGCAAAGTGACATACAGATTATTGTGTCAGAAAAACACAATGTTCTTCTAAGCTGCATTATTCTGCATAACAAGAACTTTTAATTGATGCTAATACAAACATTTTAAATGTAGGACTTTAAGTAATACATATACTAATACATCTAGTACAATACATATAGTAATACATCTACTTTTGTGCTTTAAATTTGTAGACATTTAATCTAGCACCACAGTGCAAAGAATGAATTGGCTTTACAACTCTAACAAGTGATCATGGTTCCTGAGAATTTGCCTTTGTAATTTACACACAACCTTTTAATTAGTGTCTCCACGTATAGATAGTTATCATCTAGCACCACTTGAAATACTACCCAGTTGAAAATTTGTCTCTGCAAAGGAAAAATGTGCACCAAACTACAGTAAATACAGACATTTGCATGGTTTGGACCAGAAAATGATGTTTTTCTCCAGTGTGTGTGTGTGTGTGTGTGTGTGTGTGTGTGTGTGTGTGTGTGTGTGTGTATGTGTGTGTGTGTATGAGATGTTGTGACATTTAGTGGGACAAACTGCAAATAGCAATTAACTAAATACTAAACAGCTAGCATTAAATCAAGGTGTCATGACCTTCACTTGAGCTGTTGTCTGGTTGACCATTTTGGGCCACTCTAGTAATATAATGGTGCAAGATGGAGGTGAGCTCAGGTTTCTTTGAATATAAATTGCTCTGTGGTGTTTTGCAAAACACAAAATTACACAATTCACTGAACTTGACACCACTGAACATATAATTAGAAATGTTGAATTACTGCTAACAGGCTGTCCTAAA
This sequence comes from Atherinosoma microstoma, assembly GCA_037177055.1. Lineage (NCBI taxonomy): Eukaryota > Metazoa > Chordata > Actinopteri > Atheriniformes > Atherinidae > Atherinosoma > Atherinosoma microstoma. Next base: position 8,340,731 of record JBBBVU010000020.1, read on the forward strand.
TGTTACATGCTGGAAACGGAATAACACCATTACATCACATAAATGGTCTTACCTTAAAGATAATGAATGAATTACCTGGGTGCCATTTGATTTACTAACAAAGTGTTTCCTTTCATTCTTTGTTATTTAAAAGTGATGCCCAAATATTTCTCGCCATACATGGCTGTGTGCACGTGAGTGTGTTAGGTGCGGTTGTCTGTGAATGGAAACCAGGTGCTTTGTGCTTGTTGTTGTGCAGGCTCGATGTTGCATCGTCAGCTTGGTGTGTCTAGAAGTAGCTTTAACGAGCTCAGCAGGACCCCTCACATCAAACGCTCTGGTAATGGCTGATAAACTCATTGGGCTTGGCCAGGCCGGACAACAACTGGGCACGTTTACGTCGTAGGCGGCACAGCCAAACCTCAGTGCTCCTCAGACCCTGCATTCAAAATCCAAGCCAAGTATTTTCATGAGATGTTAAGAGGAAAAGGGTTTCTGGTTTATGGGAAAGCAATAAAATGTCAAATCCATGACGGGTTAAAGCAGCAGCTTGTTAAAAAAAAGAAAAGGGGGTCTTATGTGAGGTAAGGAATGACAAAGGCAGATGGAGAGAGCCACGCTAGTGTGATGTCATGGCATTTCTGCATAAATGCATTTTGACAAGAGGACGAGTCATCACTGATGGAGAGTGTGTACACACACACACGATAAAAGTTTATCGGGACAAATCAACAGTCATGTGCAGTGATTTATCTCACATGGAAAGAGGAATAAAGTTTAAGCTGATGCTGTGGTTTATTTACAGGTTGTTAACTGCACAAAAGGTTGTAAACGTCTTTAACTTTTGTTTGTCTACGACTGCCTGCAAATAATCTCCAGACTACCAAAACCACAAAACTAAAAATACAAATTGTATAGAAGCCAAATCTAACCTCAGCAAATCTTTGCGCTCTGTTGGCTGAAAATAGTTAACTTTCCCTGCATTTATTAAAGAGATAAACATATGCGCAACCAATACTGCCTATGATGAGTGTGGAGGAGAGGAATAAAGAAAAACCCCAGAGGCAGATTAAGGTTTTGAGGAGTGAAGTTTAATGGGATCATGATTGTCTTTGTTGGAGGTCAAATATTTAATTGGTTTATGGGACAAAAAAGCACAACCAGAACCATTCCTACAATCACTCTACCAACTAAAAGTCTACATTAGATTCACCATCACGGTGGACAAAAGCCCAAGAACCACTTTTAGCAGCTCAGTTGTACATAGAATCATTACTTTTGGTAAAATGACAAATATCTTGCATTGTCAAAGGTTGGGAGAATGGCTACCACATATTATCTCTCTCGTTTCATCTGAACATTCTGTTCCCAACAAACCTTTTTCATCTCCTCTTATCAAAAAGGATTTATTGTTCTCTTTGTCTCCTTTCTCTTTTATCTGGGCAATCTCTTTCCTCTGATTATGCTATAGCTGGTTGAGATCAGTGTTACTCTGCGGGAGAGTAATAGTGACCTCAGTCTGACTCATTGGTCGTCATCCAGCCGCTCCCCTGGGCCATAAGACATGTGCAAACTGACAAAAAGGCTGACAGAAAAGACAGAGTACTGCTGGATAGACAGATGGACAGAAAGACAGAGGTACAGACAGGCAGGGTCCTACAGTATGATTGCCCCATGACAAAGGAAGTGTGAAAATTAGTGTGGGAGAGAGGGCAGACTGTGACCTTATTGGCCAAACGATTTGCGAACAGGAGAACTGGCCAGCAGTCAACGTCACAGCGTACTAGTTGTAGAAGCAGCCAATCGCTTTCCTATGTAGATCCTGGGGAGAATAAGAAAAAAAAAATAATGTTCAAGTTTGCCACCTCCTTCAAAGTGGCGAACTTCCAATAAAATTGTAGTAATGAGAACAAGATTTCCACCACATTTCGCCAGTAGGGCTAAAGTTGCTAACTTTCTAGAAGAAATACTGCAGTAACAATAAGAATAAACTCTTTTCCACAGATGCAACCAGTTTGCATTTTTGCTTTTGTTTATAAATAGGGGTATAGATAAGGGTAGCAAACTTCAAGCTTCTTTCTCTTAAAGGAAGAATATCTTTAAAAATCCTGAACACTAAAGAGTGTCAAATCGAGCAATCCTGTAGTAAGTGAAGTTGTTTGCTAGGATGTTTTGTTATTTTTCGTTGAAAATTTATTAATTTGCACCATAAATCTACTCTAACTCTAGAGTCTTAACCAAAATCTATCCTCAGTAGGTCTACAAATGTTTCAGTAAGAGATGATGTTATTTGATCAAGTGCACAGAGCTAGAGACATTTCAACCTAACTGGATAAATATACCTTTATTTGAGACTTCATATGTACTTAAGAATAAATAATTCTTAAAGACAACCTGCTCAATAAATGAATTTAGCTAATGCATGCTAAAATCTAATGTGCAACCTTAAAGCATCGACTTTTAAAGATGATGTCGTCTTTTGAATGGGAGTCCATTTGGAACCAGGTTTTTTAGACCTAGCACCCAGTCAGTGCAAGTTAAGGGATTTCTGCATTGCTCTCAGTCTTTTATACATATTCTGCTGGTAACCCCCACTTTTCAAAGACTGTATATTGTTGAAAACAGCTGAAGAATGAACCCTATTTTTATTTATAATATGGACAGTGAATCTGAAGACAGTTCTTACAATGTTAAAACCTTTGGTTTTTCAATGGCTTAAGGGAAGTTTACCGAAACCAAAGACAGATCCAACATGAAGTTCATCAATCTCACATCAATTCATGAAAAAATTTCTTAATATGAAAGCTATCAAATTTTTGTAATTACCCAAACATAATGTACCAAGGTGATAGCGGTGCCACAGATCTTATAGCTGCATCATTAACTGACAGTTTCACCAGGTGCCACAAGAAATTCTCTGTTTGCTCTTTCCAAATATAATACCCCTTTTTATTCTGAATGAAGTTCTAGTTGTTAAAATAAATCTCTACTAAGCCTTAACAAAATCTGGCAATCATAGAGAGCAGAGCTGAAAACCGTCAACCATGTAATTATAGGACAAGTCCTCTGCCACCTGAGCAACAATAACCAAGATGTTAGCCTCCTCAGTGTTACTGATTGAAGATTACTATGTCACACTGGGGAGAAAATGGCCAAAAAAAGAAAGAATTTGTATTTTAGATTGATCAATACAGAAACCAAACTGTGGATTAATGTCACAGGATTAAATTTGTACCAATGTATTAAATTTATGAAGCCTATTAAATACAGCTGTGAGATCCATCTACAAATTGCCTTTCCTTTAAAGAATGCTAACATATGTTTATAAGGACAAAACATATGTTTTGTCTTTTCAAAATAAGAAATCAGCAGAAACAGCAGTAACATTCGTAAAGATGTTTCTGAAAAGTGAAATCTGCCACATCATCGGCCACGGTTCTCTAATATAAAATGCAATGAAATTACAATTACAAAAGGTGTATTTATTTCAACGTGTCTCACCCGACTCCAAGTGTGAGCAAGTGTGAAGCCAGCAACGAGGGAACAAGGATGAGGAGAACATCAGAGGAGAAGATTCCTCTCTTCATCACCTCTGTCTTCCTAACACTGAGGGAGCTCTGCTGCTTCGGGTGCTGAAATACAAACTCTCTGCAGAGAAAAGAAGCCAGAAGTCAGAGATAAAAGATGCTTGACAAAGGAAGACTGAAAGGGGAAAAAATAGACAGAGATAATGAGAGCACCAGAGAGAGGAGTGAGAGTGGAGGAAAGATACTGACAGTCTGAGACCAGTGAGAAGCGCTACCTGTCAAATAGACTTATTTCAGTGCGGGAGATTAAATGTCAAATGTGGCTGAGTAAATAAAAATGAAAGTGATTCATGTTCTTCAAAGTTAAAATCTGAGAAGAAAAACTTAAAAACACAACATGCCGTTAAAGTTAAATCAAATGCTCGCACCAGACAATGTACATTTTCAATGTTTTGTGATCATTTCTGAATAAACTACTGACAAACACAAACAAAAAAATTCAATTTTAGTAGATTGTGTCTTTCTTTTATTATGTATGAATAAATACATTTTTAGAAGGAGACTGTAAGGTTGATATCAGCTCGCCTGTCATTAAATATATACCTTTCCATGTATTTGTATGTTTTTGATATTTATCAATAACTCTTTAACTGGCTGCTCTACAGTTTTTTAAGTGACTATAATGAATTTTATTACAAATTTGTGGAAGAAAACCTGCCTGAGCCATCTCTACTACTTGTTTTAAGCATGTAATAGCAAAATTAAGTCCATATCATCCCACTGTTTCAAGTTTTAAGTATTTAAGTATTGTTACTATATCACTAACTGTTATCTCAAACATTTGTAAAAAAACAAACATTGATTCTTAATATAAGTTTCCCAGGGAAATGAATTAATCAAAAGAAAAAAATTTCCATTTCGTGAACATTTTTTTCTTAGGGTGAACATTAAAGCGTTAAGCTGTTCAAAGTCCTTTGGGGACTTGGGCAGAAAACAGAAATAAAACTGGTCTTACTTTGGTGGCATGTTTTCAGGTCTACTGGACCAGTCCCACACCCAGTCAGTATCCGCTCGCCGCTCAGCTTCCTCCTGCAACACACAAAAATGATCTAAAGTCTAATTTCTCTGCAAGCTTTGCTTTAGTCCAGGTAGATACACACACTGTAGTAAAAGATGGTCACATGTCCATGAAAGTTCCTTGAAATCTGTCTCTCCCACATAGTTAACTGGCTTTATAAATGAAGTGGCATTCATATATTCTTTTATACACTACACTGGTCTCATCACTACACTCATTTATAAGGTGATTTAATTTTTTCATATTTATGTTCTAGGGTTAGGGTTAGGGTTTGTAATGAAACACTTTTATTTCTATTTCAGGATTCGGAGGAAGTCGGTGAATAATAGTAAACAACTCTGGTGTATAA
>JBBBVU010000020.1:8355099-8377053 GCA_037177055.1 Atherinosoma microstoma
GTATTTCCAAACGCTCCTTTTTGGGGCCTAAATGAATGAATAAATAAATAAATAAATAAATAAATAAATAAATAAATGTATTTTTTTCCCCCCCTAAGTTTTAAAACTCACAGTTTCCCAAAGTTTTAAAGAACTTTATTCATATTATATCTGTTTCTTTTTTAAGAACAGAAACATAGATTCCTGCTACAGAAGAGCTCAGCTGGGGTGCAGAAAGCCCTTTAAAAAACTTATTTCAGAACAAACAGCAACTCGGCCTATTTATATTTCTCAAGCGTCATTTTAATTTAAAACAATACAGACATTTTTATATGCTGAAAACTGGGGTTTTGTTGTTTCTAGAATTGAATGTTATTTTATGTAATTATCATTTTTTGTTTGTTCTGTTAATTTGTTGTGTGTGTTAATATACAAAAAACAAACAATAAAAAAACAAACAAAAGAAACACAAATATTCATTAATAAAATGTGCATAAATAGCTCAATAAGTAATGAGAGTGACAAATATTGTGGATCATTATCTTTGGTTATTTGGAGATGAGTGAGCTCCCTGCAACAAAAGGAATAGAAGAGAAGTGAGATCAGTCAGCTCCAGACAGATTGATGTTTCTTTTCCTTGTTTTTTTTATGCAAGGTGCAGACTACTCATTAAATCCCTCAGCTAGTTTATGTAAGAACAAGCTTTCATGTATTTCCAGCCTAGGAGAATTAGTTATTTGGCATTTAGGTGGAGAAAGCCAGAAAAGTCAAAGTCTCACTTTGAAAAGGTAAAAAAATTGGAGCTCAGCCAAAACATGTGCGTCACAGTGGGGACCGATTCACATCACTTATATAAAGGGTCAATATCTCGTTAAGTTTTGATGATCTGGCCTGTGTTCTATTTGTATGATGAATTTGTTTGTGTTGGATAGAACACAGGAGTGGATTGAGGAGTACGGCGGCAGTGGCTCGGGTGGTAGAGCAGGTCGTCCGATGGCCAGAAGGTTGGCGGTTTGAATCCTGCCGCCAGTCAATTGCCCTTGTGTCTTTGGGCAAGATACTTGGGCAACCCTCCTTGCCCCCAGTGTTGGCATCACTTGTGTACTCAGATGTAAGTCACTTTGGATAAAAGCATCTGCTGAATAACTGCAGAATAGAATAGAGTAACTCTATGGAGCTCCATATAACTCCATACTAATATATTATCCCACTCATAACTCATAACCCTGAAATAGATAACTTTGTTTGTTAATTTTGAATTATTTGATGCAAGCAAAACATTTAGAAAGAATTACATGGTATTAGATAGCAGTTCATCTATGCACATGCACCACACATGCCACATTCTTAGCGTGAACAACCTCATACTATAAATTCAATTACTGTAGAATCATGTTAAAATACCTTTTCATGTGTTTCTTCACCAGAAAATGAAGAATTTATATCAATGATGTGGCTTCAAAGTGTAATGGGCTGCATATATGCTCATTTGCTATATTATAGTATCACATTACTACAACATAAGCTCTAGCAGGCCTTTTGCATTTGTGTTGTATTTCATGGCTACAAAGAAGTGATTAGCTTGGTTGCACTCTGTAGATTGTGTCAGTTGAAGTCATTCCATCCCACACAAAGGGCATTTAACTGCCATGTCCTAATAGCATTAGGAGCTACCTGAAATGGCTTTTCAATCATGTTATTGTTCTCCTGCAAGTTGTATTCAAACTTGCAAACTCTCTGCTTCACTGCTCCTACACAACTGCCTGCACAATGTTTTTTAGCACAGCTTGCTTCTGATAACTACCAGAAATACATCTTTGTGTATGTGCTCAATATTATTCAAAAAGTGAGGGCATGAAAGCTGCCCAGTTGTAACTTCAGAGCAATCCCTTTCAGTAACCAAAGTTAGCCTATTATCACTTCAAGAACATATCGAGGATTTAGAAAAAACTTGTCCATGCATTCATTTATCTTTAGTAGACTAGACTACTGTAACACTCTCCACAGGTCTCCCTAAAAAAATCAATCTAGCAGCTGCAATTAGTACAAAATGCTGCTGCTCAAGTCCTCACTAAGTCCAGGAAAGTGGATCCTATAACACCAGTCCTACAAAATTGCTAGAAGTCACTAAATGGGGTCATCGTCTAATTTGCATGATCAGCCTGTTACTTAATGTTGTAATGGATGCTGTAGCACAGTTAATGTTGTGGAAGAGGCAAAAAGTGAAAAAAATACACTTTTGTAACGCTTTGCATTTTCAACCTCATGTAACTCTCTTAGATTTAACCTGTCTCAAGCTTCATAACTTTTCCTAAAATGACCATTTTTGTCATCCTGTGAATTTTGAGGTGTCTGTGATAGTTTGTGATCATTTATATTTAGAACCGCAGAGGGAGTCATTTTGATCCCATAGAAAACTCACCGCAGCATCACAGCATCAGGTTCCGGCACCAAAAACTGAAAGATAGAACTTAACTTATTTGACTTAGTCTTTTTATATTAATAGCAAATCAGGTCAGACAGATAATCAGCAATTGATTGTATTCACAGTAAACTTCTATATAATAAAAAACATCATTAATTAATGTTAATTGTAGCATTATTTGACTTATTTCCTGTTCATAATTTGTTAAATGTAATGTTTTCCCCGTATTTGTTGTTGCTTTATGTTTTTCTGATATGCTATAGGATACAATAAATCAATATCAGGTGACATCCAGCGCTCTGTTTCATTACTCTAGCATGATATGATGCTCTTTTCTAATTGTTTAGGGGTGGGTTTAAAAATCGATTAATCGATTTAAATCGATTCAAGTTAAATTAATTCAATATCGATTCATAAAACTAAGAATCGATTTTTTTATGTCCAAATTTTTTATTTATTTATTTTTGCAGGTATGTCCAAATTTTCTGATGACGTTACCCAATTTAGAGCAATTTTATTATCATGCGCCGTGTTTTATAAAAACAGTTACCTGAGATTAAAGAAAAATAAGTGTTGTTAAACAATTAGCTGTAAATGAATCGAAATCGAATCGAATAAAATCGAAACCGAATCGAAATAGACTATTGTGAATTGAATCGAATCGATTCAGGGAATTAGTGATGATAACCAGCCCTATAATTGTTCCCCCCAAATAATTGATAAAACATATAAATACATAAGAAAAGATTTAATTTTGTTTGATGCTAGCTAATTGGTGAATATTATGCGTTTGTAAGTATTTAATATTTTCTATTTGAAATACGAGCCTGAAGTAATCCCACTACTCAGTTAGACTATCTATTTATTGAGGATTTTGTCTACTTCTGAATGATAAAAAAAAGCTTCAAAGGAAAAAGAAATTTGCCTCTGTAAATGGCACCTTTAACATTTTTTTTGCAGCATCAGCAGGGGGTGACCTCCTCTGGTGGTCCAATACCCTAGGAGGTATCAGAATATTGCTGGTTCGAGTGTGAAAACGGCAAACAAACAAACAAACAACTAAGATAAGACACGATTAGAAGGCCTTTAGTAACTGTGTTGCTCTGGTCTGTTGCCTCCTTTATCGGGGAAAACTCAGACAGAAACAGCTTTTAAACTTTACTGCTTCCACGTTCAAACCAAGCTCAGGAGGCAGAAGCGGCGGCGAGGTTACAGCTCCAGGTAGCCATGGGTGAACTTCACTTTTCTCCAGCAGTGGTAAAGCAGACACGGGACTCTGCTGTACCTAGAAGAGCTGTGTGGTGTTTATTGCTAAAGCTTGGGCCTAAAACATGCACAGCTAAACAGCCAGTTTTCCACACAGCTAACTTTCTCTGCTCCGACGTCCCCCCACTCTCACTCAGACCTGCGCTGTGTCAGATCAACTGATGTGCTGTGCGTCTCTCTCTCCCTCTCTCTAGCTCGACCTTTAAGTGGCCACGCTGTTCTTTTTACACAGTGCTGTAAACAGCACCATGTATCTTCGCATTGCCAAATAACTCCTGTAATCAGATTTCATTTTATCAATATAATTTGGCGGGCCAGGGATTTTTGGCGGTGGGAATATTTTGGCCTGTAGGTCACCAGTTGCCAATCACTTACGTATGGTATATGTACTAATATGTTATATGTCAGACTTAGTGTGGTGCAACGGGTAGGCTATCCACCAGACAAGTATCAGATTGTTCACCGTTAAGGTTATACCAAATGGGAATGCAATAGGTTCCAGACAATATATCAAATGTAAAGTCAAATGTTTGGACACACTTTCCTATAAGATTTAATGGGAAAATGTGTCCAAACATTTGACTGGTCATCTAATATCAACAGCATTTTAGGGTTAAAGCAAAAATTTGAGTTTTTGACCCAACTTGCCTTTCGAGGTCAATGTCGGTTTAGGTTTAGGTGAGGGAAAGTCATAGTTTTTAATCTGTATTTGATATATTTTTCTATTTGTAACTCATCTGCAAATATCCATACTGTGACTTTAAAATAAATAGATAGATAATAATTAAGATTTTACCTTTCCAGTAAAGGGGGGTCCATGCAAATTGTACCGATTATAGATCTTGCTATGGAGTCGCTGTGGTAACATTTGTCTGTTCTAAAGCCAAGTATATTTACATATTAGCAACAGCAATGCTTACCATGATACAATTATGGCTGCATAGGTTAAAAATAAGGTTGTTGCACCCCCCCCCACACACACAAAAAATTTTTAAAAAGCCCCCTTTTAATCTTTGGCAAGCCGTTCAGGCTGGCTGGAGAATACCCTTTGATGTGTGCCTTAAAAACATCAAATGAAATGAGCCAAAGCAGATCAGAATGTTCATGGCTGCTGCATCAACACTTTGTCAGCATCATTTACCTGAAACTTGTGAGAACTCTGAACTTTCCTCAAACAAACTTTATTGAATTAGATCAAGAATGTGTTTCAGATTTTTCTCTTTATGTTTTTATCTAATCAGCTCCGCAGCAACTGATTTATCTGTCTTTTGGACACTTCTTTAAGAAGCTTGGCATCAGTGGCATCAGCAGGGCACAGAGTCTGTGGTGGATTTTACTCATGTAGCCGAGAGCAAAGATACAAAACAGGAGCACACATTATACACACACCATTCCCCAGCAAAAACAGTGCTCATAAAAGTCAGTGTGTTTACCCCTTTATTCTGATGCTTGCTGATAATTAACAGCTCAGTAAACACACAACCCTTCAGGGTCAAACAAATAAATTGCATATAAGGGAAGATTATTTTTCCCCTCCTCAATCGTTTGGAAAATGTATTGTAATGCAACATTGCCCAACACTTTATGAACAACATCACCACCTGGTGGAAAGAACTATTAAAAAGCATTACGTCCTGAGGCAGTTTTACTCAGCAGCATTAAAAACACTAGAATAGCCCCATGCTGTGTTTATCTAAACTGGTTGAAGTACAGCTGGTTTACAGCCTCTAGAATATTTTGTAAATCACTTTCCAAAGACTGATTGGGGGCAGACAAGTAGAGCAAGGATTAAGAATTTTGCAATGTATTGTTGGTGCCCTCCGGTACGCAGCAGCAGGCAGAAACCTTTATACTTTCACAGTACATCTTCCCACCCATTTATTATGTTGTCAAGCATCTTTTCTCTTCTGACCTCCAGCCATGTTTCAAGACAAGAGGACAGACACAAAAAGTCATTATTCGTCCCAGAAACAAAGCAGGAAAAGTTCCCTCATCCATCATAGGAACTTAAGATCTTTGACAATGTCCATGGCATAGCCCAGATCAAAGAGGGAGATGTCAGTTGTACTCAGGTCTGGCAAATGACTGGTTTGCCTCGTTCATCCATCATGCCTGAAACTGAGATAGCAAAATAATAAAACCTTTTCAGGTAATGGCCGCAGTTAGATCTTACCATTAGACATGTCCTCTGAGCCTGCAACCTTGTATTAGGCCATGATTGATGACTTGATCTGAATGTATATTATAGGATCTGCTTAAAATTCTCCTCTTTTTTGTGGCCTGGCAGACACAAAAGCTGATTAATGAGAGTCGAGGGAAAGTTTTTGTGTTCCTTTGGTGACTGTAGGTACTGTGAAAACAAGATGTGATTGAATATTTGCAGGAAGGCTTTGGATTAGTTTGATAAACATTAATTAGAGTTCATTGTCTCAGCATGAAATGCAAAGTCAAGGTAAGGAGGGTCAGGTTTACAGTAAAACATAGTAGCTATGAATGCGTATCCAAAGAATTTTCATCACCCAAAAACTGCAATATTGAGACATTTTATTTTCTGAAGCACAAATCTCAACTTGATCATGTGGATAAAAGTCAGGAGATCACCATAGTCAGGGGGTATCAAACTCTGGACTATGAGTAGCAGAGGAAAATTTCATGCCAGTCCATTAAATAGTTTAATTTCTCAAGTTACACAGCTTTCATGGCTAAATTCATAATCCTAAAACCCAGGAATTACAGGTAAGCATTTGTTTTTATTATAGCACTACAATGCTATCAAACTACCTTATTTTTCATAAAATAAAAACAAATAAAAGATGAAAAATATTATATTAAAGAATCATCCATCGTTTCAAATAAATATATCTATATGTAGTTAAGGAACAATGAGGAGGAGAGGAAGAAATATTTCTGTACTTTCAAATATGGGACACCCAGAAATGACAACTGTTTTTTTTTTTTTTTTTACATCTTTTAATCATTTCCTGGTTGAATTTAGTCTATTAAACTTTTAAGTTTCATATCCTTGCACAGCTCGAATAGAGACTTAGTTAACATTTCAATGGATATTGTAGCATTCGTATAGCCCATGTATACTAGAGCATGTGACAAATAAACACTTGAATCTTAAACATCTTGAATCTTAGGACGTCATGATTAAGACTTCCTGTGGATCACATTTGAACTTATTAGCTGGAAGTTTTATGATAAAAACCCACTGGAGCCCTCCCTGGGTGGGATATTTGACCAAGAAAGCCAGAGGAATTTCATGAGACCGAAATCCAAAATCCAACACTTGTGCATAATAAGTGTTGTTGGCTGCAGTAACATCCTGCCTCTTTATATCAGTCACACATGAAGAACCCTCCAAAGTCTTTTAGTGAACACATTGCTACAGTATTTGCATGTATAAGATGAATATAAGATGGAGCATTTGTAATGTTAATTACAGTTAGACTAGACTGGGAGAATAACAGCATTTCATCAAAATCTTATCTTTATTATCCTCATTTTTATTTTAAATTTATCTTTTTTTCTTTTAGGCCTTGCTATCAATGGACTGATATTTCTCTCAACCGAATAAATAAAACCTAAAATGTTCCCTAACTGCTGTTTGTCCTGGTCAACCAACATTATCTTTCTAGTTTCATTTCACTATGCAGTGTGTGTACAGCTACTGTGTCTTTCTCTGAACATTATTTATAGGTCACACAAATTGGCTTGACACTCACACAATTCCATTATAATCCATAGTGGTGATGAGAGAAAGCTTCAAACATCATCAATATATAATAGACAATCTTCTAAAAATCACCCAGAACACCGCCACTCTTTGTTGTCTGTAAATTCAAGGTCCTCTCTGTAGCCAGCAGGCTACTCCGCCTGTTTAGACGACTCATGGAGTCTGTCCTCCTCTAATTATCCTCCGCTGCTCCATCTGCTGCTCCACCGTGCTGACAGTCTCAAACAGCCACAGACGTGCTAATTCTAACATTACTGCTCTTTCAACTCTCCAAGACATCAAAGTTGCAGCAGTCATGCAAAGCAAAGCTCTCTTTGCAGCAAATGACCCTGAACACCCCCCTTTAGCTCATATGTCACTTTCCGTCAGTCCAGCTGAAGGTGCAGATTCTAGGGCCTAATCTTCACACAAGGGTTTCAGATCAGTCTCTCTTTAAGATTCACAGGAGTATCAGGTTTTTTTTTTATCAGTGACATTTATGTTAAGTCTTTAAACAGTCTCATCTACTATTACTGATACAAGTTACACTGCAGATTAAGATTTAATATTTTACAGATTTTAAAAAAAGCATGAATTTATCAAAGTAGAAGAACTGTGGTATAACCAAATCCTTCTCAACAAATGGCAAAAAAAATATAGAACAACAGACATCAGGGACCATCTGTATACTTTACTAGAGTATGTCTAAATGCTTTTATGACTACAGTATATGATGACTTCCTTGGATTTGTGCTTTCTGAATCTATGTGTTTGATAATAATACAGGGGGAAATGCTAAGCCTTTATGCTGAATGCTTATTTTGCTTGTTGCTTATTTTTGTCTTGCACATTAACATAAAAATCATATGCATATTGTTAACTGAAGATAAAACAGCTTGGTTGTAACTGGATGCTTTATAAAGCTTTCTTCAGATGTGTGATGCGTAACATTATTAGCTTTGTCAGTCTGCTAAGCCGCATCATTCTGTCATTCAGACAGGAGGTCACTTTTACGTAAATGTTCTTCACAGCTCAATGCAGACATGACAGCAAGAGACAGACCCACAGTGTGTGAACAGCAGTTAAAGTGATGTATAGCACAAGTCTTTACAGAAGCAGGGTTTTCCTATGGTATAATGATATATAGATGAGTTGTAGTTAAATGAATAATAAATGTTTATACTAATCACATGTGAGTTTGTTTGTTTTATTTCATTCAACATTTATCACTCTTTAGCAAAATAAATGTTATATATATATGTTAACTCACTTACTTTATTCTTTATATATTAATTCTTTCAGGACTCCTTAAATTCCTTTTTATATTTATTTATTTATTTAATATTGATCAAAATGGGATCCCACAAAACATGCCACCCCATTATGCACGAGTATATTAGCAGTTATGCCTCAGTGACGGTTCATGAGCTGTAAACTACTACTGAAATTTTTAGAAGATTTGCATATGTTCATATGTTCAAGCCCTGACACACAGAAGGAAGTAAAATACATGTGTGTTGTCAACAGTTGTGCAGGAACCTACTAAAAACTTGACTTCACGTTCAAATCTGTCACCTTGAATGACAGATTATTATTTCCCATTATGCATCAGTGCTGCACTGGATGGTCTGCCCATTAAGCTCATGCTCTAAATTCAGTCTGAGTAATTGTGCTTTTTCCATGAAATTGTGTGTGAAGGTTTTTTTCATTTCCAAGAAATTGGCTCTGAAGGTGTAAAAGTAGAATCATAAGAGAGTTATAAAAAAGATCTCAACTCATTTTTATGTTAATCTAAATCTGATAGACAGTTAGAAAAGAGAATAACATAAGTGAACAGGGCAGATAAAATAGCATGAGATGTTTCAGCCTTCCAGCCATGTAGGTTAGACTTTGTCTCCCAATACCCGCTGTGTGGTGTAGTTTTCTGCTACCTACTGTATTGCCTCGGGTGACAACAGCCAGTAGTGATGATGGGTTCGATGTAAGAAAAAAAAAGAGAAAAAAACTCAAACAGGAGAGAAAGCAAGAAAAACTATGTGATGTGTGCAATCCATATTGGTGTTTTGCCCTTTAATTTGCATGCAAAACACTTATGCATGTAAATCCAGAGAGGCCTAAAAACAGTGGAGAGGCTTAACCTTCGATGACTATGGATCTGCCTCTGCTTCAGAGGGCCATTGTCCATGTGTCTCCATTATCCTGCTGGTCACGGTTCCCCGGCTCTGCCCCCGCTCATAAGGGAGATATCTGTAGAATAATTCTACCTGTCTGTTCCTATCTCATCCTCCCTCCTTCTCTACCCATCTTCCTCCCCCTCTCTAAACCTGACCTTTTTGCATTCCTTTCCAGCTGACCTTGGTGTCCTGTCAGCTCTTCCCCTTCTCCCCACCTCACACTACTAGCTGCTCTCTACCACAGTCTCCTCTAACTACCCCACATACCCCACATACCCCAATCCCCCCCCAACTGACAGCCCCTTCCCTCTATGTCCCTTGGTTACGCCGCCTGGATCACTTAGCTCCCCTCTCTCCTCCTCTCCCTGTCTCCTTCTCCGCTCTCTGCAGCTGTACATACTCTGCTTTTTAATTAGACAGACTCACATTGCTCCACCTCCCTCTGCCTCTTATACTCTCCATCCAACACTCTTTCCCCCCCTCACTCCCTCCTTTTTGCTTACAGGGGCTTGCATGGCAACGGGGAGAGGAGGTCATGATGGAGAGATGCAGAGAAAAAGCGGGAGGGAGGAAAAAGGAACAAGGCAGGGAGAACTGAGAGGAGCGTCTGAGAGGATAACTGCTTGTTTGCTCACTCTTGTCTTCTTGCTCCCCCTCCTGTCCTTTCACTTCCACTCACAGCACAAACGCACAGACAACTAGGTAGGCACAGCGAAGCACCAAGCTGTGAGGGATGGAGAAAAAGGTTCCCACGTGAAAGGCACGTCTCTATGGGAGAAGAGGAGGGTGAAATAGAGGAAGACACAACCAGAGGAGAGGAGAAGAGAAAAGAGTTGAGAAGGAGAGGAGCAGATGCACTCAGGAAGGGGGACGGTGTGAAGCTCTCCCGGGCAGCAGTGACAGAAAGGTGGGGATAAAAGCAAACATGAGGGATGGAAGACTGGGAGGAAGCAACGTGAAGGAATAGCAGAGAAGAGGAGCAAAGCGCTTGTGGGAGAAAGAGACAGCGCAGAGGGCAACAGGAAGAGAGAGATGTGGTATGTGTGACTCACTTCTGTGTCCTGATGGAAGATAGTACAGCAATCTCCCCGGCAGCCTTCTCTCAGCATCACCATAGAGATAGCGAAGTGAGAAAAACCAGAGATGAGGACAGATTTAAAAGCAACACATAATTGTCTGTTATTATTTTGTGCAGTACTGTACTTATTTTGTTTGGTCTCTCTGCATTCCTCTGTATCTGACAAAGAAAAGCAGCATTCAGTGTGTCCTTGCATGCGTGCATGCACGTGCATGCTTTAATTTTGTTTATGTGCATGGCAGGTAAGAGTATGTGCACTTACTTATACTGACAGTGGGGGGATGTTCAAGGGCTCGCAGTGCACCTTTGCTCGGTTGTGTGTGTGAAATCTTGTGGAGATGGATTGAGCGTGCGTGTGTTTGGATGGTAGGATTTGCTTTACTGCAGGTGTGGGAGTTATTTTCTGACTATGTGCAGCTTTATGAGAAGCTTTAAAGAGTGAGGAGCTTAGATTTCTCTGTCAGTGATGTAGCTTTGCAGATTCAAACAGCATGCTTTAAATGCATATTTCCGTGATTCGGACTGTGTATGTGTGGTAGGTGTGCACAGAAAGTTTGAGAAGGAGGAGGTACTGATGGAGGGAATTCCATTCGTATGGATCTATGCGAGTGCATGCAAAAAAAGTCAAATGGCCACACAAGCGTATAATTTATGCTGATACTTCTTAAGTTATGTGTGAAATCATCAATGCAATTTAATCATTTTAACATGCTTTACGGCTACTGTTACACAGTTTAGCTTATTTATAGTGTGCGCATCAATTCATGTCTCTCAGTCGCTCACACACATGACCTAAAAATAGAAACACAAGCACACTCTCATGCATGCACACTGTCACATACACATGGATGCCTTCACTACAGCCAGGTGCACATTTGCAACACATGCCATTGCTTTGTGAAGGAGCAGTAATAAGTATTTCCTCTTCTTTAAAGGGTCAGCTATCTCCATAGTCAGCGCACATTGCTCACATTGCTTATAAATCTGTCGTCTGTCTCCACTTAATTTTCTCTCTTTACCCAACAGCAGTTAAAATACCCATCTCTTATTCTCCTACTTTCATTCACTTTCTCCATGCTCCGAGATGCTGTCTGTCTGCTGGTCAGGTGTTTTCACTGACAGCAACTTGGCTTCACAGGTAACACACTATGATGTACTCTTGGGACATTGGTAAGGACAGGGACGTTGCTGCACGACAGTCCAGCAGAGAGTAAAACCCCCAGGGGGTGGACTGTGTTGTTCATGAAGCATCTTGCTGTGCTGTCGACATGTCAGTCTGACCACCTGTTCTGTTTTTCTGCAATGAATTCTCAGAGATCTGAGGAACATTTACCTTGTCTGAAATGTGTGGCATTGAGTGGAAAATACATACAAAAGCAAAAGCATAACCAGCTATTGAAGCAAGATGGCGAGGCTGAAAAATGAGCTTAAGAAAGAAAACAAATTTGCACACAGTTGCTTGTGTATGATTATCACAATCCACTGGCCTACATTTAGGGATTTCATATTAGGAGGAGGATTTTGGTTGAAAGAGGACAGATGGAACAAATGACTTCTGGCACTCACACTCCAGAAGTTTGGAGGCATCCTTGAAGGACACTTGAACAAATGTGATGGCCACAATGTCCTTTTCAGTAATATGAGAGCTAATTTATGTTGATGTCAATCTTAATTACAAGGCATTTTTAAAGCATAAAGAGTTGAACCAAACTGCTTAAAATATCATTAACCAAGTGTGATAAGATCTCATAAAATGATATGTGACTTTTAAAGGGATGACAATAGAGACTATTCATATTTAACAGAGTATTTTCATGTGACATTCTTTAAGGTATTTGTGAATATTAAGTAGAAATTTAGAGCTCTCTTTTGTGTGTGATTGGACTCAAATGCAACAGATTTTCCAGGTGTAGGAACTTAGTTAACCTCCTTCCAGCACTGAGAATTTCAGAATCTTTTCAAATAAATTTGAAGTACCACATATGAGGTAAAAAGGATTTACCTCGAGAATCAGACCAGAGGTGATTCTACGAAAAATTTAAATGCCAAATTAACCACGATCTAAATTTAGCAAGAACTTTTTTATTCCACTTGGGGGCAGCAGAAGCAAGTTGCAAACAGAAAAATGACATAAATTTATCATCATCTTCTAGAAAACAGCTAACCAAGCTTTAAAAATAGGTTTTGCTCAGAAACACACAAATCTCTGAGCTACCGCGTGCATAATGAAAAGTGTCGATCACAGTTACACATGCACAGTTTAACTCCTACACAGTCACTAAAATTGATTATGAAGCAAATTATATCACATGTGAAGGCAATAAAATGTGAAAAACACTACCCAGTGGTTTTAATTCTATTTATTTATTTATTTATTTCTAAAGAAATGTAATTTTCTGTCCGAATTGATCATATACGATATTCGGTCAAGAAACCTGTAGCCCGGTGGTGTCCTCTTTCAACATGCAAGGACCCAATTGAAAGTCCCTCAATTTATTAAACAGATGCAATCACACTGCAGTCAAACTTTTTCTGCTGATGATGTTACTGTCATGGCTCCAGTTGTCATGGTAACCCACAAAATAGATTAAAAAAAAGTTGTTAATGTCAAAGCATGATGATTTCTGAGAACAAAGTAGCTTAGCTATGCTGGACAAACCTGAAAAAATAGTGACGCCAAATTGAACAAAAAACAGTATAATTAATGCTTGAATAATGTCCACATACACTCTTTATAATTTCTAATTGCAAAATTTGTTGGTCATTTCAGCTACAGACGTGGAGATTTATTGGCGTAACATTGGTACTGACTGTTATTTGACCAGGCACAACTATGGTCAATGTTTACTCATACCATTACTGTTTTCCACCAGTTTTGCCCTGAAACTAACAATGTTAGCGCTGAAAAATCTTGAGTTGTTAATTGTTCAACTGGCAAAAAAATTATTGCATGATAAATTTGTGTAAACAAATTTGAGCTCATTCAAACATAGTGTGATGAAGGGCTAAAATATTTTAAAATTGTTTATAATACTTTAAAACAATTTAAACCTATACAATGAAAATGTATAATCCTGTGTCTAGAAAACCAAAGATGAATGGGAGTGAGAATGCATCGTTTTTTTCCCCTCAGGATGACAAAGCTGTAGCACAACTGTAAAGTGGACATCATGCATCAGCATACTGTGTTCTTGCTTAAACTCTTTTCTATGCACATGCTCAAAACAAAAAAATCAGCTTCTAAAATCATATCTCAATGCCTTTCTATATTCATATATATATATTATGACTAATAAAACCCACTGCATATGACTTCATAGAATAAACACTTAGTTGTACGTATTTAGAATTGGTATTGTTTTTCTACTTTGATAAATTCTCAAAAAGAAAAAAGGGTTGGATTTTGCCGGGAGGTTAGATTTCAGCACGATACCAGCTTTTTAATTAGCAGATCGTGTTTTCAGCTGTAAGTGCAAATTCTCCTGGTAGGTCCATCTTTTCTCTCTTTTCCATTCTTTGTCTTTTTCCTTCTCTACCAGGTGTGACAGTTTTAGCTCATAAAAAAATGAGGGAAAAAGGGAAACAGAGGTAACAACAGAGTGAATAAGATTGCCTTTTTGTCCAATACTCACATTCTCTCAGCTACATCGCTGCAGAAACAACTTCAGATGTTTCGTAAAATAAGAGATAAGTGAGGCTGTCAGTGCCAGAGGACTATGATCATTTCTGTGAGCAGACCTGTGGAACCAGTTGGAATCTAGAAGTCAGATGCTCAAACCATTTTGACAAAACTCCTACTTTAATTGGGGAAAAAAGTTTCATAGGTGCCAATATGAAACTTTGACAGCAGCTTGTCTGGTGAAAGATGGCTTGCTGTGATTGTAGAGCAAGCTATTAAAAAGTGCTTGACAGGAATAACAATGTCTGCATTGTTTGACTCAGGTTAATATTAAACTAAGGACTGTGACTTAATTTTCATTTGTTTGGATAATATGATTTGTTGTTGAGCATGATCAGACTTCAGATTTCATCAGTTAGATGCAGCTACATCGATCACTGTTTCCCAGTTCGAGTGTCAGCAGTGAGAAAATTATACTTTCCAAATCTAATAAATGCATTTAGTTGCTTTAGTTGAACAACACTCCTTATCTCTAATAAGAATTTTATGTGTGCATCTGTAGAATTTTCAGCAGTATTCAATTCCAGCTAAAGCATTGCTTGTGTATGCGTGTGTATCAGTTTAAGAGAAATTTTCATGCAGTCTTTTAAGAGCTTACATGTGCACTTTTTGATGCGCTTGCCAGTTTTATTGTATCAAATTAAATGAAACACCCCCCATGCGAGGCATTTTGTGCAGCACAGCAATGCTTACCTAACAAAGTAGGCATATACAGGCAACACCCAAGAAGCTGTTCTTGAATTGGAGATTTCTTTACACAAGAACAAACAAAGACCACAGTGGCTCATGCACGTTGCATCTGCTAGATGACTGTGTTGTAAATTACTCTGACAAAGCGCAGGTATAACTCTTACCCTCCTTGTGCTCATATGGCCAATAGCTGATCATATAGCTTTTCTTAGTTCCTCTCCACTTCCCCCTTAAATGCCCTGACACACTGATGCTCCTGATTTACCACTTCACTGAACCCTAACCATGACATTTCCTCTGCTGCCAGGGGTTGTTCGCTTTTCACCCTGTCCCCTACCTCTGCTGGTCCATCTCTCTCCGCCTCCTCTCCCTCTTACTTATTCAGATCCCTACCCCTCTCCGTTTGTTATGTGTCTCAGCATCTCTAAATATAACCAAACATGTCTACCTCCTCTCCTCCCCCTTCCTCTTTCTACCTCCTCCTCATCTCAGTCCTGTCTGACAAATTTAGGCATGCCTAGACAATCCCGTCTGACCTGACTTTACATAACAATTCAATCCACAACACCTTCCACCTCTTCGGCACTGTGAGACCTAAAGGTGTGTTATGGATGCAATTCTCAACATCCCTGTAGAACTCAGGCTTACAATATTATTACATCTGCGCAACCAGAGGCTTCAGTTCTTGTATTTTGAATGCATGAGATAGGTTTCTCTGAGTCAGTGGTGTTTAGAACAGGAGGATCAGATGTGACCTTAGAATTACCATCACACATACACAAGCATAAAGCCACACACACTGGAGAAGATAGAAGCCTATATTAACAGTAAAGCCTTCTCAGAGATATAGGCAGGAAGCAATTAGGCTAGAGTAAATCTTAAATAATAACCACAAAGAGTTATGACCCCTACTGGCATTATGCAGTTGCACACCTTCATTCTCTTGCCTGGTGATTTATCTCTTGTCTGCCAATAAAGCTCAACATGGAAATGTCACAAGTGGGAAAGGGCTGGCCTCAGCCCCTGGAGTGAGCCCATGCAGCATTAAGAAGGTCTGGATTCATTAAACTGTCGGCGTAAATTTTGATCCGAGGGTAGTTTGCAGACCAGGAAAGAGGAACTGCGGAGAAGTAGCAGCAAGAAAGATTGCATCAGATCAAGTGATGGTGGAGGTAGAAAAAGGAAGTTATGAATGACGAAGGGGTGAAATGGGCAACACGGGCCCAGATGGAAGGAAGATAGAAAGAAGGCACGCTCAGGATGACACCCCAAAGAATGAGTAAGGGTAATGGTCCTCCAGCGTGCGGATGAAAATCAGGCAAATCTGTCCGTTTGAAGGTTGAAAGTAGAGTGGTTTTTGTGAACGATGGTTAGTAAGACCGACGACCGGAATGAAATGGGATATTAATGGAAAAAATAGGAGGAGTGGAAGCATGATTTTATCCAGGAAGAGCTGAGAAAGAAAATGTACCATCAAGTGGACAGTGTAGATCAAAACAGGTCAATATTAAGCTAAAGATAAACCTTTACCTTTATATTTTATTTAGCCTGTGTAGTGCAAGATTCAGTCCTCAGCCTGAGAAAATGTGTGCCATTACCCTGAGTGATTTAGCCTTTATGTGATTCATAGTTAAGCAGCTCATTGGTATACACTTCAATGATACGAAAGCAAAATGAGAAGGAATTCAATGGCTTGTTTCTTAAACCATTATCATTGATATTTCCCCTCAAGGCTCTGTCTGCTGTGACTGTAATCATAATTAATCCTAATAACCCTGTTTTTAATGAGGTTGATGGAAGGGTGCGGTTGTGACAAAGATTCTCCTCCTCAGAGCTGTGGAAAGAAGGAGCCAAAGCGGGGAAAAACAGTGGACATGAATAAAAGTGGCAGCCCTTCGGGTATTTCTCTCCCTAAATAACCTGGAAGTTGTGAAGGAGTCACTAATTACCCCTCCCACAGAATATAAGAGTAAGGCCAGTCAAACTCGCACCCAGAATTAGCGCATGGGCCTGTCAGTGTCAGGGGCTATCACTGGGAGATAACAAGGAACAGATCCATAGATCGTGTAAGGCAAATGACAGCATAGTGCCAGACTGCCAGTAGCACAGACAGGAAGTGGAAGTGATATAGACATATCAAAAGCAAACCGCAGAATCAGAGTGACGAGAACATACTACTAACCACAGCATGGCGGACAGACTGTCACAAAGTGACCAGATGAATCAGAGAGGATGTCACCATGGCACATCATCAACGACTGATAACAGGGCCACAGACTGTTAAAACAATGGAGGAAAAGAAGAATGTGTAAGACGCGCACACATTGGGAATATGATCATACTCATACTGTGTTCTTCTGAGCTGAAATAATACTGAATTCTACTGCTGCTTCTACGGTATAGCTACTTTTAACAATAGCTAATAAGAAAGGGGAAAATCAAACAGACATGAAATATAAGTATCCCCTTCAGCCAATGTGAATAGGCCTTAATTACAATCACTTTTTGCTTGTTTTGAGTGTATCTTTCTCCACTGCTTTTCTTTTGCCACCTCCAGCCCTTCACCCCTTTTCTTAACTGTCAGATTCTTCTCCATGTCTGTGTTGGCCATGTACTCATGCGTTTAAAGAAAAATGCCGGTCTTATTTCCCCCCTTTCATCCCGAAGAACGGGACATGGTGTTTCAATGGAAATGCAATAACAAAGAAACAGTTACACTCTTTTACTCCTTTTCTTTCTCTGTTTTTCTCCATTCTTTAGGAGCTCATGCCGTCTTCAGCCGTGAGAGAGTGACTCACTGACAGAGGAGCTGACAAAACAAAGAAAGAGAAAAGTGATAAAATCAAAACGGAAAGAGAAGGCTTAAAAACAAAGTTCCAGAAGACAGGCCATTATGGGGACGCACTCAAGCCCATCCCATACATTGGCCATTCCATCTCCTAGGGCTCAGGGGACAAAACAGGTGGGAAAGGATGGCCTGCTAAGTAAATGAGCCAAGAGATGGACAAAATGCATTCCCTACCTATCTTCTTATTTGCATTTAACATCTCTGGCCTCAAAAAGAGTTCACCTACATGGAAGCTTAAAGAGAAATGAGAATAAGAGGCAAACGTGCACAACTTCATATGATATGAAACAGTATGGACATCAACGTCTTAAAGAATATTTGATGCTATCTATATTTATTTTTGTACAAGGTAGAGATCCATAATTTCTGCAGAGGTTTTCATTAGTAACAGTGATGGATACACTTTTTTACTCTCAGTGGTTGATATTGTTTCACCTTGATCTGTGGATGTAATTGTCCATCTTTACTTCGGGACAATCTTATTTGCAAAGGAAGGTGTACAAAGAAACTGAGCAGCAAAACAATCCTATAAAGAGACTTCGATAACTTCTGTCTGCTCTGTGATGAACCTCGAATTCAGTCAATCAATTGTACAGATCTCTAATTGTTGTAATGACCAGATAGTAATAGAAAGATTGCTTTCCTTGTTGACACACTAACAAAACAAGCCTTTTACAACTGCAAACTGCCTGCAAAGCCTGTGGATGTTGGGGAGAAAGGAAAGGAGGCCGGAGAAATGGTGAGCAAAGAGCCCAACCACTTGCTCACAGGCCAAAACAACGCCAAGAGCACCTTGGCAGACAAGCTGCCCGGGACTATGACTGTACGCTCTGTGCTGCTCAATAGAGACTCTCCAGATATTGAAAGTCGCCTCAAACGACGCCGTAACCGCACCCACCAAGTTCGCTTTAAAGACCTTGAGGATGGCAGCAGCAGCAGTGGTAACAGTGGAACAGGTGAAAATAATGGTCATCAAAAGCCTGCTACAGACTGTGGCAGTCCCCATCCACTTCGCAAACACAGCACCAGGTCCCCCAAGCCATGGACTGATAGGCTGCATCCAGAGGGTCTACCCGGCCAAACTTCTGTTGTGGGGGCTGTGCGTGGAGACATGGCCAGTACTATAGAGAAGGTTGCTGCTTTTTTAGCCAGGGCACCTCCTCATCCATTGACACCTGGTCCTACACGTCGATGCTGGGCACCACCACAAACTAACTCCTTAACTTTGCCAATGACACGCAGGCCAAGTATGAGCACCAGCACAGGCATCCAGACATCTCCATGCCTCAAAAAACACCAGTCTCTTTCTTCCACTCACACACGTAGCCATAGCATTGGGGACTCGGTTGGTGTGGATGGGGATGATGAACACGACTCTCAAGATGAGTATCTCACACATAACCATGTGTTGTTGCCTGGGTCCAAAGATCAGAGCAAACCTCCTGCCACTGGGGATAGAACTGTGGTGGAACGAAGGTCTAAAGTATCAAGGATAGACAGTAAGTCACCTGTTACTGTAAAAACCTCAAGATACAGCTGCCCACCTTCTGTCTTTCAGAGCACTGAGCCATGTCACTGTCCTTCTGTAGCCTCCAGAGATGGCCCCAAGCACCATGGGAGCAGCACTCCATCAATGGTCAGGAGGAAAAAGCGACTAAGCAGGACAACAAGTGATCCTGGAAAGGAAGTGCACTACTGCACCACTCCCACACAGACCGAAAGTCCCTGTCCATCCCCTCCACCTTCAAATACTAAAATCTGTACCACTCAAGTTCAAACTGAGAGCCCCTCTCCACCTCCAAATTCAAAGTACTGCACCACCCAAAGTCAAACTGAGAATCAACAAGAGGCTTCACCTTTGAGTGGCGAACAATGCACAACCCAAAATCAAACCATCAGTCCTGGTCCAACCCTACCTCCAAGTACTGGGCAGTGCACCACTCAAATACAAACAGACTCTTCCTGTCATGCTCCTCCAAATCATAAACTTTGCACTACGCCAACACAAACTCGCCCACAACTGACTGCATCAACCAGCTTGGTGCAACTTCAGTCAGACATCCCAACATCCCTACCTGCAACTCAAAACCCTCCCTCCTCCCAAATAACTACTGTGCCTTACTGTACTTCTCCCCCACCTACAAGTGTACCAGTACAAACCCTTGAAGACTGCACTAAGCCACCTTGCTCATCTCCTTCCTCCCCTTCTAAGCCAGTTTGCACCAATCCTCCTCCACCTAATTCCCTATCTATCCCTTCCTCAAGCTCTGCATCCACTGTTGCCCAACACCCTATCCCCTATTACACTGTTCTGTCACCACCAACAACCCTTAGCACAGCTGCTGTCGGCTCTACTCTTTCTTCACCTGCACCACCATGCCCTTCACAAAACTGCACCTCCCCTACACCAAACCTAATATTATCTCCTTCCTTAACCTGTTCAACCCCTACCCCAACAATAACTCCCATTTTAACTCCTACTCCAACAATAACCCCTAATTTAACTCCTACCCCAACAATAACCCCTAATTTAACTCCTACCCCAACAAGAATCCCTAATTTAACTCCTACCCCAACAATAACCCCAAATTCAACTCCTACCCCAACAATAATCCCTAATTTAACTCCTACCCCAACAATAATCCCTAATTCAACTCCTACCCCAACAATAACTCCCATTTCATTTCCTTGTGGTCCTGCTAAACATCCAATCACCACTCCAAATGTAACACATCAGCCATCATCAGGTGCATCAAATGCAACACTTCCCACAAGTCTAACACCCTGTACATTTGTGACTCAAACTGCCCTGTCATGCACCTCCATATCATACTATACAACCACACATCCAGCTGGTCCCCATGCACCTCACTTAAATCCAACTTTACCCTCTTATGCCACAGTCATACAAACTGTCTCTCACTGTAACATCCCATGTCAAGTTCTTCAGAATAACTCCTGTGCCAATACAGGCACAACCCCCTACTCCTCCCCAGTGCCAAAACTAAAATCTTGCACTTCTCCACCTCCACTTGTGAAAACTTATGTGTCCACTCTTCAGAATGCCCAATCTTGTGTGACTCCCACTAAAGCTGTCCCTCTATATTCTTCCACATTTCGTGCTGCGCCACCATACACCCCCCCGTCTCAGGCCCCCTACAATGCTCAGGATAAGAGGGGCATTCGACTCCCACCTCCTCCCCCACCTCCTCCTCCATACACACCACGGAAAAAGGGAAATGAGCCACAAGGTCCTGCAGTCCGAACACCCATGCTCAGGGCCTCTGAGAAGGAGAAAGATAAAGAGAAGGAGAAAGGGAAACAGGGAGATACGAAATGTACAGACTCACCCAAGCTCTGTGGAAGAACCAGCTCTCTGAAGCACAGAGCTCAAACCCCGCCAGTCGCTGTGATGAAGGGAGAAAGGCCCTTGTCTGCCTCCTCGTCTGCCAAGGACTGTTTTAAGCCCAGCTGTCTTAGCTCAGCCCAGGCTCAGCTTGGGGTGTTACACAAAATGCTCTGCTCAGGAGCCAACGCAAGGCCCAACACACCCAACAGCCAACACACACTTCCTCCAAACCAACAAGGTTGCTCTGGAGGCAGGGGGTGCTCTGGGTCTGTGGAGCGGCCAGCAGCTGGTCCCCTGACTCCTACCCAAGCTGACACTCTAAGACAAGTCCAAGAAATTCTGGGAGGGTTGATGTCAGGGGCCAGGTGTAAGCTTGACCCATCAAGGGTAACAGAAAAGCTCTTGGGTCCAAATGGGCCCCTTCACGATATACGTAGCCTGCAAAACCAGCTCCATAGCCTGGAGGGGGTCCTAGAGACAAGCCAGAACACCATTAAGGTCCTGCTGGATGTCATTCAAGATCTTGAGAAGAAGGAAGCAGAGAGAGATGGGTGAGTAGGACCAATCTCTATAGTGAAAAGGTATAGGGACAGTTCTAACCACAGACCACACAAAATGATTTAGCCAATATGTAATGAAATATATGGGACAGTATTAAAGCTCTTGAATCAACTTAGGCCGAATCTCAATTCTCCCCCTTAGCCCTACCCCTCAGCCCTTAGCCCTACCCCTTCGCCTTTAAACAAAG
>JBBBVU010000020.1:8382716-8407226 GCA_037177055.1 Atherinosoma microstoma
TTTTATGTAAAGCACTTTGAATTGTCTTGAACCTGAAAATGTGCTATACAAATAAACTTGCCTTGCCTTGCCTTGTTAGCTCGTAGCTCAGAGTTTGAAGGGTGTCAATCATCCATCCCCACGTTCACAGCCACCCTCTCAGCGCCTCCTGGTTGCCCATTTTTGGGTTTTCAGGGAGTGACGAGACTCGTAACGGTGCCAAGATGGCAACGGTGGGGACCTCCCAATGAGGTTCTTTTCAGCTCTTTAGAAACCTACGGGTCGCATGGTTTTAAGATTTGTCCATTTCTTATACAGTCAATGGGCTAAATACATGCTAAATATGCAATTGAAAGCTGACTTTATTTCGCCTGAATAACTTGCATGGCTTTTTTTTTCTTTTTAATCTTTTTTTCTTTTTAATCTTTTTAATCTTTCTAGTCAAGCATGAACACTTACAGACTTATAGACATAACTGCTGTGGTTATTGTTATAACTTGTGTGGCAAGAGTTCAGAGATCTACGAGATGCTAAAATATCCAAGACCAGCAGCATAAAAAAAGTCATGCTGTACTTTGGCATGTTTTATTCAAAACAGAAACAAATAAATAAATAAAAGACAGACAACGAATATTAATGTTTTAAATATAAAGCCATTATGATATATGTATATTTAAGTATGTCATTGTGTGTTTGTACACAGAGCTTTGTTTTTCAGATACTCAGGACAGTTTTCAGGGCATAGCTTATATAAAAATGCTAATGACACTTTGAGCATGCAAATGCAGTTACAAGTGACTAGAGTGTAACATTTTGAACATTTTGTTCCCAACCAAACCTCATAAATAAGCGCTTCATTTGTTCTGCCTCTTAAGTTCTGATATTACAGGATGAACAATGCATGATGTATCTGATGTTATTTGTCCAGCACCAGTGGCATATTTACTACATATTAATGTGTGAATCTGACTGTGTGGCTGGAGAGGAGTGTTAATTAGTGAGCGTTATTGTGATTTTCATGCTCCCTGTTATTCTTTTCACTGATAGCAAATGTGCTGTATGAATCAAAGTAGGGAGGTCTAACAAGGAGCTGTTGTGCTTAATCCCCATGGAGTGTATGGAGACAGCAGCCTAATCAGATCTGAATTCTGCTGTTTTATTTCAGCAACTGCATTGTCTATTGCTCTATCACGCATTTTTGCTGGAGGAGTTCCATGGGCCGCCACTCTGAGATGGATTAATGACTCTCTTGACCATACGTTTTCAGCTAAACTTTAAGTCCACTAAGGTGTTTTTCCCCTTCAAACACAATCCGTCATCCGTCACTGAACAGCAGATAATTGAGAAAAAAAGACTGCTGAGGAAGCATTCTTGTTCTTTCTCTTATTCCTGCTAGCTGACTGTTATCTGTGGCCTCATTTCACACTCATATTGTTTTCCTCCTTTTTCTTGTATTAAGTGTCATTTTGCCTCTTCACATCAGTGAAACGCATATGTTTGCTTGGGAAGGCAATGGTGTTGCAGGGTGGAGGATTCCTACTCTGAATCTCCTTTACTATTAGGATAAAGGCTGTAGATGGGTCCATTGGGAAGGGTTTGAGACAAACGTTTAGTGACAGCGCCTACAGTAACAACTCATCACTCCCCATTTTTCACACACCAATCATGAATCAGCGCTTCCTGATGCACATCCCCACTGACACAACATTGCATGACAGACCACAGAGTGAGTTGGTGGCGCATAAGAGACTGTGGAGACTGGACATAGCAAAGGAAGCTGGACTGACTTTGTGTCCCTCATATCGCCTTCTGTGTCTCCCACCTCCATCTTTTATAACTGTAGTGGGCAGTGAAATATTCATCCACATTAAAAACGAATCAAAGCAGCTTTAAAAGATTTAAAAAATAATAGTGTTAAAGGAGACCTGGAGACATTTCGTTGGCTGTGCGTGGGTGAAGGATAGCTCGACACGTTTGTCCAACACATGCAGATGATGGAACCGCACTGCTCGCATGATTAAGCATACAGTGTAATACAAGCTGACTTTTGGAGGGTTTTAATTGATTGTGTTGGGAAACATCAAGCAATGGCACATAAAACCCCTGAAACAGATGTGGAACACAAAATAGATAGATTAACATATACAAAATGAAAGAGGAAAATTCTGGCTGCAAGGAAAACAAGTGCACCACGATCACGAACGACCCTTTCAGCGTTGCATACTTAAAGGCAAAATGTATAAATAGCGACATAAATGTAACCAATTAAATTTGAGGGTTTTTTGTCTCCCTGTATCACGAACTCTGCATTAACACCATGTGGCTACATCCCAATCTGGCACAACCCTGATTTTCAACTGCAGAACAACCTAATCCACTTTCCCAACCAAACCTCCCACCTTAGCCACCTGTTTCAAAACAACCAATTTATATCATTTAAAACAATGACCCAGGAATTCAGAGTTGGAGGAGAACAATTTCTCCAATAATCAAATCCACGATAGACAAGTCCAATAACCCACTCCTACCCAGCAAATTAAGTGACAAATTAATTAATATGACAAATTTCAGTAAACTTAACTTTGGAGACTTCTATCAAATACAGACACAGAAATAACCTAGCTATCTCCAACTCCGAATTGTTGACTAACATCTGCAAAAGTACCTTCTGAATGAGCACAAACTTACAACTCATCCAATACAAATCCATCCACACACCCCACATCACACAAAGGAAAATGTTTCTAATGGGTTTCGCAGACACTGGCACTTGCACACAATACACCCAGGAGAGCACCGATGATTATTTTCACGCCACATGGACATACACACATTCACTCATTTTGGGAAGCAGTAATTGAAAAACTCTCCACTATTCTCAGCTGCAGAATCCCATCATCCCCATCACTTTTTTTACTTGGGGACTTCGGAGAAGTAACCAGTCTTCCAGTCAAACACAGTAAACCCCTCCTCATTTCTCTAACTGTTGCCATGAAAATAATTTTCTCAAACTGGAAATTCAAAAACACGGTACACACCAATCACTGGACCAATACTCTTCTAGAATTCATTACATTAGAAAAAATAACCTATACATAAAAAAACCCATCCTATTTGGACATCTGGAATCCATTTTTAAATTATCCGAATTAACAAAAAAAATGATATAATGAAATGAATTAATTAAAAAATGTAAAAAAATAAAGACAAAAAGATTTTCAAAATTTAAAAAACACCTGGGACCTGGGACATCTACAAGCAGATAGTGATATAGATACTGATGAGCTGACATCTGGACTCAAAGCAAAGTTGCAGCCGCATTATCATAACATTCACACACCACACATCACTCTATGTTATTAGTATTCACCTTGTCTGTCATATTTTCTTTACTTTTTTTAAATGTTCTAATATTTGCCTACTGTCTTTACAGGAAATGTATTTATTTTGGTTTTCTTTCATTTTTAAATTCTGTTGTGAGTTGATTTTGTCTGTTCTGTCTCTCGTCTTGTCTTGTCCTGTCTTGTCTCATCCTGTCTTGTCCATCGTCAGTTTTGTCCTGCATTATCGGTTGCAACATTTTGCACATTGTGTTGAAGCCTCTCCCTTTTGATGCTACACCTATTAAACACAATTCAAATAACTCATTATTATTATTGTTATTATTTGATTTATTCATTCAGCAAAAATATTGTAGCATCAAATGAAAATTAATAGATGGGTGGTGGTGGTAGAAAAAAGAACAAAAGAAAAGCTCTTAAAGGTTAGTCTTTAGTCTTTATGTGGATCCAGAAAAGATCCAAAAGGATAGCTTTGGTTATACTCATCAGACAATCTCAACTAGTGAGTCTCAACTAGGCATGTGCCGGTATGAAAATCTGCCGCTATGATAACCTTGAGCAAAAATATCACGGTTTCACGGTATACTGTGGAATAATAACTACGCTCTTGATAGCTTTTTAAATAAATCTCAAGGGTTCCTCTAAAACAAAAGATAACAATAACATCTTTCTGTACTCAATATGTAATGGGAGGGACAGAAAGCAGCTAAAAGAACGTCAAGACATCAAAACGAAGTATCAATAAATCTCTATGAGCCTATCCGTTGTTTTTTTCGACCGATATCTCTACCGACGGCAGTTAAATCATTTTAGCGGCAGGATAGCGTGCATGTAAGCAGTCATTGACCACAGAAAGCCACGTGGGTAAATTATTACGTTTAGGCAGCAATAATAAAGCTAGCTCAAAAGCCAATGATTTCACTGGATTGTCGTGGGGATTATCCATTCTTCTGAGTTAGGCTATGATAAGAAATGTTTCTAAGGAGACTAACATGCAGTCAGCATCCATACACTCTTACCGCACCTACGCACAACTCCAGGTACACCTGACTTGCAAACTTACCCTGTAATTTATAAGACTGAACACAGTTCATACTGCAGGCAGGGTATCACGGTATTACAGTATCACAGTATGACGGTATAAATGTTATGGTATTCATACCTTGACTTTTTCATACCACGGTATATCTTGAACCCGTATATCGGCACATCCCTAGTCTCAACCATCACTGTTCAGCGCCTCAAGACAAATTTACAGTTATAATAAACCTAACCATAACAGTTACATGTGGGTTTTCACTGACATTTTCTAAGTCTTGCTGATATGAACTTCTCAACTTAATCTGTCCATGAGTTTAATTTAGAGGTGATATACCTGCTCACTTAAATATTTTCTTCAGTCTAACAAGATATTCTTTTGATCCAAATGTCAGCTCTGTCAGCTATAATTGAAGGATCTGAACAAAGTATTTTCTTTAAAATTGTGAAGAACTATGTGGCCTATATGAGACATACTATGGTGAAAAGATATGTTTTAATAATAGTAAGAACTTTTAGATTCATATTCCTTTATTGTCCACGAAGGGAAATTGGTTTTTGCAGCCAGAGCACAAACCGATACAGGACAACACAAATAAAAAATACATCACAATAAACACCAGCTAAATCAAGACCAGCTAAATCAAAACCAATAGCTCACGTCAACAGGGAGAACTTTATGTGCAGATATGTTTTACAATGGTGTTTTCATCTGTCACACGAGCTGGTGCATACGTGTTATAGTGAGGCATGATTTTCTAAAGTGTTCTAGTGTTCTTTATGAATCATATGGGAAAATTAGCTTGGCTGTTTCTATAGGCCTACTGTGTCATACAGGGAGTAGGAAGGAAGCATTGTTCACGATGGAGGAATTTTTGATTAACCTTCTGTTCCTCACTGAAATGTTTGACCAACAACAGTTTCAGCCTTAAAAATACATTTTCTCTAGTCTGTGATAGGATAAAGAGAGAATTTCCCATTTCTTTTACATAAAAAAAAAACAAAAAAACAATATGGTATGCATTAAAATGTTTGTGCTTGTGGATTGCTGCCTCAAAATTTTCATGATAGTTGAGACTCCAGTTGAGTTCCAGTCAGAACTCATAAATTAGTACTTCAAATTTTTTTTAGGAAACCATTTATCTGAATTTTTCCAACATACAGTATATGTTTGCCATTTTGGACAACTTTTTTGATTTAATCCAATTCATTGTGTTGATGTCATACGTGTAAAGCAGCCATCTGTGTTCTTCACCAGTTAAACATTCTCTAAACAGCATGTGAACTTTTGTGCATCTGTCAATCTGTGAAGGGCCAAACAAAGGACTATCGAATTGGGGGCATATTTTAAAGTGGAGAACCCAATAAGAATACTGTA
Source organism: Atherinosoma microstoma (assembly GCA_037177055.1). Classification (NCBI taxonomy): domain Eukaryota; kingdom Metazoa; phylum Chordata; class Actinopteri; order Atheriniformes; family Atherinidae; genus Atherinosoma; species Atherinosoma microstoma. The sequence continues at coordinate 8,388,453 of JBBBVU010000020.1, forward strand.
GTGTCTTTGCTGTCACTCAAGTCAGTGTTAAGAGCTGTGGGCTGCGGTGCATGGAGCCCCTCATTCATACTACTCCTGTCCTCAATAATATGTCTCTGTCCCCTTCACATCTCCAGAGCACGACCTCTCAGCTTGGGCTCAAGTTCCCTTTCACCAGCTTTGAATTGCCTTTCCCATGTGGCACAGAAGGGCATAGCAGCCCAATTCTAGTATTCTCTACATGGTCCTAACACTGTCCTATAATCACTGACAGCTCCTCATTGTCCTGGTTTTATCCAGAGGAATATGCCATTTTACAGACCTCAGAAAGAGGCAGCTTTTCTATTAGATTTCTTGTGTCACTTCCTCCGCTCTCCCCCTTCTCTCCGTTTTTCGCTCCTGTGAATAGAAATACATTTCACACCTAAATGGGGATGAAGAGAAATGGTGCAAACTGGCAGCTCTGGGTATGGGAACAACAGGAAAAAGGAGTGAGAGAGAGCATCATGAAAGAGGAGGTGTATAGGACAGGTTACCTCGGCAGCGACTTACAGCTTTAGTTTTATTCAATAAACCAGCATCTGGCATGTTTCTGTGCATTTTCATCTGTGCAACCAAAATCTGCACTACAGTAAGTAAACAAGCAGAAACTTGTCCAAAATAAATCTATGCCTTGGTGTGCGCACACTCAACAGCGATGTGGGAGCAAATTATAGATGAACTTCTCGTGTTCACAGTCAGGATATTTCTGAATCTGTATCTCGCCTCCAGTCTTTCATTAAACATTGACAATTCTCTACCATTATCATAACAGGGAGAAAAAAAGTCACGACTGAAAAGAATACAAAATGAATTCTCGAGAAAATACAGAGGTTAGGAGAAAGCAAGTAAGAGATGAAGAGAGCATCTCTGTGTGAAGAAGCAGTAGCGTAAAACAGAACAATTAAACATACGGTGGTATATTACAGGGTTAGAAAACCCAGATGTGTGTGTCTCAGTAAAAGAGAGAGAGAAGACTTTGAATGTGTCAGAAGTCCAATTTTTGACTATTTCTTCCAGAACAACCAATCACATTTACAGCCTGGTACTGAAAAAAAAGTGTTTGGTCTCCAATAAGGGGTCGTGATCTTTCATATCACTGACATGTTTTAATTTTATTAAGGTTCAAAATTATTAATTGTATCACATGAAGTGATAGGAGATTGCTGTGGCTGCGATCTAAAGGGTGTGTCCTTGGGATCTCAATCAGGTCCATGGCTTGCATACAACTCTTTGCCCTAATACAGTAGCCATGATGGCCCTGAGGTATAAACCAGAACTGAAAAAATTAAGAAATGATAAGATTTAATTTTTAGGGAAAGGGTAGGGATAACAGTTCTTTTGATTGGACAGAACCCAAAGGTGTTGCAACAGTTTGATGTCATTTCGTGTTTCTGGTTAGAACTACTTTCATCAGTCCCTGTAAGGCCCTTACACACCAAGTCAACAAGCTACCATCTGGAACACCTGAAGCATCTGCAAACATCTGTTTTTGCAATGTAAAGCAACATCTGCACCGTGAGACTACGTCAACATTATTTTTCAGCTGATTCAGGGAGTGTGTTGAACCACCGTCAGGTCTGCTAGTGAGAGATACATTCTGATTAGCTGGTCAGCAATGATTGTTTTCTTGTCTCTTTCCATCTCTGACTCTTCCTATTTCTTTCCACAACCAGCAAGCCAAGTCTTACTAACACCACTCCTGCAGCAAAGGCTTGGTGAGTTAACAACAACGCTGTGATAGTTAGCTAACTCTGTTCTTTTCATGTTTTTTATCTACAGTTTCCCATTTTATCCATTTGCATGCCATAAATAGTATACTGCCCCCTTCTGGGCTGGAAGTTTATGTCCTATTGTGCAGATGTAGATGGTACATCCCAACTGGCTGTTGGATGTGGTCTTTTTGTTGTGTTTGAGTGCTATTTCTTTGCTATTTTGAGAGACGCAGCAGGGAGCCCTTTCATGCTGGTTCTTGATGTCAGTTTGGTGTGCGACAGCCCTAAAACCAAGGATAATTGCAGCGTTCCTTCAGCTGTTTTCACCGCTACCCTCTGAATGTTATGGTACAATGCTGAAATTGGCTTCCTATATAGCCTACAGGTTGTTGATCAGTTGTATACAAATTTCTTGTATACATTGACAACTAATTTTTCCTCTAAACATAGCTATTTATTTTACAATGTGGTGGAGAATTTTTTTTTTGAAAGAAAGAGAGATGTCAAAAAGGTGGATTCTCCCAGAAACAAAAGAAAATATGTATGTATAGATATTTTTTAAAAGAATAATCTCATAAACTTCCAAAATATAATGGTTAATATGCTTTAAAGAAAGAAAATAGGCAGTGTGAATCTTAGTCCCCAAGCTTTCAAAACCAATTCAGTCACCAGTCAATCCTGATGTCCCAGTCAGTCATTAGCAAGACATATTTCTCTCCCTACACAGCCTGGATTTCTTTTTCCTGATGTTTTAAATTGCCAGGTTGTCTATAACTGACAGGAAATTTATCTGACCATGACCAGATTTCTCCTTTATTTTTCATCTGCACAGTCAGAGAAACAGAGGGCCCCCCAAGATAAACATGAATGCAAAGACAAAAAGGAAGGAGAATAATTGCAGTTGTGTTCTCAGTTTATCTGGATATGATTTTGAGAGATGATTTCCATCTCTCAAAAGAAAGATTTGTCAGATTTGTGACTGACCTTTTGCTAACAGCCCTGTCAGTGCTCTCAGACCTGTATGGATTTAAGTGTTTGGGCATCTGTGTGTGTGTGTGCACATGCTTACTGCCTCCCCCGTGGAAGAAGCTGAAAATGGAGAAGTAGTGTGTGTGAAATGTGTAAAGGACAGGGCACGCAGTTCTTCTGCAGTAATCCATCTTTACTTCAGGGCTGAGCCGCGGAGCAACAGGCATCTCACAGGGGAAAGGGAGGAAATACACTGTTGGCATGACTCTTATTCATATGAAACTACAAAGATCCAATGTTCAGCCAGTGGGAGCATGAGATTTTCACAGTGAGAAAACAAGAGAGAAAAAAAAGGAAGAAGATTATTTGTTCCTTACACTCTTTTTCAATTGCAGTGAGAAAAAAACAATGTAAGGAGTGTATAATGTAGCTGTGCATATATTTAAAAACACTTCTGTATCAGACCATTCACTCGAGATGTTAAACCATAAAACTGATATGTTCTTGCAAATGTGTATTTGTCCACTCGTGAGTTTGTTTATGCGAGGAAATGACAGGTATGGACCTGGGTGTGAAACGCAGGGAGAGGGTGACACACCAAGGAATGAGGGAGAGTAAAAACCCTTGTTCATGCTGTTTGGCAATCATCACCAAGCCGAAATCATGCCAGCAGTGAGAACCAGATGGTGCCCATCACCATTGTGCATTGTCTTTTAAAGAGGGAAGAGAGAGAAAGATCAAGAGTGGCATGTGGAACAAGGAAGCACGGCCTAATGTGGATGAGGTGTTAAATAAATACTAATCACACTAGGTTCACACCCACAGCTAAATTAGATCCCTAAAGCTCATCCACCAACACCCACTCTCACTCTTTCTCCCTGCTTGGTAGTGTGCCTCTGTCACCATCAGAGATGATCAACACAGGTATTAAATGCTGAATGGAAACCTGAAATTTCTCTTTTAACTTACTGCTAATGAAATAGAGGTCCATGAGTGGTAGCCATCAACTGTATTCAGTAAAAATAAATACATTTTCAATGCTGTGGGTCAGCTATTAATTGTGTTTTAAGTTGTCAAGTAGGATGATGTCCTTTTGGCATTCGCCTCCAACATTATCTTAACTTTATGTAACGACAGTCAACTTTTCAACTTCTGGTAACAGGAAAATAGCTCCAGTCTCTGTGTATAAAGAGCTTTATCTATTCTTTATTATGTCTTGAAGTGCAGGAAACATGGCTATCCTTTATGAAAGGAAAGACAATTTTAATATATAATACCTCGTGGCAGCAACTTTCAAAGTGATGCTCAGTTATATTTAGATGGTATTAGATATGATTTGTGCAGATAAATATGAGAACAGGAGAGTGATTGTGAGCGGCCTGTAACCACAAACTCTTTTGTGCACACCTTTTCTCATTGTATTGCAGTCGTCTTTCCCAAAGTTTTTACAGATTTCTACTTCTACCTTTCCTTAATCTCAGGATGCTTTCCAACAGAGTCAAATAAAAGAGTTTGGGATTAGAGATTAGAAGGTAATCTTTTGGAATATTCTACCACATCCCCAGAGTTGACCATCCATCCACCCCAACTTCATTCCTGTGCAGATGTCACATTTCCCTCTTTACGTCTGTCATAATAACCACTACTTTGAATGTAATGTATCTACTTCAATTGTTATAATTAACTATTTTAGACATTATAGAAAATGTTGACATAGGGTACCATGAAATCATGACCTTGTTAGATTTATGTCATAAAGTATTACAGAAAAGCACCTAATTGCTCCTTCAAGTGACACTGACACATTTAATTGCTTAGAATAATTAAAAGAAGCCCTTGTCTGGAAAAGGCTTTGGTTTGTCAGGAAAAAGTGGAAAGGATTCAACTTAAACTAGACCGTTCAAGCTTATGGCATTTCTGCAATGCAGAACATGGTGTTATGTCCAACTTTTATACAGTCTATGACAGCTATGCGTCATCGTAAATAGTTTCTACAACCAATTTATGAGAAGGGCAGTCTGCATTTTCAAAGGTTCATTCATATATCATCTTACTTCTAAAGCACTTTAAAACAACATAACAGCTGACCAAAGTGCTGTACAATAAATATAAAAGCATAGAAACAGCACAGTATGTTATGTGCTTTTGTTTACTTGTACCAGTTAAAAATCGCGCAGCAGCGTTTTGTACTAGCTGGAGGCGTGGGAGGGAAGCCTGGCTAATTCCAATAAAAACAGAGTTTCAATAATCCAGGCGTGAGGTTATAAAAGCATGAATCCTGGTGTCTAGGTGGCGTCTAGACAGGAGGGGCTTGATTTTTGACAGCTGCCTCAACTGAAAGAAGCAGGACTTGACCACAGTGTTGACTTGTGAGTTGAATTTTAGGCAGGGTTCCATTTTCACATATAATTTTGTAATGCTGGATTTTTCATGTGGAGTCAAAGAGTAAAAGTCAAAGGATGGGTTACAGCTGGAGCCACTGGGTTTAAAAAGCATGACTTCTGTCTTATTCTCATGAAAATGGAGGAAATTCAGCACCATCCATTCCCTGATGTCATTAAGACAATCAAGGAGAGGCTGAGCAGAACCATTACGCTTTAAAGGGAAATAGACTTGACAGCCATCAGCATATAAATGAAATGGCACACCATGCTTTTTAAAGATAACACCAAGTGGCAGCAAATAAAGAGAAAACAGGAGAGGACCAAGAATGGAACCCTGTGGCACCCCCCAGGGGAGGACAGCAGAAGCAGAAGTCAAAACATCCATCATGACAGAAATCCTATCAGAGAGGTAGGACCTGAACCACTGCAGAGCTGAGCCAGTGATGCCAACCCAATGTCATGGTCCACTGTGTCGAAAGCAGCTGTTAAATCTAAAAGCACATGTAAATCACAGTCCCCAGAATCCGTTGCTTAAAACATGTCATTAAAAACCCTTATAAGAGCTGATTCAGTGCTGTGGTACGTTTAAAAACCAGACGGAACACTTCCAAAATGTTATATTCATGCAGGAAGGCCTTCATCTGAGTGTAGACTATTTTTTCCAAGATTTCCGACAAAAAAAGTAATTTGGAGATCGGCCTAAAATTAGACAAAGCATGATGGTTAAGGCTAGGTTTCTTCAGCAAAGGTTGCACCACAGCATGTTTAAAATGGTGTTCATTCAGAACACAAATACACACATAGCCCTCTTGTACAAACCTTATCTTCCTCCTCCCTTGCATAATCTGAAAGCATCTCTGTGGGGACAGCTTATTTATTCTTTTACAACAATTTTAATCCATAACAAGCAAAGATGAATGATTGACTTCAATTTATTCATTAAATTGTATCAAATAACTCTAATTAATATTATAAAGTGTTGTATAGACTGCAAACTAGGACTTTATTAATCCATCCAACACACTGGGACAAAGAGGAAACTTCCACACACACACACATCATCGAGCTCATCTTGGCACCAACTCTTGTCCACTGATAGAGCTAGCTTTTAACATATTTTTCAAAATAACCAGAGAGGTGAATTAAAAACTCCCCTTTATACTCAGAAAGCTATTAGAAAACCTTTACATATTAGTCTGTGTTTATGAATGGGTGTGACAGAAATAGAGATGGATTGATCCCAATTCAAAGCTGTTTTTGTTTTTTTCAGGTGGCAAACTGCCATCACACCTCTCCCTTTCACATCTCAACAGCGTCTTATCCATCAGAGCCTTCCGCTCCAGTAGCTATCACTCAATATCTTAGTGGTGCTGAGGATAAACCAGTAAGGTGTGCAATCAGCCATTTCCTTTTGCCTTTTACGTCACCTCAGCTGACTTACAGCTGCTTTGTAATTGTAATTGTCAGGTGAATAATGGATAAACTTTTGTGGCAAGAGGAAAACTCTGCAGAGCTTCTGTGTGCATCATCACTGAGCTCTGGATGATTATTGATTGTGGGCGGGTGATAAAGGAAAATCCTGGCTTGAATGTTGGAACAGACTGGGTGAGCACACCTCATCACATATGCTGCACTAAATTTGGCCTGCAACAGCCCCAGGAGGCCGAACAGTAAAATTTGCTCCAATTTTTCTCATTAAAGGCACTCAACTCAACACAAATCTGCACTGATTTGAGTTTAACTACTCTTAGACACTAAAGCCGTGTTAATACTCAGACTTACACTCCAACTGAACTGAAATGACATGTTCAGCAGTTCATGGCCCACAGTAACAGGGACTGTTAACCACTCTTGCTGGGAGTTTCCTGCTCAGCGATCCAGAACCAGTGCCATATGGGCAAACTGCAGATGGGAAAGATTTGCTACTAAAACCCTTCTCTTTCAGGAAATTCTGTCAAGCAGGTGATGGAATTCAAGGTTTTGCAATCAATTCAAACTTAATATTTTGTGTTGCTCTGCTCTCATCAATGTTTAAACACATCAGGCAAAATAAAAACAACAACCAAAAACACCACTGTACTCCACCTCCACAGGACCAAACAGCAGAAAACTAAGCTGTGGAAAGAAAAACAGAGCTCAAAGCAATTTGTATCAGTGGGTCAGGCCCTCATTTGCTGGATGTGTAAATAACCAGTTTCTTCCATTTGCCCTAGCTTAAAGTCTCAAAAAGCAAATAGCTACTTTCTATATGAAAATATGGCAGAGTGATGGTGTTCTTCCTTTATGTGCCTCTGCCTCATGTGCCCTGCTTATTTTACATTTGCTAGGCCAACAGGTCTCATCAAAAAGCATTAGTGCACACCAGGTCCCATTGTGTAGTATTAGTATGCATTTGTACTTTTGCATGGTATTTCATGTTATGTAATGCGAGAGGATGACACCGTGTCCTGTATTTTTTACCCTGCCCTGACCCTAACCAATTTGTTGTGTTATTATGACAACATGAAATGACAAACTGAAAGTGCCCAAAGTGGTGTGCTATTTTTGCACATTGCCATGAAATCATGTTGGGCCAACAGGCACACTCGTGTGCAAAAATCTAAATGCAACTCCTAGGAAGAGGGCAGTTGTAGTGTTTCCACTACTGCTAAAAAAAAAAGACTCAAAGAGAAGACCTGATTGCAAATTGACCACTTCTATTTGAGGTAAAACAGGTTTTACTTTCAGTTTTGGATGCGTCTGAGTTTCTTGGTCAAAATTCAAGGCTGACTTTAAAGGGTTACATAAAAATGCTACAGACCACCAACAGGTGACACTTTTTTATTACCAGCTCTCTGCATCTTAGCATACTCCCACATTCTCAGGAGGATATTCTTTTTAATTCTTTTTTGCAAAAGTAGTGATTCCAAATATGCGCACACTGCACATAGGCTACAAATACAAGGGCTTCATTTATAAAATGAGAGTAGGGATACAGATTCATGTGGTTATCTTTTTCCCCCACTAACCCAAGGAGAGTTATGCAGCAAACAATTGTGCTTTTACATTTTGTGTTTAGGACCAGTAGAAACTGGTTTATAGTGGTCTTTTTTATTTCTTTCCTCATTCTATTCAACACAGACCGCTGTGCACAGGTTCTTCATTGTTGTTCGTACCTCATGTTCTGTGTACACTCTTTTAAGGATTATTTCTTGCTTCATACATAATTTGACCAATTTGAAAATTGACCAGATCCATAAATTTTAACAGATTTGAGTTAAGTGAGTTTGTGTGCACCAAATATCCAACAATAAAAAACAATCCTTATTGCTCTTATTTGTAATGTGCCCAATGGCTGTTGTGTGTATGTGTTTCCCGTAGCCCCACAGAATAATTCAAGTATGGTAGCATGACAAAATTTGGTTTCAATTTTATTTCTGCTTGTTTATTTTACTGGTTTATAAATGCCTTAATGGTTCTGGGCCTTCTTATCTTTCAGACCTGCTTTTACCTTACAAACCCTCGTGGACCCTGAGATCCTCTGGCACTGGTCTCCTAATCCTTCCTGAAGTCAGGACATATACCCACGGGGAGGCATCTTTTCAATATTATGGCCCCCGCCTCTGGAACAGCCTGCCAGAGGACCTCAGGGCTCCAGAGAACGTTTATGTTTTTAAGAGCGGGCTCAAAACTCACCTTTTGAATTTGGCTTTCACTTAGTATTTATTGTTTTAGTGAGGATATTTAATTTATTTTTTGTAAATTAGTTGCTTTTAGGGACATTTTATTTAAATATATTTGATATTTCATTAGTAATAGCGATACTTTTTAGCTTACCTCTTTTTAATTCTTTTTAGTCTTTACCGTTTTACTATTTTTATGTATTTCATCATTTTTGTGTATTTTCTAGTGTTCCAGAGGAAGCCCTCTGTGCCGGGGGTCATGTCGACCATGCCTGCAGGGGCACCTTCAATGGTATTGGTCTTCTGGCTGGTGCCCATTTCGGCGCCCTAGTCGCTGTGGTCTGGTCGACTCCTTGTGCAGACGGCTCCTTCGATAGTGTTTCCTACCTGGCTCCTCTGTGCTCAGCCACATATTAATCTGAGTGTATGTGTGCATATATGTACATGTGGTGATGAAGACGTGATGTTGGAGATGGGGTGTGGGGTGGATGGTGGGAGGGTGGCTATTCTTTTTAATGCTATTTAAAATCTGTAAAGCTCTTTGTGCTACATTTTATTGTATGAAAAGTGCTACATAAATACGGTTTGATTGATTGATTGAAAATATGCCATTTTCTGGTTTAAAACTTAACTTGTTTTTATCAATACTACAATATTCTTTAGGGTGCATTCACGTCATACCAAGTCCTCTAGACGTAGTACGACTGAGGACTCAGTTTAGTTGGTTGCAACATTCTTCTGGCCTGGGTTTGCTTTCACACTGCACTTACTCAAATGAACCAGGTCCTTTTAAATATATTTCTATCAGAACTCTTACAGTGTTCTCATTCCACATCTGACCGCAAGCCATTTCTCCCAGCCTATTGTCCTACATTAACATATTTTTTTGTTGTGTTTATCCGCAATGCCATTGCATTGTAGTCCGCTTCCTGTATTTGATTCACTTGAAACTAACTGAGACCTACGTTTGCAGGTGGAGCAGAGATCACTTCTTTGATCTGCATCAGAGTTTGTTTGTGCATTCACACCTCCTCAAATGAACAGGACTTTCTGACCAAACAGACTAGGATTCAAATCAGATGGGCTGGTGCGAATGAATCCTTATTTATACTTTCATATATGTAACATGAGGCTTCCAGGCGATTTTATGGTCTAACATGCAGAAAATTATGGTCATACACTCTTTCTATACATTTATTATTCACCATTACTTGTACTCGATTAACTTATTTTACTCTTCCAAACCACACCACTTTTGTTTTGTTCAGCTTTAAAGGCAGTTTTTTTCACACCACTGTTTCAGTTCATTCATTTGTGTTGTGATTGCCTCTAAAGGGTGCTTTAAACTCTTTCCAGAGCAAAAGATGTGCAACTTTACTGCCTCATCCACTAGGGCTTTTCAGCATGTTTCAGCAATATTACATACTTTTCCTACAGCTGAATCTTGCTTTATGGCACCGCTTCACACACCAACAACTGAATATCAATGACATGCATGATTCAGCAAAGAAACCCAGGACATTAGTGGAGGAAGTGGAGAAAAGCAAGAGAGAAAGTGACAGAGCAAAAAGTAAGACATGAGTCAACATCGGACTGAGTGTTCATTTTTTGATTGCTGCACCAAATGTTAAGATGAGGTTGTCTCTACACACAGGGAGTTTTGTATTTGGCATCAAATTCAAGTTGAGCTGTTCCATGCAGCTAAAAATCTGCATGTGTCTATCAGTACCATAGAAAAAGCATTTGTGCCAGTCCATGTCTTCCTCTCACCTACCTCTTCCTCTGTTATGCTACATTTAATAATCAAGTTGCTCACAGCAACTCCTGATGAAAGCAGTTAGATGATAGCAGCATGTGTGCGGCTACCTCCAAAAGTAAACAAGTAACGAATGTGAATTCACAGCAAACAGCCTTTGTTTTCACAAAACAAACCCCGGATGCTCACAACTGCCAGGCTCCCCTCCGGCTGCTGGTTCAGTGTACCTAATCTTGTCTCATTTATACACTTTGCATCTTCCCATGGTGCATTGTGCTCTCCAGAGCCTTCACAGAGCTGAGTGTTATAGAGCACAGGAGCAAGTCAAGTTTTAAGCTGTTACAGGCTAACTGATGGGACTATAAGCTCTTGGCCTATCTGCTTTCATTTCCTCATCCTTAGCTTAGGCTTCCTCAGTAACCAATCTTAACCTCCATTGCTCTTTATTTACAAAGCTGTTTGATGCTGAGGATTTTATGTGATATTAAACTATTCAGGTTTTTCATCTGGTCTCTTCAACAAACTGCAGTTTGTGTTATTTGGAAATACAAAGTTGGACTCTGATCTTTATCTAATTGGCTTTGTCTAGGTTTTTTGGTTGTTGTTTTTTTAAAACATAATGAAAAATGCCAGGAGTCACTAATAAGGTTGCATTAGTTAAATCTATTTGGGTAACTGTTATTTGAAGAGAGTAATATTATGCATTCATTATAAGACCATTGAAAATTAATCTGAGAAAGGGCAAACAAACAGGAAGATATAATAATATTGAGGCTACACAAGGTTAAAATAATCCACAACAGGTTTTTCTTTTGTTACTTCTGAATTGCTGCCAAGAACTTCAACTCTTTGTTGTGAAGCCAAATGCACTGACCTTGAAAAGTCACAAAGCTTCCAAGCACAGTTTGTTTCTGTACATTATATTCTTCTGTCTTATGCTAAGAGGTGTTGTGTTGTAATGTGATCTGACTACTGATGATGTGCACTTAGACTTTTAGCATCCTATGATTAGCATAAATTATATTGTGTCAAACCCTATTTGTGGATGGCATATATCATATAATGATGTGTCCCTGAGGATTTAGTCATGTCTATAGTGCTTTCCTTTCCTGCTCAGTCACACAGTGTCTCCTCTGAGAGCAGTTCTCAGTCTGTTGTAGACATTTGTCTCTGTTACTCTTTTGCCTGAGTCCACTATCTTGTTAGCAAAGCCTCTTGTATCTTCAACAGTTTAAAATCCAATTTTCCCCGATTTCTTTGAGTTTGATGAATTAAGGTTTGGAAACTACGGATTTCTGGGTCCCTCTCCAGTGTAAAAACCCCTCTGATAACTGTGCGGCTGCATTGGGACCAATGCCAGTTCAGCAAAACTTGGTTGCCTGGCTGACTGGTTATCGTGCTGCAGATCACTTATTAATTATCTCATGATCTCTAGATGTAATGTTATTCCTCATGGTCACAATTTAATCATCTAGAACTAATTTTTCTTTTATAAAGCTGTTATCTTGAGATACCCCTTTACTGCTTCCAGATAAAAAAGACAATGTTCAAAATCTTACCAAAACCAAAATTATCCTTACACCATTCAGTTTTACTGTGGACCATTTCAAAGTCATGCTTAGAGATGCTTCTAAAATCAAGAGTTTCGCCTTTTGGCTCAGCTCCTTCTTCCCCACGACGGACAGATGCAGAGGACGCATCACTGCAGACGCCATACTGATCCGCCTATCGATCTCCTGCTCCATCCTTCCCTTACTCGTGAACAAGATCCCAAGATACTTGAACTCCTCCTCTAGGGGCAGGACCTCACTCCCGACCCAGAGAGTACATTCCACCTTTTTCCAGCTGAGGACCATCCACCCCCGGGGCCCTTCCACGAAGGAGCTATTTAACTACCTCAGCGACATCAGCCCCAGAGATAGGAGGGCCCGCCCCTTGGTCCCCCGGCTCTGCACACTCTTCTGAAGGCTTGTCGATGGGATTGATGAGGTATTGGAAGTATTCCTTCCACCGACCCAAAATGTCCCAAGTTGAGGTCAGCAGCCTCCCATCTCCATTGTACACAGTGTTGATGGAGTGCTTCCCCCTCCTGAGCTGCCGGATGGTGGACCAGAACCTCCTCTAAGCCGTATGGAATTTGTTCTCCATGGCCTCTTCGAAATCCTCCCAAGCCCGAGCTTTTGCCTCAGCGACCTCAACACTACACCTTTGGGTCTGCCAAGCCTGACCGGCATCCTCCCCCACCATCTGAGCCAACTCAACACCAGGTGGCGATCAGTTGACAGCTCTGCCCCTCTCGTCACCTGAGAGTCCAAGACATGCGGCCACAAATCCGACGATACGACTACAAAGTTACTCATCGATCTGCAACCAGGTGCATATGTGGACACTCTAATGCCTGAACATGGTTTTCATTATGCATTATGCATGAATCCATGACAAGCACAGAAGTCCAACAACAGAACACCACTCAGATTGAGATCAAGGAGGCCATTCCTCCCAATTATACCCCTCCGGGTCTCACTGTCGTCGCCCATGTGAGCATTGAAGTCCGCCAGCATTACGAGGGAGTCCCAGGGAGGAGCGCTCTCCAACACTCCCTCCAAGGAACCCAAAAAGGATGGGTACTCCGAACTGCTGTTCGGTGCATAGGCACAAACAGCAGTCAGGACCCGTACCCCCACCCGAAGGCGGAGGGAGGCTACCCTCTTTGTAAACTAGTATGCCCACACCCGCTCGGCGCCTTCCACTGTGAGCAACTCCAGAGTGGAAGAAGGTCCAGCCCCTCTCGAGGACGCGGGTTGCACAGCCCAAGCCATGCGTCGAGGTGAGTCCGACTATATCTAGCCAGATCATCTCAACCTCGCACACCAACTCAGGTTCCTTCCCTGCCAGAGAGGTGACGTTCCACGTCCCTAGAGCCAGCTTCTGCAGCCGCGGATCGGACCGCCAGGGTGTCCGCCTTTGGCTGTCGCGCAACTCACATAGCACCCGACCCCTACGGCCCCGAATGAGCGGGTGGTGAGTCCACAGGAGAGGGGGGGCCCAGGTAGTGAAACCAGTCAGATCTATTACTGCATGAGCAGCACTGAAATAATGCATGAATCAGTATTTGAGGAACAGCTTTGCTTAAAATCCTTCATCCTGCTGCTGTGTTTACTGAAATAGATTAGCTCAACAAATCCCACCTGGGTGGATCATTTACCAGCTCCTGGGAGGATCAAAGTTAGATTCTTTTGGACTCTGTGACACTCTTTCTAAAGTCGGTTTTAAATCCCAAATCAGTGAAATCTGAATATAAATTTTAGGCAAAGGACCTCCATTTTTGACATTTTGAGACATCTAGGAATCTATTTCCTAGCAGATGTAGAATGAGAGCACAGTGTACTTTCTGAAGAGACAGAAAGCTTTGTGGTTTTCTGAAGGATCTGCTGCAGCCCTGCTGATGTGTATTAACATATCCACACCTTTATGGGTGTGGTGGCTCATCATATGGGTCTTAACAGAGATTGACTGTTCATGTAGTTCTTGTTGAGATATTCATCCTATACACTAGGAGAGAAAATTGCAAAGATATTTTGATCTGATTGCTTTTGCAATACTTTATTTCTGCTGAAAGTCTTTCCTCAGAGGAGGTGAGATGGAGAAAAAATGATGATCTCCTGCTGGTGCAGATGAATGAATGTTTTATGGATGGAGGGGTGAAAAAGAAATGAGGCTCTGCTTGACCTCTATGCTTAAAATACAGTTTTAAAAAATTCTTTTCAGCCTGTCAAGTTTTACCTATATCCATTCTGACTGTACCTAACATCCTCATTTACAGAAAGTGCAATACAGTACAAGTATTTTACTTTCTCCAACAAGCCCCCTTTTCATTTTACTGCAGTGAAAATAACAGCATTGTAGACAGAAATGTAAGTACTGAAAGATGCATATTTCAAATATTAATCATAGCTTTTTGTTAATCTACTGTTAATTAGCAACAACAACAGTAATACGAGGCTTGAAATCCATTATGTGGTAGAAACAAATCTGCTGATTCAGTCCCCTGTAGAGATGTGCTGGTGGAGTGTTGCTGAGCAAGGTCGCCCTCTTCCAAACTCAATGGCTGTAACAGAGGAGATTTGTACATTAAATCTTTTATGATAGAGTATAGTGTGTGAGGTGAGGTCACTCAGAGAGAACAGATAATACATACAAACTCTAACAGCAAGAAATATAAACTTTTACAGCTAATGTGAACTGACTTTAGTGTCACTTTGATCCTCCCACTCAAACTGTGTCATCAGAGTTGTTTCAGCAAACAGGACTTGTTCAGTTAGATTTGTTTGTGGGGGATGTTTAAAATGATGAATAAACCTGTTCTGCTTTAAATGATAGTTTATGGCTTCAAATGTTAAAGTGTCAAGTATCTAAGTCCATTAAATATCAGATACAGCTTCATACAGTATATAGCACCCGGTGGTGTTCCACTGTTCAGACAGTAGGTGTTTGGACCGTTCATCAGTCTCTGTGATTTGGTGCATTGAATTTGTAATAAACCAATATGTACATGCCAAGCTTCAGCTTTAATTCAAAGAGGTATGCACAAATGTTGAAATGTAGGTGGCTTGCCAAAATCAACAGCTTGGCTGGAGGTGTGTACATCCTAGGAAACTAGAAAATGGCAAAGGAGCTAGTAGACGTAGGAGCACAAGCCTTGAGGATGATTAGAAAATATTTGGCTTGGTGAAGGAAAAAAAAAAACCTTTCGTGATTGCACTGCAAGTCACGAATGAGCCAGGATGTGGGTGAATATGTTTCCTGGTTAACAATCAAGAGAAAACTCCCTGAGCAGAACTCCAGAGGTAACAGATCTGGAAGTTTTATGGCCACCATCTCTTCTACATAATTTAGTCCAGACTGACATAAATCTACTTGTATTAAAGCTGAATGTTTGCACTTGTAATGTTGTTTTCATTAGTGTTTTTTAAACTGAAATTGAAGAGGCACAGAGCCTGAAGAAAATGGGATGTAAAACTTCCTTTTTACTTTGTATATAATTACAAACTTACAAACAATTCCCTTATTCTTGGACATTACATAATGTGTATGTTGTACAATTTACCACTCCTGTAGTGACTGCTTATTTGCCTTCATGAAGTAAGTATTTACCTGGATGTCAGTCTTTTCTCAGCCCATATTCTTAGGTTTTCTTTAGACTAACTTACTGAGAGACACCTGAGAAAATCTGTCAGAAACTTCCTCTGAACATGCCAAGATCATGTTTGAACAATCTAACTTCACTTACTGTTCAGATGGTATGAAAAAAATATAAAGCTAGTTTTTCAGTGAGCTTCCAGGTGCCACTTTCTGTAGCCTCAGGCCAACACAGGATTACAATTTTGCCTCTCCTCTTGTAGAATACGGGTTGCACGATATGCAAAACACACCTAATTTGCCCACAGGCAGAGCCTGAATTGGTGAGCAGCCCAAAGTCCAAATCACAGAGATGTGAGCAGAAAACTGAAGAGGAGCAGTTGGAAGAACTATGTTAGGTTCACAGCTTCCTGCCTACCATGGTTTGTGGACTCAGTGTGCAGATAATTAAGGCTGAGGGTGGGCAGCTCCCTACAGTGTCAGTGTGCCTTGATCATGTAGAACTATGGACCGGGGCTATTCATTTTCACAAGGAGGGAACACAGCAGACACAAGGCAAGAGTCAAGAGGAGCTCCTTGGGGAGCTGTGCTATATGGTGGCACAAATAGAGAAGCAGGGAACATAAGGAAATGGTATATTTTATTTATTCTATTCATTTCAATACCCTGTTACAACAATAATTTCTCTCTAAGAGGGATAAATAAAGTATATTTCATTCATTTCATTTCATTGCAGTAGAACACCAAAGATAACATCCATGACTTACTTTTTGCCTGACTGGTGACTCGTTTTACACAGCTCTGGAGTTGTCTTTTCAACCATGATGCAGCTGCCTCAAAGAGGTTTAGTTGAAGTGTTTTCTTTCTTACCTGCTGTAAAGATATCGTCTCTACTGCTTTTTGTACCCTCTCACATTTTTTACTGTTTACTCTGTCCACATTCCCTACCTGCACTGTGCATCTGTCTGGACTTAGTGTTTTTGGGTTGGTTTTTTGCATTAGAATACCAGTGAGCATCCAAAGTGGAGTGGTGGAGTGACTGAGGGAGTGGGAGTTGTGAAGCTAGGTGGAAATGAATGTGAGCGTCCTCATTGTTTTTGCCTGAAAACTTCGAAGCCCTGCTGCTGCTGAGCTCAGTCCACATTGCTTCCTCTGCAACATTTCTCTCCTCATATCTTCAACCGAGGGAGTCCTCTTTATTTCCAGCATCTGTGCTGTGATGAGGAACACCAGCTAACTAGGCCACTGCATAAATCAAGAATAAAGCAAGAATAGCAGCAAAGTAAAGAGAATTTCGAAAAAAAGAAAAAAAAAGAGGGAATCGGTTTGAGAGGGGGAATGCTTACCCGACACGTAACTGCTGACAGAAGTAAATCTGGGAGCAAATATTTTCTTTATTCTTTTATTGCAGATGCATTCATTTATTATTGCTTACCTTTACCGATGGCTTCGGCAGAGGTGCATAAGAGTTCACATCTAATTTTGGCAGTGAAGCCTTCGAGCTATGCTGTCATGTGACTGACGATGCACCTTGCTGATTTTTTTTCCTTTTGTTTTGTGTAAACTGCAGCTCTGGAATCACTGCTGGTGCTGCCACATTTCTGTGATGCTCAGCATTTTAGAACTTGATTATCTTTGTCAAAAGTTTCATTATAGTCTGCTAGGAAGTGCCACCTTCTTTTATAACACACTGTGCCAAGTCTTTTGATTTAATTTCTTTGTATTTCAGTGTTTAAAGCAAATTGTAATTCCTGGTTATTTACTTTCTCGAATGGCAATGTGAAAGTTCCTCACCTCCGACTGAAAATTATAACCCAAATTTGAGCTTCTATCTTTGTGGAACCCCACTGTGAATAGCTGACTGACTTCTTTTTAGTATACTTTTTTGTTGTTTTACTGTTTCAGTTTTTTACATAACTGGATTTAAAGCTAATGAAAATACACTTTAAGTATAAGAAAGATTTTAGACTTTTGTTACTTCCATTTTAGTTGTTTAGTTGTATTTCAATACATGTTAGTCTCTTGAAAGTGTCTTAATAACATTTACAAGTAGTATTCCCTAAATTGATTTGCCAAAAAAGGGGGCAGGAGTTTCTGGTGGATCACAATTCAGCAAAATACTTGACAGTTAATTAGAAGATCTTGCATTCAGGGGTGTTAATTGACTCCCTGTAAGATCCATCTCCTTTCTCCTCTTTTTTTTCTGTATCTCTTCCTTTCTTCATTAGATTTGACTGTTTTTTGGTCAAATGTAATGCAGCATCAATAGTTGTAAAAACAGAAAATGGAAGAGACTTCCCGACAAGATGGAACTGCCACCGTAGTATGCAACATGTAGGCTACCTGGCATGATGTACCTTCCTGTCCTCTGTAGAACTCAACATTTTTTCTCCTTCTCTGAATCAATCTCAGCTGCTTTCACTTGAACAGTGAGGCCCTCCCCACTGCTGAAAGCGAAGCACCTAAACCCATCCATCTGCAATCAAAAGGGGAAGTGGATGGATGTGAGACAAACCCGGATCTCCTGTTTTACCGTCATGCGTTCATCTTATAGTTCTGGACAGATTAGCCTGTTAAAGCTGACAATTATTCCATTTTATGACAAAATAAACATTAGACTATGTCTCATGATGGAGGGTGGAGGCGTTGTAGAGCCTGACAACAGCAGGCAGCAATGACTCCTGTATTGTTCCTTCAGATGGAGAGGTTGGAGGAGTCTGTTGCTGAAGCTGCTTTTCAGATTGTCCGGTGTGTCATGGGGTGGGAGTTGTTGTCCACGATTGCCAGCAGTTTTGCCAGCATTCTGTTCCCAACCACCTCCTCCAGAGTGGCGAGCTTCATGCCAACAAAAAACTCTGCTTTTTTGATGAGTTTGCTCAGTCTGTTGGCCTTCTTTGCTTTGATACTCACACCCCAGCACACCAAAGAAGATGGTGCTTGCAACAACAGCCTGGTAAAATGTGGAGCATGCAGCTGCATACATTGAATCAAATCAAATCAAATCAAAAGCCTTTATTGTCATTATATGACGGTGCACACAACGAAATTAGGAGAGCTGCTCCACCTGGTGCTTAATATTATATAAAAACAGTATAGAAAAAAACAAAGAATATAAACATAAATAAAATATA
>JBBBVU010000020.1:8423996-8449622 GCA_037177055.1 Atherinosoma microstoma
AAATAAATAAATAAATAAATAAATAAATAAATAAATAAAATAAAATAAAATAAAATAAAATAAAATAAAATAAAATAAAATAGGCTACCCAATTGTACCTTTAGGGCTTGGCTTGTCCCTGGGAGTGATTGCTGGGGTAGCCTCCAGCTTCCCCGCGACCCTGAATTGGATTAAGCGGTACAGAAAATTATTGAATGAGTGAGCAAATAAGTGAGCAAATAATGCCCTTAGTTTACTTTCTATTGAGATCAAAACATGGTATAATATATATTTCATACAAATCAATATTGACTCAAGAAAGAAAGAAAACTGTATGTCCTACAAAGAATATAGTTTACGTCATGCTGTGATTAATTTATGTATTTATATATTATTCATAGTACAACCACATGTCTTGGGCCTGAACAATTTCTTCAGCATCTTTTAAATCATTCATATCAGTGATGTTGTCAATGCAGTATGGTAAATAACTAAAGCCTATTTTTTCCTGTATCATTTATCAGAAACTTGTGTTAAATACTGAGGATAAAGAGGATCTGTCTGATTAAACTGGGACATGTAGACACATTGTGAACTGGAATACACTGGTGAGATCATTGTAAGGGACAGACCAGTTGATCTGTGGCTCCCATGTTGAAGTAATTTGATAGGTGATTGCTGACAGTGAAACAGAGGCAAGTCTTGACAACTTCAGCTGGCAAACATCATTTAGTTTCTGCAGAACATTGGCGTGTTGGCAGCAGTAGGTCTTTTCTTCAGTTTTTTTTTTCTTCATTTTTTTCTTCATACTTTGAAATGAGATAGTCCACAATGAGAAGCACCTTTAGCAGAGCTAGCAGCAGGAACAACTTGTGAAACTTCTGGTTAGAGTCTAATTGAGGAAACCTGTTAATAGATGTCGGCAGTAATGGTGCAATTGTTCATGCTGTGGATGGGAATTATCCTTCAGCTTTCACACGCGACAATTTACACCAACAACTGGGCGATAAAAGTAAGAGGGGACCTTGAGACTGTGAACAGGATCGCAGAGAAATATGGATTTACCAATATGGGTCAGGTGAGTGTGTTTGAACATGAGGAGCAGACAGAAAGGAATACATCAGGCTTTTTATGTGACTACAAGTCAGTTCTCAGGTGGCTAGTATCTGTGCAAGCAAGTGAAAATGAACAGAGGATGTAACATAAAAGGATGTAACAGAGGATAGAACACTGCCTTTAATTAGGCTGCATCATCTTGAGTGACACTAAGTCAAAGAAAAATGTTATTAAATGCTCACAGTTTTACATAAATTGAAATAATTGTGATCTAATATTTTAAAAAAACTAACCATTAGCATTGAAATTGATTTGATTAGCAGAGTTCTACATAGACTGCAACTTCTACTTTTAAGAGGAAAAAACCCTGCTAAAGTGCTTAAATACATAGTTTTATTAAGTATTTTCAGAAGTGCATTTAATGGTATTTTAGCTGTATTGTACCGGCAGACGTCCGGGGAATACTTCGAGGGTTGCAGTACTGCAGATTTTCAGTGTGTCCTTGCTCCAACACACCTGAATCAAATCAAATGGATCCAACAGCCTTTGAAGTTCTGCACGATGACTCGTTAATTTGAGTCAGGTGTGTTGGAGCAGGAAGACATTGAAAACCTGCAGGATATAGGAACCGAATTGAGTAGCACTGTTCTATATCAATGAATACATTTCTGTTCAAGTTTCAAGAAAAGTGGAGGAAAATAAAGCTGCAGACGGTGATGAAACAAACATTATAGTCCTCTTTGATGTCATTTGAGGTAAAGTAAGCTACTGCTAAGTTGAGGTGTTTTTAGTTTAATAGTGCAGACTCAAACTTTACTTCTGTGGGATATCTAGAAGGAGGAAAAATCGAAGAAAGAAGAGAAATCTGCAGCTGCTCATGAACAGTAGAAACCTGTCTGGTTTATTTAGTTTCAGCTGTTTAGAGACAGCTAAAAGAAAGTCCTAATTTATCCTAATGCCTCTTAATTTAAACTCACTCAGTTAAACCCTACAGGACGAAGATCCTGAACCATGTTACTGTTTTATTCAAGGTTGCAAGACCCACAGAATGGTGGCATAAATAATTTAATAAAGCAAATAAATAAAACGAGTTATAGGACCCTAAAAACTTAATGTGTACTCCCTCGGGTTTGATGCTGTGATGAAACTTTCAGGTCTTGGATTCGCTACAAGTAAAATGAACCAGAAAGGACAATTGAAGTCTAATAAAACACTTTATTGAGCTAAAGGAAGAAATTTAAAGAAGCATTTTACTACAGAGTCACCAGGGAATAAATCAAGGCCATAATTCATTGTCAAAGAAAATGACCAACTAATGACTTTTGGGAATAATTAAATATAAATCATCTTATTTAAAAAAAAATCTGTATGACCTTATCGGCACAAATCCACACATGCATGTGGAAGTCAAACTCACACAGGCTGCAGAGTGGCTGATGTCGTGTGGTCTCAGGTTTCTCCCCCCTGAAAAACTATCATAGGTGTAAGGTAGCTGCCTGAATGAAAGACACCAACAGCTGTTTCATAATTCAACAGCTGTTTAGAACAATGACAGAGAGATGAACCGCACCTTCACCTGAAAAAATAAATACATATTTCATTTAGAGGATTTAATGTCTGTCTTACTAGATTGGAGACCTGAAGAGTTACTACAGTTTCCATCACCACGAGACAGCAAATCGTTCCACAGTATGCAACAAAGAAGTGACTGGTCGCATCGCCAAGGAGACCGAGGTATAGTAATGTGATATGAGGAGAGATGGAGGACTCTGCTGGATTATTGATAAGCAGCATGTCGACTCCCTTCCTCACATGTTTGCTGGCTGCCTTCACACAACACCTTTAATTACACCCAAAAATGTAAAGATGACAAGAGTCAGAGCAGAGGAACAAAATGTCAAATTATTTATAGAAGATAGTTAGTTATTCAAGGTTGAATTGGTAATCAATCAACTTAAAGACCTTCAAAGGCAAAGCAAGAAAGCAGTTAGACTATGGCAAGTCTAAAGACCCACATTATGTTCAGGCTCCCCATTTTTACTTGATGCAGGAGAGTATATCCCTACATTGTGAACTTTTTCCCTCTACATATCTTTAACATGCACAAAAAGCTTCATGGTAAAATGAAGGAAAAACAAAACAAAAACATTGGAAAAAAACAACAAAACAAAGGCAATCCCAAACAAAAATGTGTTTTTGGACCTTCATTGTGGATTAAGATGGTAAACTTAACCACCTTTGCCTTGGCACATGTAGCATGGTGCACTTTCAATGAGCAGTTTTCAGGTTGACGCTAGCTTGACTTGCTGAGGAAAATCAAGCAGAAGCTATGTGATTAAAAGAAAAGATTATCTATAGTATTATTAAAGTATTTTTTATAAACAGTAAATTGTGTTTAAAGACTGTCACAGAAAGGAGAGCAGCCATGTTAGTTCAAGTATAATGAAAAGAAACATGGCTTCTGTTGAAGAGGTCAGAATATAAACTCATACATGTATGGATTACAGATTTGTAGTAAGGGGTCTGTAAAATGTTAAAGAGACCAGGAGCTGGCAAGAAACTGAAGATATAACAGCCATAAGCAAGAATTTAAAGAAAAAGCAAGAAGTAAAGAAAAACTAATGTACATTGATGTGATCCTTGAAGGAACCAAATTTTCAGTCCTCTGAGGCTGTAGAGTCTGTGAATGTTGAGTCAGAGTAAATCTTGTTCTGAACAGCTGTGGCTGGGCAAAATCTTGGCAGGAGCCTCTGTGGCCGGTAGAGATCCTTCCAAAACAGACAGATGTTTCTGAGGTAAAGGCCGAGGGCGAGGTGGTGGCAGCGCAGCAGTAAAAACTCAGGCTCAGCGTGATCTGGCATGAACTACTCCAGTCTCGACAGGGTTCTCACTCTGAAAGTGGTTCACAAAAAGACAAGTAATTTGAAAATACTCTCAAGACTTCTCAAGAATAAAAACTTTGATTTAGCCAGCGTTGAATCACTCTGGTGAGGCAACAATATGCAAGATTTTGAGTTTGTTGAATCCATGTTGAGTGCCACACCCAGCAGGAAGTCCCAGAGCCATGAGGAAGCAAAAGAAACTAAATAAAACCCTAAAACAAAATTTAAAAAAACAAGTTACCTGACAATGTTAATGTTCAGTGTGGCGACTTTTAAATGTTAACTAAAATAGTCACCGAAATTCTACTTCACATTGCTACTGGCAGGCAAAGCTGAAGGTATTGTCATTAGATCTGCAGGTTTTACTATTCTAATAGATTTTATGGACTAATAAAATACTTCTTTACGGTGCACGATAAAAAATTAAGATCTAACCATAAGTTTGGAAAATGATTGCTTGGAGTTTAAGTCATTTCAGTAGAGAATTAATGTTTCACTAAAACATAATGTTAGCTGACACAGTTGTTGCTGAACATTTTTAAATAAGCTGTCCTTAGCCTCACAAAAAGCACATGTTTACATCAGCACAAAGACCCTGTGTTCATTTTAAGGTGGAGTGGCTCCAACAGGAGATGGTCCAGAGAAGAGTAAAGAGGACCTCCAAACGTCATGACATCTATCCCACTGGCATAAGGAACAATCGGTTTAACCACACCCAGACCGTGCACCTTAATGATCCAGTTTTCAGCCGCCTGTGGTACATTGTGAGTTTGTTTGTTTTTTCTCCACAAAATTCTGAAACACAGATGCAAAAACCCAGACAGACAGAACCTAAAATAGATTTATTCCTTGCTCCTAAGGGCCAATGTCCTACTATTTGCTCCACAGCACTGCAGTGATGACTTCCCAGGCTGCCAGTCTCATATGAACATTGCAGGGGCCTGGAGGAGAGGATATACTGGGAAGGGTGTGGTGGTGTCTGTCCTAGATGATGGCATTGAGAGAGAGCATCCGGATCTGAAGCCAAATTATGTAAGTGCCCTGGGATGGGACGCTCTTTTTAGGAAGGGGACATTAATCATAAGCAATTTGGCAGAGCTCTTAGTGAAAGAGCGCAGAGCTGAGACAGATATTGCAGGCAGAGCTTTTGGGCCAAAGGTTTGGAAAGGCCGGCTAAGAGTATTGGAATGGACATTAAACGTCTGATCCACTTAACACTTAAGAGGAGTGGTGAATAATGCTCTTTGTCTGATTTGTCTGATGAGATAGAGACAGATAGTTGCTGGCAGCTTTTATGTGCTGCTACTTAATATCTGCTTGATTTAGGACCCACTTGCCAGCTATGATGTGAACGGACAAGACCAAGATCCCTCTCCCAATTATTCCAACAATGCTGCTAACTTGTGAGTTCTCATCTCTTTGTTTCTTTTTGCACCTGCTCTGCAGCTTCCCCACCACAGTTCAAACTGTAATTAATGCATGATTTTCTTTTCCATTTTTCAGTAATTACATGCAAGTATGGATATGCAAATTCCCCAGTCTGAATTCTGTCTTCACACTGGTTTGATGTCAATAGCCTGTCTTATGCATATGCATCTAACTTGTTGTTCTGATCTTCTCCTTTCTCTGAAGCCATGGGACTCAGTGTGCAGGGATGGTTGCTGCAGCTGCAAATAACTCTAAGTGCACGGTTGGAGTCTCATTCCATGCACGGATAGGAGGCAAGTCCATGTGATAGCATGAAAGTAGTATGTTGAAGGACTGCTGGAAGTTAGAGATTTTTTGGTGGATTCAAACTTTTGTTGCTTTTCTCTTACATTAGGGATACGTATGCTGGATGGGGATGTGACAGACATTGTGGAAGCCAAGTCACTGAGCTTCAGGCCACAGTATATTGATATTTATTTAGCCAGCTGGGGGCCGGAAGATGATGGGACTACTTTGGATGGACCTGGATCTCTGGCCCGTCTTGCTTTACAGAACGGCATTCAAACAGTGAGAGAGTGACAGAGATATAAAAAGCCTTGTTTGTGTTTGTGTTTCTGTCACCTGCAACTGTATATTTACTTCATTTCATCTCCTTTATTTTCTCTTTATCAGTGTGTTGACATCAATATGTCATTCATCTTTGTCTGCTTCCCAAATTAATTTCAGGGCCGGCATGGGAGGGGATCCATCTTTGTTTGGACTTCGGGGAATGGAGGGCGAGAAGGTGACCATTGCTCCTGTGATGGCTACAGCAATAGCATCTACACCATCTCTATCAGCAGCAGCAGTCACCAAGGAAGCCAGCCAGATTACCTGGAGCGATGCTCCTCCACACTGGCAGTGGCTTACAGTGGTGGAGAGACAGAGGAGATGGTGAGTTGAGAACAATGAGTGAGATCGAGAACATCTCTTCATCTGCAGGGTGGCTGTTCAGTCTCAGAAGACATGCTCAGGCCTATGCAGATGGTTATTACTGTTTCTATCTAAATTGAGGTTTGTTTGATCAAATCATTTTACCTTCCTTTCTCTTTTAGATACACTTCTTGCATGCAGTACATTAAGGTCAAAATCCTGGTGCTTTTCTCAGGAAAAAGTTTCATTTGCTATAATTGATTTGTCCTCATGCATCTCCGATGCGATCTTCTCTGATGAGGATAAAAATAATGTAAACAAATTAAGTTTCAAGAAAGCTACAACAGTTTGCAGTACAAAAGTAAAAGGAGTAAAACAAAAATGAGAGAAGATGGATGTCATTTTTTTGGTGATTAAAGCACAGAGATATAAGCTACATTTATTTAGAGCCAAGCTAAAAACTTAAACTGTGTTCCTGGATTTTTTTTATTTTCAGTGTATTTAAATAGCAACTGGTGTTGAATCAACAATACCCTTGTCAATGTTATTGTGTAGCTACACAAAACTTTGATTTTGCCTGATGATACAGCTATAATCATAGTTTACAGCCCAATTATTTCTGAATAATTTCCTAATTATGTCAGTCCATCATTGAAAAGAGTAATTTACTTTGGTACTAATTATAATGGGGACTTGTTAATTGACAATTAATAATAGAGATACATCAAGAGAATAGTTTAGTTGGTTTCCAACTGTAAGCAGGCTGAACTTAAAATAATTCAATTCAACTTAAATAGGCAGGTGCTTAGTCTTTAATGATAAGAAGAAAAAGACAACAAAGTAGAAGTAGATAATGATGATGCTGGAGATAAGGATGAAGAATGAGAAGAAGACATAAGCAGAATTCTTCAGTAAATTGTTAACATTGTTTTAAAAATCATGAAGAGAAACAGAGATTACCATCAAAGTCTCTGTCAACTTATTCTAAAATGCAACACAATAAAATTGTTTGATGGCACATGTGAAATACCAAATACTAGGACAAATATGACGCGTAAAACCAGGATATATAAAATTGAGAGTGAAAAAATTAGAGTATTGTGATTCAGGAAACATGTTAACTTGCTTTTCTCCAGCACAGAATATGCATCCAGAAGAAGGTTGTAGCATTAGCATATTTAAATTTTGCCTTTCAAACTAATAGCATGATTCAGCAGTTTGTCCTGTTCATAATAAAATAATATTAACACCACATTTTAAAATCAATCATCTATCATTTTTTTCATTTTACCACTTGTAACTTTGATACAACTGATATCAAAGTTTATCAGTTACATAGCCTGTAGTTGAATCTAACAGCAGTTCTTCCTTGCCAGATGGTCAATGCCAGAAAACACAAACTTGGAAAATAAAGTGAGGGATGAGAGAGTTGTGTGACTGTGATGGTCTTAGACATCTGTCAATCAAGCCAACATGCCCCAGACGTAGCTTCTTTACACTTTTCAGATTTTTTAAAAAGATATATCATTCCTTATAAAAAATAATTTTTAAATTCTCATCATCACACAGGGGAGCAGATAGACTTCAAACCTTTGACATATTGTTTATTTCCCCTTTTCACTTTACTTCAGTAGAATATCAGCCAGTTGAGTTGTGGTTTATTTTACTGTCAAAGCTACCAATCCTGTCAGCCTGCAATCCTTTTGTGCATAATAAAACATTAAAAATTGCTTAAACTCTTCAAAAATAAAAAAGCACAACTTAAAGCAGCAGTAAATAAATACAGTTAATTACTGATAAGCTAATGAGACGTGTTACCCTCAACAGATGACACCGGGACCACTGCAGAGCTGCAAGAGGACTCAGTCAGGGACTTCCCTCTCCTCCTCTGTGGTTGCCGGTGTTATTGCTCTCACTTTAGAGGCAAAGTAAGCAGCTCTCTTACACAAAATCCATACATATAGACCATGTTAAAGCCATCAAATATAACTGTTTGCAGAGACCATGTTGTCTTCTTCTGTCTAACCTTTTTACAGTCCCTTGCTGAGTTGGAGGGACGTGCAGCACATTATTGTCCGAACATCAAAAGCTCATCATCTTATAGCTCCTGACTGGCATATTAATGGAGCTGGATACAAAGGTAGCATCAGATAATTGTTGAATTTATAATGGTAAACCTTTCTCTTTTTTACAATATTTGCAAGAAGTTTAAAGAAAACTGATCATTACATGAAATTTTCGGGATGAAATCATCTCAAAACTCATTATTTTGGTAATATTTCTCAGTGCTTTTATAGCAAAAGCATAAAGCAGTGAGCATATTCTAAACTAATGAGGTAAAGTGAGCAGAACAGCAATAAACGCCTACAAAGTCTCAAGAGGGTGGGAATTCTTCAGAATATTCAGTGCCCTTCATAACCCAGCTAATGCGCTGTGTGTGTATGTGTCGCTATTTCTATCAGTTAGCCATCTGTATGGCTTTGGCCTGCTGGATGCTGAGAGTATGGTGAAGGACGCTGAGCACTGGAAACAAGTTCCCCCACAGAATGAGTGTGTGGAGGAGGCTGCCGCCCAGCTGAGCAGGTATTACACCAACAGCTCTGCAAGAAGTCTGTACTTTGAGCTGGGGTTTGCCTCGATTTCCTCTCTTCTATCACATTTCATCTATTCCTGTCTCAGTATTCACTTGGATCTCCCTTACACTGATTCTCACACACTTTAATAGCCGTCTTTTTCTTTGGTGTTGCTCTTCTTGTATCTCTCTCATACGCCTCTTGTTTTCTGCCTCGCTTCTTATCTCTGCCGCTTGCTGTGTCTCTTTATTCTTTCCCCCTCTGTGTCTCATGACAGGATTATTCATCCTAACTCGGAGCTGATGTCTGCGTATGAGACTACAGGCTGCTCCAGCAAGGCCCCGCGGCACATTGTTTATGTGGAGCATGTTGTCGTTCGTATAACCATCACTCACAGTCGTCGTGGCGACCTTTCCATCACACTCACATCCCCTTCAGGCACTGTGTCAGAGCTGCTAGCAAACAGGTAACCAAAAGGAATGCCACCTCGCCATACCCACGTCTCCAACATGACTTTTTTGAGGGAAAATCATGAGCATGCTTGTCCTCAGTTTGGCAACTAAGGAAAAAAGTAGATTTTGGGAAACAATTCTAGTGAAATCACAGGAGTTATGCACATACTGTATGGTGTTTCAAAGGAACTAGTAGTACGTTTTTAACATGCAGTGTCTTAATTTCGATTAACTCCAAAAATATACCACACATAAATGAAAATAAATGTCCAAACTGGACATTTTCAAGCTCATTGGAAAGTAGAAATCCATATGGTTTTTTCAAATATGTTTGTCTAAGTCAATACTTTTGCAGTGTTAAAGGCTCATTTCTTAACTTTTCGACATTAAAACTCCACGTTCCAGACTCGTTTGATGGCATAGAGACATCTATTGCGTATATTTCTAGAGCCGTCGCTACCTAGTAGTGTCCCGCGACATTGCAGTTGGGTTTCACTTTGTGTATTCGTCACATGCTAGCAAGCGGATGTAAACAAACCAGCTGTTTTGATCGCCCACTATGGAGGATTCAGCAAAGAAACGTTAGAAGACATTATCAGAGGAAAAGAGGAAACAAAAGAGAGCCAAAGACAGAGTAAGAGATAACACAAGATTCAAGAAAAGACAGTTTTTTACTGTCTGGAGAGAGTTCACAGTACAGGTAGGATGCAAGATGGACGCAGAATCAGCCGTCGATACGTGGCGCATCACTGAGAAAATGGTAAAAGTTAAGTAGTGCGTCTTTAAAATGCATTAATGAATCTATGTGAATCTCAAAATATATATGAGGATTAACCAATACCCTGAATGCCCCAGTGTAAGATAAACATTACTTTTAGAATTAGTTAATGCAACAGCTAAGATATCTGAATCATCATGATTCATGAGTTATTAATCATGTTCATGTCTCTGTCATCGTCAAATCTGCCGTTCATGCTTAAAGAATGTACAGCAACCACAGTGAATGTATTTAGCTACAGTCATAATAACTGTAAAATATAGAAAAACGTCTTAGATTGTATGGGTTTTTTTTCCCTTTTTATCCCAGGCTCATGTTTCTTACAATAATTCATCCACTAGAACTCATTTGTAATTACTAGTTAAACTCTGTCATCACATAATGAGTGATAGTAGGGGAAGTAGTTGTATGCTTATGGCTATGTAATGTTTTGGTTTAGGCCTCTTGACAGCTCTACTGAAGGATTCCAGAACTGGGAATTTATGACGGCTCATTGCTGGGGGGAGCAGGCAACAGGGGAATGGACTTTGAAAATCAAGGATACTCCCTCTCAGAAGAGAAACCGCACTAAACAAGGTTTGCTTATCCTCTTTGTTGCATCTCAATATCATAAAGTCTCCATACGCCAAACTTCAAATGAAAGCAACATACAGTGGAAATGTCACGGGACAGGCCTGTTTTCATGACCTCTGTTGTTTCATAGGAATGCTAGAGAAGTGGTCTCTGGTGATTTACGGCACTGCAGAGCAGCCTTACCCGGAGCATCATCGGCGAACCCGATCAGTAGAGATCCCGATGGATGAAGATCTCACTGAAGGATACAATGGTCAGTCATACACTCCACTTTCCTATGAATAATACAATGAATATCAAACAAAATTAGCAGTCTGACTAATTCTCTGTAGATGCCATGGTGGAGCTGTGACTTTGTGTCTATCTGCCCTTGCAGGACCCTGCGACCCAGAATGCAGCGATGATGGTTGTGAGGGGCTAGGCCCGCAGCAGTGTGTCACATGCCTGCACTTTTTTCTCAAATTCAAGAACAATTCAAGGTCAGCCTGATCACACAGAACAGCACAGTTAGCAGATCCAGAAAGCAAGTTTTAAACCCTGCTGCTAGAGCTCATACATATTATATTTGGAAATCTTCAGCATTTATTTAGTAGACATTTTTGCACATTATACTAAATCCTCTTGTGTGTTTTGAAAATAAAAAGGGCATTAAGGGGGCAAAAACATACCAAGAATAGGTATTGTTTTTTTTTCTCCCATTCATTGCAACAGTTGCAGCTTTAAATTCCTTGTTTCAATCTTGTCCGAAAGGTTGTGTGTATCGGAGTGTCCACGAGGGTTCTGGGGCGACCGTCGGCGTTGTAAGAGGTGCTACTCCTCGTGTGAAAGCTGCACTGGGAGTCGCAACAACCAGTGCACTTCCTGTCAGCCTGGTCATTACCTGACAGAGGAGAACAATACCTGCACAGCCATCTGTGGGGATAACTACTACCCCGATCAGGGTT
Organism: Atherinosoma microstoma; assembly: GCA_037177055.1. Lineage (NCBI taxonomy): Eukaryota > Metazoa > Chordata > Actinopteri > Atheriniformes > Atherinidae > Atherinosoma > Atherinosoma microstoma. Next base: position 8,435,574 of record JBBBVU010000020.1, read on the forward strand.
GGACTCTTGGATTCTAACTAGTCATCATAGCATGTCATATAACATATTTTTCAATATTCATTCAGGAGAAGCATCCATGAATGAGCCTTGAGGGATCCATATTTTAGTAGCCTATGATTGTACTTACAACCAGTCAGTTGTTTTTAATCTAGCTGTGGCTCTGATGTGTAGTGACTGTGTATTTTTTGATTTCCCTACAGAAACAAACATGTGCAAAAAGTGCAGTGAAAACTGCTTAAAGTGCACCTCCTACAGCATCTGCACAGAATGCAAACCATACACAAGGTGAAACAAATTCTCTAATGATGCTTGAATTAACTGCTCTGTAAACACTGCTCCCTCTCCTCCAGCCGCTGAGGATACTGATGCTCCCTGTGCACACTCCGCCGGCAGCAGCATATCAATTAGAAAACGACACAGTATTTTTAACTCTGTGCCAACTTTACCTTTTCACACACAACTCACAGAGATACGGGTGTCTTGAAATCTGTTTTGCAGAATCATTACTGGAGAGTTCAAATTCACCATAATGTTAAGCTAGAGGTGTTCACTGCGTAAGTTCACCAAGTGTTTGTGGTGGTGTGTTGTGGGTTGGAAAAGCAAGCCAGCAATCTGAAGACAGTGACTCATCTTCGTGCTATCACATGACTTACTGAGTGTGTCATGGTGCCACATGCTCTCTCCGCCCTCTCCAGTCTGCAGGGGAATCGCTGCCAGCGGAGCTGCGTGGCCGGATTCTACCATGACACACAGGAAGGTATATGCAAGCCCTGTCATGAGGCCTGTGCTACCTGTGCAGGTGAGAGCAAGGTCAAGGGGCAGGATCTGTGTGAAAATGTATATCAATATCTTTTAAAATTCACATGACTCCTATTTTTTTACAACTTCAAATCTGTAGATTAAAAGTGTGTTTTGGCTTCGTGTGGCATCAGGTGCAGGTGTTGAGGCATGTAGCCACTGTGCAGAAGGCTACTTGATGGAGGAGTGGAGGTGTGTGTCCTCCTGCAGTGCTGGCTTCTACGCCACAGAGCCAAGCCCAGAGATAGCTGATGGGCACAGGATATGTAGGAGGTGAGCTCACTGGTGTGTGTTCAGGTGTGGGTGGTTTGTTTATCGGCTGACGGCAGGACTTATTCTGGTGGTTGGCTCCAGCCTGTGTTTGCGCTTGTTTTGGCGCTTCTGTTTGTTGTTGTGTGCCTGTATGCATTGGCGGTAGTTGTTTTCTCTGAGTTTGTCTTTTCACCTGGTCAGCAATGTGCATTTGTGGGATTGAGTCTCTGTGCTGTTCTCTTCAGATGTGACGCCAGCTGTCTCACCTGCGTAGGGCCAAGCAGAGGGAACTGCAGCAGCTGTTCCAGTGGTCACAGCCTCCAGGAGGGAGTGTGTGTTGTTAACACTGTGTGCACAGACGGTCAGTCAACCATCTTTCTGCTCTATTACATGTTGGCACAGTACTTCTGGACAAATGAAATGCAACCTTTGCACCTTTTGTTCACACATCTTCAAATGTATTTAATGCAAGAACACAGATGATGTGTTATATTCACACAAGCTACTAAAGTTTGCTTATAACTAGAGTCAATTATGTACTTTCCATATATGTTTACAGCTGAATTATCACCTCTAAATCAACCATAAGTCAGCTGTGTTTCTTTGTAAAAACAGAAAAAACAGGGTTGTTTGGTTTATACACCTTCCATTCTTTGGCATCTGGCATTAAACCCTCAAATGTGCCTCAGACTGTTATTCATTTCTGAGTCAGCATGGTTCTCTTGCTCTCTATCAGGAGAGTATCATGACAGTGACGGGGGGTGCCATGAATGTGATGCAACGTGTTTGAAGTGCACAGGGCCACAAAGCAAAGACTGCATCAGCTGTGTTTCTTCACGGTAAGTTAGACATTTTTGATTCAAGTTCTAAGGGGAAATGAATGCATTCTCTGTTTATCTGAGTAATAAATGTCATTTCACCATGGTGTTAAGTAGCAAATTATGTTTCAGATATAACAAAAAATAAAAACCTAAATATCCAACAATTCAAATATGAAACTGATGTTCATGTGCTGTAAATTGTAATATTGACTTTTACAGAATATATTTAATGGATATGACTCAGTTACAGACAAGTTGTTATTAAGTTGGATGTACTTTGGAATACAAATGGTTGAATCAATGTAAATAAGATGAGTTTGTAAAAATGGCAATGAGAGGGGGTCGGTACACAATGCTTTGGACTTACCCTCCTGATTTATTTTGTAGAATCTATCCCCTTGTGTATTTATCTAAGTTAATTCCTGTTCCTCTGTTTCATCTGGTTTCCATTTCCTGATTGCCACACTTTCTCCTTACTCCCTCTAACTACCTCCTTGGTTTTGTTTGTTCAACATGTTTGTCAATCCTTTCCTGGTTTATTATTGTTTCTCCCTAACTTTCCTTTGTCATTTGTTCTTAAGTCTGTAATTAGTTTTATTTGGTTTTGGTTCCATTTTCAGTTTATCCTGCCAGGGAAGTGACTTTGGTTTTAGTAAATAAATCCTAGTCCGCCAGCTCCTGCCTAGTAGTCTTGCATTTGGTGTCCTACCTCTTTGCTGTCTCTCCGGCGCAAGAGAGATTCAAACATTCAATGCAAACTCACTCTACCGTATTTTCTAAAAAAAAAAAAAAAAGCCCCCCAAAAGTACCACAATTTACACTGTAGATGAAACAGTCTGGTAGCACAAGGTTTATTCTGTACCATGCTTTGAAAAAATGTAAAGATGTGGGTGCAGGATCTGGTGCAAGCCTCAGATGGCTCATTTTTAGTGAAGGAAGAAATAAATTGACTTTTTTTTAAAGATAATTTAAAAGCAAGGGGTCAAGTAGAGCCATACCATGGAGGGACAACATTTACTCTGCTAAAAAGAACATCAGAAAGGTTTCTGTGCAAAAACAAACTGAGGATGCTTTGAAAAGTAAAAATGCTCATTCATTCCTGGACTCTTATGACTCTGGCCATCATCATGCTGATAAATGACTTTAACACCAGATGGATCAGGGTTTTCTTTGTGTCAAAGTCTTTTATATCAACAGATTGATTGGTGTTTTGTGGAATTTTTTTTGAAAATAATAAACTTCATCATCTAAAAATTTCCTGCTATGCCACCCATTTTAACTACCATCCCCACTCCACCATCTCCTCTCCCCTTTGTTAACTTACTCAGTTATACCTGTGTACATGTGCCGTATGGTGCATCCTGGGATGTGAATCAGCTCAGCTTGTTTACAAAGACATAATTCACATGTTTTTTTGTTGGTTTGTTTTTTCGGGGTGTTGGTGGTTCTGCTGCAGGGTTTTAGAAGAAGGCCAGTGCGTGGTTGAGTGTGGCAAGGGGAAGTATCAATCCGGTGGACAGTGTCACCTGTGTGACCACACCTGTGCCACATGTGTAGATGCGGGACCTACCAGTTGTACCGGCTGTGATACAGGTAAGGGAGAAACAGGTAGATCACACTGTGGACTAACATGTGGACTGAACATATGGCTGACAAATTATAAGGAAAATATCCTGTAACTTTGTTGTACTGCTGGGCCAATTTATTGGCATAGTATGGGTTCACTTGTCTCCGCAGAGGGGAGGGTCACTGCAGATTAATAAATAACTGTTAAGAGTGGTCATCTTTATCCTGTGATGAAACATTTTCATCCGGTCTGTTGCATTATTCCAGGAAGACAACCCCCCTTATCCATGGTATGGAAGGGGACCCTGAACTGACTGATAAAGTTCAGACCAACTTTATGAATGAAAAGGACAGGATGTTTTTGAGGAGCATTTTTTTTTAATACAGCACATTTTGTTGCATGTAAACTCCTATTGACAAAATATAAAGTAAAGATAGTAAAAGATGACAGTTCTAGGCAAAAGTTAAGACACCCCTTTCCACTCATTTTGAATGAGAAGATGTGTCCTAAATTTTTAGTGGTGCTTTAGCTTTTCACCACACAAAGGATGACAAGCAGTATCGAGTTTAATCCTGTTCTAGTCACTAACTGTGGCTGCTTGGTGGTGATTTAATGAGGTTTTATTGCTTTCCCACTGAAATAAGCTCCCTGATGCATCTGAAAATGATGCTCATGAGAGCAGTGACAGTGCATCAATACTTTTTAGTAGGTTTGTCACTACAAGTGACCAATTTCACACTACAAATAATCATTTAGTCACTTACATTTTGCCCAGTAGCTTCCATTACTATGTAAGTACTTTAAAGCTTAGAGCGTATAACTTTAAGTTAATAGAAATGGAACTATATATAACCAGGAAGTTAAGATGGTAAGATTCACCTCAATGATTCCCATCGTTTCTCTTCCAGATAAGTTTGGAATGGAACGTTACCTGTATAACAACCTGTGTCTGGACACCTGTCCTGAGGCTTTCTACCACACCAATGAGAAGACCTGCGAGCCCTGTTCAGAGCACTGTCACCTCTGCATAGCCCCCAACCACTGCCTGAAGTGTAACTCTTCCTACTACATCTCTGATGGACAGTGTGTAAAGCTGGAGTGTGGTGAAGGTAAACAAAGTCACAGCATTGTTTGTGAGGCAGTTGTTTGGTGTACCTGTTATGTGAGTGACCTTGGGGAGTGTTGTTTCACAAGCGTCCTCACTCAGCTCCCTCTCATCTTCTTCTTTCAATTGTTTCTCTTGCTGCATCTTTCCCTACAGTTTGTCTGTTTTCTGTGTTCTCAGGAGAGGTGGAGGACCCAGATTATGATGAATGCATGGCGTGTGAGGAGGGCTGCAGGAAGTGTGTCTTGTGTAAGTCACAGTTCAGCAGCTATAATAGTTTTCCCCAAATGAGCACCGCCTGCAGATGACTGAGCTCTTGTGTCGGCATGTCGTAGACCGCGTTCAGAGGTTTTTCCAGGTAACTCCAGTTTAAAAGGAGAACTGAGTGTTTTTGTCTGCTTTCAACAGATAACCCCAGGCACTGCCTGTCCTGCATTGAGGGCTTTTACAAGTAAGGCTGTGTGCCTCGCTGTCGCCATGTGTGATCTCACCTCTGCACTCGCTCTGCCTTTCATTTCACTGCTATACCTGAATGAAAAGGCTTCTTTTTGCCGTGAGAGCAGAGTGGATTTCTGTGTATGTGCAACTGCAGATATCGACTGCTGCTTTTATTATCAGCTTTCAGGATGGCTGCTACAAAAACTGCCCGGCGAAGACGTACAGCGTGGAGGAGGAGATGACCTGTGTTCCATGTGATGACAACTGTGTGAGCTGTGACGAACATGAGTGCTACTGGTGTGAGACCGACCTCTTCTTATCAGGTAAAACTGGAGGCCTTTTTTTGACCTTAGTGGAGGTCGTTTAGTCAAACACCAAAAGTTATAAACAAACAATATAATGGATGATTATACATTATTTTTGTCAATATGTTTTTTTTTCTTTACTTCTTCTTTTTTTTTTTTTTCCTTTGGTTTGGGTTCCTTCTAGTATTTACAAGCTAATTTAAAAAAGGCAAAAATAATAAAAAGGTGAGAACCATAATAAAATGAATTAATTGAATGAAATGAAAATAAATGGATTAATCAGAACAATTTAAGTGTTATGACTTTCATTTGCACCTTTATCTAATATAGTCCATGTTTTCTACTTGTTTCAGAGAATGTATTTATATTTATAGTATATTCTGGTGTCTGGTGTTACCTCATCCTTCTATTTATCTTATAGTTTTCGCAGTAAACAGTTTTGTGCCATAGTGGCAAAAGATACCTTATGTGCTGTTGTGTAATCAGAATTTAGCATTTTGAAAGAGAGCTTTGTCCTTCGGATTTTCAGCTTCAGATGAGGACATTATAGCATACTTCTGGAGCACAGAAAGATGGAGTTTGGAGATGAATTCAAAATCTCTTATCTTTTCTGACACGCTAGAAAAATAATATACTATTCTAGTTTATAGTAATAAAAATCATGTTCAGAAAAGGTGGGTCAAGTTATTAAGATAATCAACATGTTTCAAAGCACAGAAAGTCTTGAACAACATAAAAGATAAGTTTGACTTGCACGATGGAAAAAGGGTTAATGTTAAGATTTTAGAAGAAATGATAAGCCCTATTTCTACTCTATATGATGATTCAGTACATGGAAGTGTGGAATAGCTTTATATTTGAAGCAATAATGGTCCAAACTTACAGCATGGGGGGGTCACGTTGATCCACAATCAAATTAAAACATTTAAGAGAAGGAATAATGCAAGCAATCTAAAAGTAAATCCTCATGAAAGGCCTTTCTATAAGAGATCATTATTTCTGTTTATAACATCATATTGTGCTGCATGCTAACAAATACATTTGCAGTTTGGAGTCTTTTGGGCTTTTAAAGGGCAGCCACCTCAGCGCAATTCATTCTTTTCTAACTCAATATTTGTACTTTTCAGCCCCAACGGATCCACCAGAACATCCTGAACATTTTGTTCCCTCCATGTAATAATGCACACTTTGATGTGTAGAATCAGTAAAGCTAGGATTAAAATGAAGCGCAGCCACCCAAAAGGGTGAACTTGAAACAGAATCTTCTCTTCTCTGCAGAGGGGAGGTGTGTTTCAGTGTGTCCCGATGGTTTCTACGGTGATGAAGACTCCAACAATTGTGAGGAGTGTCACTTTGACTGTGAGACATGTAACGGCCCAGAGGACAGTGACTGTCTCTCATGTGAAGAAGGAAAAATTCTTCAAAATGGGGAGTGTGTGTTTGACCATGAGGCCTGCCCCATTAAGACCTTTCTCAACGGTGAGCGTACTACTTATATTCCTCTAATCTAACTGTCGACCTTTAATGAAGCAGGGATTTAGGCACTTTCACAGGGGCAGGGAAGAAATCTTGGAGGGTAATTGGTCTGTGTGCCTCTGTCCCTGAACCTGCACCAACTTAAGTACTAAAAGCACAATGAATATCGGACAGATAGAGTTTTAAATAATTGACTGTATATCCTGAACATTTTGTTCCCTCCATGAACAGGCTTTAAAACAACATGGTAATTAAAGTGAAGCAAGACATCTTAATTATAGGAGCTACAATAAGTCTGACAGAAGTGCATGGGTTAACACAGAGGTTGAAAATGAACACACAGAAGTAGTTTTACACTTCACATTTCAGCAATGACAAAGGTGGATAGTTACGGGTAGATTATTTGTAAAAGGTGGATGTCGTCAACTGGGGTCAGGAGAGAAGTGCAGCACCGCTGGTAATTTCTATGTTCTGACTCCAAAACATTTCTGGCTCTCGAGTAAAAAGTGTTAGATTATCATTACCATAAGTTAGTGCACTTTCTAAATATTATTTGCATAGTGTGGTTCAAACTAGGCCAAAAGGATGAAGTGAAAGTATTTTTATTTGGCGATTAGACTCTGATCTGTCATGTCAGTGAGACAAAAGGAGGAAGAGATAGGACACCTCTGAGTCTAGACACATGGTGAATCAGCATAGTTACAGTAGGAAGTGGTAGAGACGTCTGATTAGGCTTCCTCTGGCAAGTTGGAGATGGAGAGAATACAGGTTGCATTCCTGTCAGCTTGGAGGAGGAATGACAATAACAGAAGAGAGTTTTAAAGAACAGAGATCAAACTGATTGGGTCAAAATGTACCAGGTAAGAAGACCATCAGACCAGTCATGATGATAGAATCATGAATGAGATGAGTATGAAAGTGTGGGAAAAACGCATGTAAAAAGTGAATCTATGTCCAGTATTTGGATAAACTCACAGAGGCTGAAATGCTTAGTAAATGTTGTAAATATGTGTGTGTGCATACACAAAGTTGTGGACATATTGTAGGTATATTAGATTTGCCCACATTACTGAATATGATTTCAAATGCAAATCACCACAACATAATTTTTTCTGTTTACCAAACAAAATATAATAAAAACTGGTTAAGAATTTTATAAAATCCCAGTGAATGTTGGACATGCAGACATATCTAAGTTTTCTGTTTGTGCAAGGTATGATAACAGGAAATTTAACTCGCATCCATAGGTCTTATAACATGACCATGCACAACTCACATAGGGCAGAAAGCTCCCTAAAGAAAAGATCTTGACTGTGACAAAATGGCAGCTTTCAAGCCTTTGGGTTACATCCTGATGGCTTCATCCATGGCTTCCTCTATGCTTGTTATATGTTAAGGACAAAAATCACCCCACAAAATCTCAAATACCACAATGTTCCAATACTCTTGTTATTTTTTCTTTTTTGGGAAACAATTTGAGAGATACCCTTTCTTACACAGTTAGAAGAAAGGTAATGATCACATCTTTTTGCCGAAGATGAAGCTATTGTGTATTTATCCAAAGACCTATTTTCTAGGCTATGATAGTCCTTCATCAGATCTCATTTGCCTCTGTTCTGTGTAGAGCTGTGATAAGAAGCTACTTCATAACTTACTGTGGTTATATGATGATAAAAGTGTTTTTTTCCCTCCAGATGATGGGGCATGTGAAGACTGCCACCCATCCTGTGAGTCCTGCTCTGGGGAGCAGAAAAACCAGTGCACGAAATGTGGAAAAGGTGTCAATCACTCATACCTGCAGCAGTAGTTTAAGATTTTCAAGCTTACACCACTTTAAATGAGCTCTTTTAAAGCAATGATGTTTACTGCTTGCTGTCTTCCCCTTCAGGGCGTTTTTTAACCATGCAGCAGACGTGTGTGTCGAAGTGTCCGATGGGCTTCTTCGCCAATCGGCTGAGCGGCGCGTGTGAGGCGTGCCCTCTGGGCTGCTTGCAGTGTGTTGATGCTCAGAGCTGCAGTCGATGTCAGAGTTCTCGGAAAGCTCAGTTATTCCTCCAGGATGGACAGTGTGTTCAAGAGTGTTCCAGGTCAGGGGCCAATCCTATCTCTGTTGGTTTATTTGACTCATTTAATTGTGCTTGTATGTTTCTTTTCAGCTCCGCAAATATTCTCGGTTTGAAGAGTTTTAACCTGCAGGCGGAATCATGTAATCATGTCTCTTGAACGTCAAGCCAGATATTAGAGGCACTTGCTCTGAGGTGCCAAAACTAAATGACAGAAGACATATTTATTGGCATGATTACGCTGCATCTTTCTTGATGTTCATATGCCATTAAATTGTGACATACTTGAGACTGGAAGCATTATACTGTCTTTCCCAAAGCTCAATAAGCACTGAGAGGAGTATTTTAATTGTTCAACCATGGCTGTTTTTATCGTTTCATTTTTATAACACTTACAAAAGAGCTCAACAGAGTTTTCTGGATAAATTATTAGTTGTCCTCTTTATTGTGGAGCAGAGAACACAACAACATGTCAGTCTACTTGTTTACCCCATTGGCAATCATAACAGCTTATTTTATTTTTTTACCATCCAAGAAAAAAGAAAAAAACTGTCCAGCTAGACATTAATGCAAGAAAAGCAAATCAACTCACAGAAATAAAATTATACTGATTTGTAAAATGTTATTGCTCAACATTCACTGTCATTGGCTTTATTGGGCATATGAGAGAGATGCAATCTGAGCATATTAAGCAGCCTGTACAGAATAAAGAGCATACATGTAGTAATTCAATGTATGGTGGTGTGTTTGTTAATCCATCTTCTGATCTCTGTTTGGATATCGACAGGGGTTATCCAGCAGGCCAGCTGTGTCGCAACTGTGCAACTGGATGTGCATCCTGTGAGAGGAATGCCACTCACTGCCTTACCTGTGAAGAGCCTCTCCTACTACACAAGCACCAGTGTGTGGAGGAGTGTCCGCCAGGGCACATTGTCCGGGAAAGGGAGTGCCATCACTGTCCAGCAGCCTGCAGAGAGTGCAACCCACTTGGGCTGTGCACAGGTACCGAAACAAATTGCAACTCAGGTCAATGTCAGCTCTTGGGATTCACTCACAATTTGTGCTTTTCCAGTCCTAAGAAATTAAAATAAATACATTTTAAAAAAGCTGTAATGCTGTGTTAACCATGTAAAACAAGAATCAAATGGAAAATAGTTTAAAAAGTACAACATAACAGCATATGTTGTACTAAAATATTTGAATATCACTCAGTATAAATAGCACACACATTACCCATCCCATACACATTCTTGCCGTATGAGAAAAAAGCAGATGGTTTCTATCCTTCATGATTTTCCATTTTACTTCAATCCATCTTGAATAATAGACTAAAGCATCATTAAAAATGTAATTTTTTGCATGGTAGATTTTGTCATTTGAATTTGAGAATGCAGCAACAAACCATGTACTGACTGATCTCCAATATGTCAGCCAGTCTGCAGAGATCTCACCTCTTGAATTCTGAAATTTGTATTTTCTGAATATTTTATAAATGTTATCGGTGGGATTTGTCACAATTTTATGTTTGGAAACTTTTTGTTAGCCGCACGTTGCTTACCAGCTTCTAATTAATCCATTGATAGCCTACATATCAGCTTCTGACTGAAAAATGAAAAGCCAAAATGAAAACTAAACCCAGTCTGTGGAGATTATAGGGTCAGTTTTATTCCATCTACTCTAAACATAATGTTTTACTGCAGCGTTTCAACACAGTAATAATGAAGTGGGCTTGATAAAATGTATACTCTTTGACTCACCTTCTCTCATTTTTTATTCATAGCTTGTATTTTTCCAAACAAATCTGGTAGTTTTTTTTTCCTTCTTTCTGCAGTTCTCTTCAAGATTTTGAAGCACTTAGTTTAATTTCAATCAGCTGTAATGAATTGTTCCTCTATATAGTTCAAAAGCTCATCTTTCTGCAGGCTGTGAAAAGTATCACTTTCTCCATGAGGGCCTCTGTGTACCAAACTGTCCTGAGAGGTTCTTTGAGGACAGCGAGCAAGGGGAGTGTTTGCATTGCCACCCTGACTGTGCTTTGTGTGATGGGCCGAACAGCAATGACTGCGATGCCTGTGTGGATTCTGAGGCCACCCTGCACAATGGAGCCTGTCTGGCTGCCTGCCCCACCCATACATATAGGGATGCTGTAACAGGAGAGTGTAAAGGTATGGCATCATTCAAGCTTTGCAAATGAAAGGTAAACTATTTTTGCAGACTTTTGAGGACAAAATTTTCATCATAAAAGACTTTAAATGCATCTTACAAGCAAGAAGATGCACTCTTCTAATTAAAATGAAGTCATAACTAAAAGTATGACAAAGTCAGCTCCATCGCTCCTAAAACTGTTTTCTGTACTGTAGAGCAGCCCTCATGCTTTTTCTAAATTATTCTCTACTATGTCTGGGTGTGTTTCTTGACTAAAATAGCAACACTTTCAGATGGTTAACAGGCAGCTGTCAAACGATGGAAACTGCACAGCAATGCCAACAACAGTTCCCTGGAGAAAGATACATCGCTCTGGTTTTGTTTTTCAAGAACACAGAGGATGGTGTGTTCTTCACAATAAAATGTTGTAGGCAATCACTACATTTTTTTCCTGGTGAAAGTAACTGCCAGTAGAAACACATATAAAAGGGAAGACATTGCTGTGCTGCAAGGTGGAATGTAATTTTGCTGCAGAAAATGTTTTAGGGAGCATGTATTCAAAGCTCAATGTGTGAAAACTATTAGAAAGTGTACAGTGAAGAAAGTATTTGACCTTGCATGGCTAGAGTTTTTCAGTTAATTATCACTGTAGTTGTGATAATCTTTCAGTTAGATACTACTTTTGTGTATTTCCAGACTGTGATGCATCATGCCTCACATGTTTTGGGCCCCACGTGAGTTCCTGCACCAGCTGCAAAGACGGTCAGAGCCTGGACAGCCACAACCACTGTGTGTCATCAGCCCACAAGTGCTCGCCTCGCCAGTACACAGACCAGGACGGGGAATGCCACCCTTGCCACAAATACTGCCACAGGTGTTCAGGTCCAGGCAAAATCCACTGTCTGAGCTGCAACCAGGGACATCTTTTGCTTAGTGAGTCAAGTTTGATTTTTATCCATTTTCTGAAGTTCTGTGTGTCCTGGAGAGCTCCTCATGGTTATGTGACATGTTTGATTAGCTGCATGATCCTGTGTGTTTGTTGGTACAGATGGCACTTGTGTCGATGAATGCCCAACAGGCTACTATGAGGAGGAGTCAGAGCAGAAATGTCAACCCTGCCATGCTTCCTGTCATTCTTGTATTGGAAAGCAGAGCCATCAATGTCTCACCTGCAAAGCCCACCTGTTCCGAGAGACCAAAGAATGTGTGGAGACCTGCCAGCATGGGTAGTTTAACCTGCTCACCATCTGACTGTGCTGCTCATCCATCATATTAAATGCAGTGGCACAGAGTTGTGATTAATAAAAGATCAGTTCAGCAACATAATGTCATTGTGGACACTAAACCAAAGCTGGACAGGTTGGGAGATGCAGGCTAATTTAGCTTGAGATTTAATAGTCCTTCATGTGGTCTGGTGCAGTAATTGAGAGTTAAATTAATGTGCCGTTAAATTGATGTGCAGTTAAATACTCAAGAGAAAACCAACTGGACACAAAAGCTACATAAGTATCCTTCAGACCTAAATGCAAACAATGCAATGTCCTCAGCAATGAGTTGAAGTGTTACAACTGCGTCTCCTCTGTTATGTGTTGGTTTTTGTCATATCCAAGTACTTCTTGATGTCCATATGTGAGGCTGTGAAAAGGAATTTCCTTTGTGCACGGACAAACCTCTAATCTCGTTTCATTTAATTGAATCTCATCTATCATAACTTTCACCATCTGTCCTCTAGTCACTATGGAAACACTGCCTCAAGGATGTGTGAAAAGTGCGACCCGAGTTGTGGTGAGTGCATGGAGGGTGGGGAGGATGGCTGCCTGAGCTGTGCTCCCGGCCTCATCTACTTTCGGAAAGAAGGCCGCTGTCTCCCTTCGTGCCCTCAGGAATACTATCATGACTCTGTGCACCGGACCTGCGAGCCCTGCCATGCCACCTGCAGAGCGTGCTCAGGTACAAATATCCATTCAGTAGTAATTTAATGGGCTGTGGACACACACAAATCATATTCAGGTTATGAGATATTGATGATGTTTTCTCCACAGACTGCATATGTGTTGGAAAAGTGTGCTCTATGCCCTTTAGCAATGTAATATATAGTACAGTCCCATGTGTGCTGTGTATCTCAGAAAACACACAAAATTAAACCACATTCATTGAACCTGTTAATCAATGAACCTGTATGGTTGTTTCTCAATTCTTTTCAACTTCCCTATTTTGTATGCCGCTTTCATTCTTATAAGTAGGCTAACAGGTTCCATAAGGATAACTTTAATATAGATGAAACAAACTGTGCTTTGTGGAGATGCATTGCAAAGAATAAAGTCCAACTCCCTCTGACTTATTTCTAACTCTTGCTTCTTTGTTCTATGTTTTGGTAACAGTTCTGGCTTTGATTATATGTTATTTCATGTTTTTTAAACCGTTGACCCTCCTGGCATTTATTAAGGTATTTTTGGAGAATGTGCAACAATTCAACTCAGACTTTCCCCACAGTTGCTTTGCACACATGCACTTCACAGTGGGAGATTCTGTTCTGAAGATGCTCACTCACAGCTGGAAATGCATGGAATGGCTGTGTGGAGTGTATAGGAGGACATCACGAAAATAGTACAAGGAAATTGTATTTTGTTCACAGCTTGTTGAGAATGGCTGACTAGGCCCTTTTCAAGTTGTCAGTACTGCATGTATTTGATCATATAGTATCACTCAGTAAGTGGAAAGAAACTTGCAGGTCAGATTAAAAGAATATAAAGCACTTCTTTTCACCAACACATTCACCTTTTCAGTTGCAGATTTTCTGGAGAAATTACATGGGTGGGAAATATTAGTAAAGTCCAGAATGAGTGTTGCAGACATTTGCACACAAATGCAGCTCCTCTGGAAGATGTTTGTTAAGTTGTGGGACTGCAGGTTTGTTAAGTTGTGGGACTGCAGAGTGTGTGTGAAAACTCCTTAAAAGAAGGCCTTCCTGAATCACATGAAACAAAATGTTAGATGGAGGTTGTCTTGGGCTATGTTTCCAATCAGTTTAAACACTCTCAGAAAACTCCAGGACTCGTTGATTCATTTCCATGAAGTT
>JBBBVU010000020.1:8455072-8473989 GCA_037177055.1 Atherinosoma microstoma
CACACACACACACACACACACACACACACACACACACACACACACACACACACACACACACACACACACACAAAGGCTGCACTTTCCGGCTTGACCTATTCATTAAAACAGCAACTTTTGAACGTTGAGGTGTCCCATCCATTCAGGATGTGTGGGTTTATGAGCTGCTGGCACCAGCTTGGCCTTGCCTGCTGCAAAGATGAAAGTACAAAGCAGAGACGTTTAGGATGGCTGTGTTTATGTATTGGTGACAGACTGAAGACACAAGCCCATTTCTCTTCCATGGGTGAACTTTAAAGCCTCTGAAGACTTACTCTGTTCTGCTTGCTGCTGTTGGCTCTGTCCCCAGCAGAAAACTATTTATTCTTGAAGGAAAGAAACAAATGGAGAGGTTGTTTCAGCAGGATTTACTATTGTAATATACTTCCATGAAGTGAATTTGAAGGCACATGCAATTTATTTATTTATTTTATTTATGACTCAGTGTGCAATTAGCCAGGCAATGATTAGTGTATGAAGTCTCCAGCTTTGTTACCACATTTATTATCAGTGAAATAAATCACTGTGCAATAAGGACAAGCTAATTTATTTCACTGTATTGATAAATGAGATGAAAGCGGTGCATTTAGCATCTTTAGCAACTTTTTTGCATCTCTCCACTGTAATTTGAAACCAAAGCCATATCCAGTTGGTCCTCATCCAGTGGAAAAATCTTTGATCTTAAAGTGAGCCATCTGAAAATTGAGCTTTGCAGCCAAAGATAAAACTGAGGCAGGGGCCACTGCCTCCACAGTGAAGGTAACGAGAGGCAGGAGAGTCAATGCTCACTTTGAGTTCTCTGCCGCTTCCTTCAGTTCCTTGTCGAGTCTAGAGGTGAGAGTTCAAACAGCAAGATGAGTAATAAAGTAGTTAAGATAAGTCAGGCTTGGAGGGGGTGAATGTGGTGTTGCATTTAGAGACTAAGAGGAACTCACTTAATGATGCATTCAGGGATCTGGATGGAATCCATAGGGATGAGTTCCTGTAGCTCGTCTAAACTGTTCACATACTTAATCTTACTGCTGAACTTGGCGCTGCAGAAAAGAAACATGTAAACATAAAAGTGCAAGTGCACTGGCACATGTTGACAATGCTCTCTTGGGATGCCTTTACACAATATGTGAGAAATGAGTAACAGCAGTTTGGCACTGAGTCAGAAATGTAAATGATAAGAGTTTCTAGTTTGTTTTTGCTAAGAATGATTAATTCTTTCCCAGAAACCAACCTCAAAGCCTTCATGCACATTTGCATGAATCAATTCTTACTATTGCTATCAAGCTTTCTGCATGTCTCCACCAAAGTTTTAAGCCACTTTTCTTTTGCAACGACCTCCAGGTCCTTGGGGTTGGTTGGTTTCCTTTCCACCTTTCTGTTATTTAGTTTCTTAAACACATTTGGGTCTGGACTCTGACCTACTCCAAAATGCTGACTTGCCTATGGAATTCAATTCAATTCAATTCAGCTTTATTTGTATGGCACCAATTTACAACAAAGTCATCTCAAAGCATTTTACAGACATAATCAAGTCAAGCCAATTCATTGTGATCCAAATCGTTGCAAAACCTAATGCTCCCCACAGCTGGATTTTTATTCAGAATCTTAACATACTTTTCTTTAAAAGGTTGCTTATCCTTTGTAAAAGTTTTTATTTTTTAAGTATTCAGGGATTAACTTTTTGGTCAAATTAGTCATAAACTAAGTTGTTTAGACACATGTATGAGGCTTCCCATAAACACTTGGGCCCCAAAATGCCATACTGGTAAAGTAGGAGGATGTTTCTTCCCTCACAGCAATGGTGTGAAACAACTGCATGATAGTAAATGTTAGAAATGAGGGTTTACATTGAGATTCTCAATGAGAAAATCTGCTTGCAAGTTAATTATCATTTTCTGCAAAAGTTAAGTGCCAAACTTCTAGCAACTCCCTTTGTGGACACAAATACATCTCTTTATGTCACCATGAGATTGTTGTTTGTCTAATACTAACCTCACTGATGTATCTGGTTTTTGCGTTTCATTTTGTATCATTTTACAGAGATAATCAATTCAAGCAAATTGACCTGCAACACAAACCTGCAAGAGCTCTTCGATCCACAGACTCAGGTCAGCTAGTCCAGACCAGAGTCCAGACTAAATATGAAGAGGCAACTTTTAGCTGTTATGTTGCAAACAAGTGAAACAAACTGCCAGTAGAGATTAAACTTTTAAATCCAGGTTAAAAACATTTCTGTTTTTATGCACCTAGTCATGAAATCTGCACAGTATCTTTTAACTAATCTTGCTTTAAATCAATTTATTTATTTATTATTTTTTTATGATTTTATTGTGATTTTAGCTATTTGTTGATGCCTTACTACTTTTAAATACTTTCTTTGCACCATCTGTAATGCTTTTAATGTTTTATGTAAGGCACTTTGAATAGTCTTGAACAGGAAATGTGCTATACAAATAAACTTGCCTTGCTTTGCCTTGTTACATCTCATTATCCATTTTCAAAATAATTTACAGAGAACAATATTAGCATTTAGGAGAGACAAACCCAAAGTCCAGATGCTACACATCAAAACCTTGCGAAGCCTTTCAGCCCCAAAGACCTGGAGAACAGTGACTCAGAATCCTAAATCCCAGAGGAACAAAAAGCTTTCTAGCAACTTTAAAAACCCTGTGATTGCTGAAATGAGAAATCACTTGTTTTTTTTCTACAACACAATGTTTAAGCCTTTGCAATTTGTGTAATTTCCAGTCAGAATATAACTACAGGTCTAATAAAATTCCCAATAAATCAAGAATACAAATGAATTCATATCTGAATAAAGGAATGCATTCGCTCTAACGGAAAAATAAAGACAGTAATCTTACATGCAACCAATATCTGAAAAGCTTTATTTCTTAAAATGTTTCTGTTTAGGAAGTGTAAAATTTACCTGGTTCAAAAGTATAGTTTAATTTATTAGTACAAGAATATTCACACAATTGCATTCACTCAACAAATGTTCATTATCTGAAAGTTATAATAGTTGTCAGTAAACCTGTCTGAAATAACACAATTCAGTATTTTTGTGTGGTAATATTTGTTTACCTGATGAACGGCTTGGTAATGGCTAGAATGGTCCTGATAAACCATGAAGGATGGAGAATAATGAAGGACTTCAAATTCTTCCTGAGCCTGAACACAATATGGCTCATGAAACAGTGCATATGTTGACTTTTACACTTGAAAGATACAAATTTAACCATGTAATGTCATCATTAACTCACAAAAAAAAAAAAATTCAGAGTAGTATCACATCGCAGATAGAGGATAACAGGACAAACCTTCTGTCGATCATCTGATAGCACTTCTTCAGCCAACCAAGGCCGGGCATTCTTCTGTGTGGAGTGGCTCCATTCAGATACACAATCATGTAGTCCTCGGCCACCATCAGCTCCAGTGTGCTGATCACATAGCTGAAGTCACACACAGGGATTCATATCTCCATCAGTTCACGGGACATTACGTTGATAAACATTCCTTTCCTGGAGTCTTCCCCAGACAGTAAACTAAGCCTTCATGCTGAAAATGTAATGACTTATTTTATGAGGACTTACTTTTTCTCCCCATAATGGAGGCAGGTCCTTACACACTTATTTATGTTTTTGCATCGTGAGTAAATCAAGAACACAGTGTGAGATAACTTAAAACTTAGTGAATGCTATCTCAGCATTTCTCCCAGAATGATGTACAAAAGGGGTACAAGTGAAAGCGCATGTACAGGTACACAAAACAACTAACTATTGTTTGTGCACCTGTGTAAGTATTGTAATATTAATGCTTCTATTAACATCCTAGCATGCTCACATTATGATCATCTTGATGTTTTACAGGGACATTTCAAGAGAGCCCGTTCACTTTATTCAGAGATCTATATTTTCTTATCTAAGACTCCACCGAAGTAGCTTTGCATAATCTTTTGCAGACAACAGTTCATCGTATTAGAAGCAAATAGTTTTAGCTGCAGTCGCCGTAAGATTCTGCACTCTGACTGGACAATTTCTGACATACACATCCAGCAGATGGCTGTAAAATGAAACATGTAACCAGTGATGTATGAATATATAAATATATACATAAGTTTGAAGTTAAATGCTAAAAGCAGTTTGAATCCTGTGGTTGTGGCTCAAAGGGATCCTGCTCATTAGCACTAGAGTTAACGTAAATTACACAATTCTATAAGAATTTAATTAAATTTACACATCATCTACTGGGGAAGATGAAGGGCTGAAGCTATAGTAATTTTATGATAATCCCTTTAATCATTATTTTTCCACTACCAAATTTAATCATGGTACTAGAAAAACAAACATAAGTAGCTACCGTAGATCCCCGAAGTCATTAAATCTCTCCTTTAAAAAGCTGAATATTTGGATCTATTATACACAACAAGTCAAAAGTTTAGATAATTTCCTGTTAAATCTAGTGGGAAAGTGTGTCTAAACCTTTGACTGGTGTAAATAACCTAACAGTTGGGATATTTTGGGTCAAAGTGGTCCACAAATCAACAGATCACTGCATTTCAGATATTGTTTTTGATCTATTTTGAACTGAGGCTTAATTTAAAAGCAAAATGTTTAAAAAAAAAAAAAAAAAAAGAAAAACTCTGAGAACATCTTTCGGCACATTTTAAAATTCAGTTTTTTAAGATAATTTATTGAATTGGTTTTCAAGTTTGTAGATATTTTATCATTTTAGAGTAACGTGTCTTGAAAATGTTGACGCAACATGTGCATCACTCCTGTTTTGAAAAGTAAAAGCACACCATTTTGCATCAGCTGATGATTTGTTAACATTACATTCACTGGAGATGGTACTGCAACAGCAAATGAAAAAAGCTAATGGCAAATACTATAATAGCAGTCTCTGGTTTGTGTACACATCAATGTGGGTGATGCAGTTGTAGTACACTAAAATCAAGCAAAGAAAATACATTGCATCAAAACAATTATATATTCCAGTCAGAAGATTCAACATATTATTTATGTATTTTGAATTTGTTAAAATGGTGAAACACATAAGCAACTTTTGTACTGAACCTGAATGCAAAAGATATGAGGAAACAGTAGACAAGTCTTACTCTGAATCTATCAACTACATGTTTGAAATTTCACTCCTCTGATGTCAGCTACAAGAAATTGGTACAAGTGTTGCTTCATGGGAGATCCGTTTAGAATTTCCTCATCTTTCCTTCTTTACACCAATCTCAGAAGCTCAATCAGACCACTAACTTTCTAAAATCCAATTCCCCAATTCAAACCACAAGAAACTGTTATCTTTTTCTCATTTCCCTCCTCATTCCCTCGCCATCTTCTTCTCTGTCCTCTCAGCCAGCAGGGAATTTTTTTGCTTCCTTTGAAAAGAAAGTTGAAAATATCCTCAACCAGTTTCCTCAAAAACTCCTTTAACTTTACAAACTTTGGTTTCAGTCTGACTCTTCTGTCGTCATAATCGAATGTCAATCTTCAGCTTACAATCCAACACTGCTGATCCACTCTGTTTTGTGACTATTGTGATTACATCCCACTGACAAACTGTGTATTGTTCAATACAAAGCTGCAGCTACTCTTCCTTGCAAGAAATCAGACTTCGAGCCATCTGGCATCAGAAACTCCAGACACTACTGTTTACCTTCTCTAATTTCTATCCAAAACTCTCAGACATGCTAGCTTACTCAATATCTGTCACAGACCAGCCAGTGGGATCCCAAGCACACTGTCCAGGCATAAAACGCAATCCTGCCAGCAGAGTGGAACCAAAAGCACGGCAGGTCTCGGGAAATCAGATTTGCTTGTCATCATTTCATTTGGAGAGAGGCACTGAGGCGTCTTTGAGAAATTATGCAACATCTTCACACATATAATAGCTTTAATCAAACGGATTTTGATGTTCCACGTCAGCAGCCACCACCAATTGGGAGTCAAGTATTGTTTTTTGCACAGGCCAACATGACATCATCTTCCTGAGTGGCTGATATGAGATGCTAACAGAGCAGTTTTGCATTGCCTGTTGATGGGAATCCTTCTGTTTCATTCCTTGTTTATCTAACAAGGTGAAGTCTCATTTCATTGTTCAGTTTGTAGCCATGTATTTGTTTGTGATCCTTTGAGTCCATATTTTATCTGTAATGTTTTTTGTTCAGTGGTTATTTGGTATGGTTTTAGTGACAGAAAGTCGCTTCAGTTCAGAATCTCTAAGACTTGTTTCTCAAATTTTGCAACAGTTTCCATTCCTATTGGACCAAATGTTTGGGGGTTTCTTTTAATCAAATTTCCAGTCTATTCATCAGAAGATATTTGGCCCTGCAGTGCCACTCATCATCACTTAATTCCATTTTGGTACACCTCCAAAAACCCTCAGGAAAACATTTGGACCACACTAACAGTCAACTTTCACTTCAGAGGAATACATTTCCTGAACTAATCCATCTGGACGCTGCAGAGACTAATCAACTTCATTTTATTTAGATCACAATTTTCAAACACAAATGCAACACAAAGAGAAAGAATAACACAAAATGACAAAATCATGGCGATAAAAACTTAACAAAACAAACAGCAGTAAAATATTCATATAAATTACAATAAAAGCAAAAAGATAAAATAATCAATGTTTAAAGGATAGAAAAGACAGAAAGAGCATATATAAAATAAGAAGTGCAAAAACAGATTAGGGAATTAAAGCTCTTTCTTCATCTTAGCAAAGAGGGAGTTGTTGCTCTGCTCCCAAACAGGCAGCTGGTTTTACAGGAGAGGAATCGGAAAACTAAAAGCTCTTCTTCTTGTTCTAGTTCTACAAATTCTGCCAACCATAAGTAGAGCAAGGAGTTCTTCTGGGGTTATGAGAACTAATAAGCTCTTTCAGATAAGATCTTACAATATGAGGATTTTAGATTTGTTTCTAAATCTTACTGGGAGTTGGAGTACAGAAACTGGTACAGGAGAAATATGATCTTTCGTTGGTGGCAACAGTCAGTAGTTTGGCCTCAGCATTTCAGTTCAACGATTGTTTTGACACTTTCACACAGATGAAATGGGATCCGATGTGATAAATACATGAATGAACAAGCTTTCTGGCAAAGGTTTGGGAAAGGATACACCTGATTTTGAGAATATTATGCAGATAAATATGATGCAACTGGATATCAACACACTAGCCGTTTTGGATGCGCAGCAGCAAAGAAATGCAAAAAGACATTATTGAAAAGTAAAGACAAAACAGAAAGGAGGTGACAGAGCAAAAGATTTACTTTAACTTGCTGGAGAAAGCTCAGAGAAGAGACAGGATACAGTTTACAAGATACAGGATACCAGCCTTTGTTAGGAGAAACCAAAGTGCCAGAGTTCAGTAGTGGAGCATGTTTGTATTTAGCGTTTGCTAAGAGCATGCAACTTTAAAAATGATTAATGGTTTGTCTTTCATATAAATAACAGAGGGCCAGCATGAAACACAACAAAAATAAATACTTACAGGAAAAGGTTTTCCATTATTTCATGGTATTCCTCTCGGTTGCTGTCTGGCAGGAAACAGGCAGCAAACACTATGATGGCATTTCCTCCGTTGCCATAGTAGCCTTGATTACAAAAAAAAAAAAAAGGGACAAAAATGAAAGTAGTAAGAGTCAACCTGATTGTGTTCTTTGTTGGTGAAAACTTGTTTTTTTTCTTATTTCCCTCTATTTATCTGTCAGTCTGAGCTTCTTTTGTCTGTCTGTCTGTCCCGTTTCATCCTGCTACTTTTCAGATTAATGTAATTTCCTTTTATTCACCAGCCCATTCATCAGCGGACTCAGCGTCACTCAGACAGAGGGTCTTTTCTCTAGATGGCAGAGCTTCTAATATTGATTTTTCAGTGACAGACATCTCCGTTTATATGGGATGTCTGTGTTTCACTTAAGCCTGCAGCACTGAGCAGAGTGAGGAATGGTGTAGGGTTAGTTTTCTGTTCATAACTGTCTAGGATCTGTGTTTACACTGTCACAAGGTTACCAAAGTGTTGCCTGTAGCCATGAGGGCCTCAAAGAGAATAGCCAATACCTGTGAAACTAGTAATATGTGACTGTATCTGGCTTTAACTTAAGGTGCAAGTCCCTCAGTTTTAAAACAGTCTTTACTGTCACAGCAAAAAGGCTGCCAAAAAATCCTCAAAATCCCAGATGAATTTTCTGTAAGTCTTTTGGCCTCTGAGTGTTGAACAGCAGACATTCAGTTTTAGATTCTATTAGCTTGTCAAGATTTATGGCCTTCAGCTGTCTTATACAACAGTAAACTGGGCTGTAAATGAAGATCTAGCATCAAAGGGAAAATATATTTGAAGAAAATTGATGTCACTTGGACCTCTTATGTCTTGAGTAGAAACATGTATTTCCCTTTAATTCATATTAGCGTAGCAAGCTGTCACCCTTCATTAAACATGCAGGCTTTACTGACAGGCTGCAGCTCTGCCAGTGTACAAAACCAGTCCTGTTGCAAAGGACACATGAAAATCAGACACAAATTCGGTTTTCTCAACTTCCCATCAGCTCACTACATTGAAAACCTGCATTTCCTTGTTTTCTGTTTCTTCGTTACTAAGATAAGACAAAGCATCTGAGACATGTTCTTGTCAGCTCAAAAATTATGAGTGATTGCGATACAGTAGATGAAAGATAATTATTTTTGACTCAGTTTTGCTTTTGTAGTAATGCCGACTGCAAAAGGAACATATTACTTCTACAGAAAAGATATGTTTAACTTGTCCAATTACGTGCACCTCATAATTATTTTTTAACCAAAAACACAAAAGGATGCATGCAGGTTTTTGGATCTGGATGCACAGACCCCCTTTAATCTGCCTGATGATAAACCACTCTTGATTTTGAGAAAAACTGGATAACAATGGCATCTTCTTAGGCAGAGTTTTATCGGAAAAGTATTTTCCTTTGCAAAAACAGCTCATTTTGAATAGTCACCTCCATGG
This sequence comes from Atherinosoma microstoma, assembly GCA_037177055.1. Lineage (NCBI taxonomy): Eukaryota > Metazoa > Chordata > Actinopteri > Atheriniformes > Atherinidae > Atherinosoma > Atherinosoma microstoma. The sequence continues at coordinate 8,464,100 of JBBBVU010000020.1, forward strand.
GAGATGACTCTCATGTAGGGTTCGATGATCTTCATGTTAATGCGGTGCTCCTGCTCCCCGATGACGACGGTCCTCCATAGCTTGCCATCATGGCGCTCCTCCTCGGTGCTGTATGTTGGAATTGTATTGTAGGAGTCACTTGTCCCACTCCTGTTGGCCGCAGTGGGATCTAAAATGGAAAAAGTCCAATGCAAATATAATTTAAGTCTATGCTCTATTAATGTCTCACTAAGCCATGGCAGTGAGCAGTGAGTCACCCTGAAAATTATGCAGCCAAAATGGAAATCTTAATCTATATTAAACTTATTTGATTAATCACAGCATTAAAACCAATCTTTATTAATATATCTTGCATTGAAAGAGATTTTAAAATCAAAGGAACCTCAGCAATTTGTCCTTTATCTAAAATCTTTTGTCCATATGGTTTTTTCTGAAAACAGAAAATGTGGAAAGGAAAGCTGCTGCAGGTGTTTGGTACACGATGCATTCATTCTCACTAAATATGACTTCAGCATAATCATTTCAGGGTCATCATCAAAACATTGTTTGCTTCTCATCTGACCCACCTTCCCAGTCCATTTCATGATCTGTGTAATCGAGGTAATCTCCCTCATCTGGAGTGTCGAGGTCATCGACGTTAATGTCGAGGTCATCTGGCGTCTCCCCCAAATCATCCTCACTCTGGTCCAGTGACAGGCTGATTCGAGGGGCAGAGAGTTTTTTTCGCTGAGTGGCACCTCCTTGCAGGGGCAGAGAGGTAGGAGGGACTAGAAAACAAAACAAAAGTAATCAGTACAAGAAAGATGTTGTTTATTTTTGAGCCACAATGTTCTTTAAATTCACACTCACCTGGCCTGCTGTCGGCACTGTCTGAGCTCATTTTGCTCTCTGATGCCAGGTCCGTCCACAGGAGGACCTATAGAGGAATAATTACATTATTTCACATATGGACATCGACTTAAAAATGCTCAAATTTTGATGAAATCCATCTACTGCAGTTCATCTTATGTGATAATGTATCAGAGTGAGAGTCCGGCTGTGACAAACTGGAATTGACTACTATGTACATATTTCTAGGTGCTGAATCCCAGGAATTTAAGTGTTTCTATTTTGTCCTCCTTTATAACTTGGCTCCAGCTCTTTATTCCACCACATCTCCTTCCCAGCCTTGGCACAGGACTTGACACAAGACCCAAGAGATGCATCTGAACTTCCACTTAATCCATCTACTGTTCATCAAATCCTCATCAGAAATGGTCTACATGGAAATGGCTGTCAATAAGCCATTTTTAAGGAAGGGAAACAGGAGAAAAGGCTGAGGAATGCCAAATGACACAAGAACTAGTCTGGAAATCAGTAGCAACAGGTTTTATGAGGTGATGATTCCCCAAATTCCAGACCTCATCCCTATTGAAGCAGTGTGGGATTATCTTGACAGAGAACAGAACAAAAGGCAGCCAACATTCAAAGAAGGGCTTTGACATGTCTTTGAGCAAACCTGAAGAACTATTCCTGAAAACTATTGAAAGAAAAATGACAAGAAAGCTTGAAAACAGGTTTCAGGCTGTTCTAAGGAACAATGATAGTGATATCAAATACGGACTTTCATTTCCATTAGGATTGAGCAAGTTGTTTTTGCCTTATACAAAGTATTATCATATACGCTTCCATAAATTGTTGCACCTATTTTTTGTTTTCTTCTTCTACAAGAAACATGTGTCTCAAGAATTTCCTACAGAAATGTTCACCTGTGGACGTCTTGTTGCTGGTCAGACAATGTAATGTTTCACAAAGAGCTTTCATTGCTTTCATTTAACCAACAATGGATGATATCTTATGGAAACTACAGGTGCTGTCTCATGAAATGAACAGCAAATTTATTGGATTAAAATGAAGTTGTTTTGGTTTTAAATATCCTCGTTTGAATATTACAGCTTAGCCAGTATTAGCTTAATTAGTGCCAGCGATGGTGTCACACACCCTGTTTCAGTCTGCCAACACAAAACTACAAGACCCCACCCCCGTACAAACCCTGACATGTCTTCACATACGTATTGATTTTACAAATCAAGGCAAATTGAGTTCCATAATAAAAAGAGAGCCACGAGGAGGGAGGGAAGGGTAAAGATAAGAGTACAAGCATTTAAGGGAGAGAAACCTGGAAGAGGGAAATGAGTAAGATTGAGGTTAAAAGGTCATCTTTCCTTGTGAATAATCCTCCTATTCAAAGTGGAAGAGGGGTAGGGTGGTGAGCACAGGGGGTGGGGGGAGCTTGTTACATCATGACAGGCTCGTTCCCCTCCTCGCTGTCGAGTGCTGATTCAAATTGAATGACTGCACGCTCGCCTGAGCACAGATTGGGCAGGGATGCAAATTCACAGAAGGTCACGTGACATGTTTACCCGCATGAAAAATATACATCCTTGTTCCTCCTTGCTAGAATTTCTGTGGAACAGTTGAAATGTGATTGCATTAGCAGCTCAATCAGAGAAATGCTGAATGGCTTCATTCTTGTACGCTGAAGATGGCTGTGTTGCTGATGAGTCAGTGTGTGCACACACACATCAACACAGATATATAACAGCACTGATACATTGATCTATTTTGCAGGATAATAAAAGAACAAATTGCTTCATGTTTCCTGCATCCTTCACGGAGGATGCTGAGCTGCTTCAAATCTATTTCTACATCACAGCACAGGACCACAGTGTGCTGATGACAGCAGCCCCTCCCTCACTCTCGCTTCCTGTATGCTGGCTGTGAGGGGAGGGGGGAAGCAGAACATTTACCTCTTTCTCCTCTTTTTAATCTTCACTGAAGAAACAGTTTACTCACCACAACTGGTGCTCAGGAATCTCTGTCCTCCTGTGACTCAGAGCATGTATTTACCACCCGTTTCCTGCTTCCGACCTCTCGATGGAGATGCTCAGCTTATAAACAGCTCACAGCTTCCACCATTTTGTGGTCACATGATCTGGGCCATCACCAAATAAGGGCAATCACCTGCTATAGCAGCTCTCCCCACAGCAGCTTCCTAAGGCAGTGCTAATGAACAGATGAACAGTATAATTTATATAAGTATATATACAGTATAATTATATATAAAGTGTGTGTGTATATATATATATATATATATATATATACACACTTTATATATAATTATACTGTATATATACTGTATATACTGTGTGTATATATATATATATATATATATGAGGGTGCGTTCGTGTGTCATTATCTTTGACTGGAGGGGATAATCTCTGAAATAGTGTTTACGTAGGCATTGTTGTGTTATTACTACCTGTGAGAAGAGCAGGGGACTACTGTTAATGCCTGACTCTTGCGCTTAGCTGTGCAGCTACAAGATTTTATTAGCCCTCAGGGAGGGAAAAAAAAAACAATAATATCCAAACGAAAACGCTGTCAGCTCTGTGTGCAGATAATATTTCCAAGCTGCAAGAAAATAGTGACTGGTTCAAAGCAAACATCTGCAGCTTATCATCCCACTGTTTATACGGCTACTTCTAATGTGTCCTTTCCAGTCTGAACTGAACTTTTCAACCTTAACCAAACAAACTATAACCACAAAGCAGATAAAAATCAATAATGTCTGCACATTTTCTCCCTCAGTGTGTGCTATCTAGAGGTCTAATCTGACGGGAAGCCTTCTGGTACTTACCACTTCTCAGTCCAAACAGTATTACGGTAAGACGGAGACCAGTCTGCCAGCCCCTCATTGTTGAACATTGTTTAGTACAAAGGTCAATACCAAAGTATGCCAATCAGTGAAGAGGAGGAGTCTAAAAACAACCATTCGTTAATCAGTACCATTTAGTGGCCGTAATATTGAAAGAAGTGGATCATGTGCGGTGTAAATGAATCTGAAGTCTTACATATACAGACATGCACAGATATTTTAAATGACAAAATATCTCAAATAAGTAACAAGTAACATGAAACTACAGCAGCATTCAGAGTTAATGACGTGTTTTTTTTATTTTGTCAGAGCCAGTGGAAAAATGATAATTACATTAGAAAAATATTATTAATAAGTTTGAAAAAAAAAAAAGGCAAAAAAAAAAACAACAACAAACAAGGAATTGTTGATACTGGCAGGGTGTCTTTTTACTTCCTCCTCTAAGGGCTGCAATGCAGGGGGAGTTACATTTTTCTAGGTTCCTAGTTCCTCCACCTACTGTATCTGATATCACCTGCGGATTTAAACAGTAATGTCATACAAAAACGATTAACACTTACCAAGTCAGTACAACAACTAACAATGCAGATGCCTGTTTGTTGTAAAAGGAAGCATCTCTACTAATAATTTATGTTCAACTAATTTGCAATCAAACTATACTGTCTGATACAGTAGAGGTAAATGTGCCTTACCCGGCTCTGCTGTCTGATTGTCTCACTGTGATGTTTCTGAACATCATCTAACTGATAAAATGTCTATAAAGATGTTGCAACATTGGATTGTAACTGGATTTTGTGCTTCTGAAGGTTGAGTCCATTATTCTATCCAGGCTTATTCGAGGTTGAACCTTCCGAGGTTTTCCACGAGGAGTGTATCCCTGACAGCTTTGAAGACGACACGGATGTTCTCCGTGTCTGTGGCGCAGGTGTAATGCGAGTAGAGCGGTTTATGGCGCCCGCTGTGCCGATCCACGTACATTTTCAGGATGAATTTCTTTGCTGACTCAGCATCAGCGTCAGGCCCTATGGGGGGGGGGAGTTGGTCAAAATTAGTGAGAGGCAAGCGGTGATTTGCACGGTGTGAACTTCCAATAGATGCGCACTAATATGAAAGGAGGCTTCTGGGAGTGCAGAGTTAAAGAACACACACATCCATCTAACACACGTTTTGCTCTAAGCTGGTAGAACGTTATGAAGGATTTGTAATTCCTCCATCATTGCAATTTGCTACAAAGAAATGACTAAATGAAGGAAGAGAAGCCTAATCTTAAATTTTCTTTTTTCTTTTTTTTTTAAGAATTCTGAGAAATTAGCAAACAGAAATTTGTGAGTTGAATTTTTTTAAATTCATTTCTTGATCTATAGTCCCCAATATAGCATGTTTAGATCTTCCCGTGGCATTGAATGCTTTTCTAAGATTCCTTTTCTGTGTTTGGCTAGTTTTTGCTTTTTTCCCCCATGTTTTATATGTTAGTTATCATTACTTATGATTCATTTTGTTTGTTGTTTTGTGTTTTTCTTCCTGAACCTTGACAAGTTTTACTTCCTTCTTTTCTTGCTCTTCTTTCACATCATGCTTTAGTTGTCCATTACTCTTACATAATACACATTTGTGATAACATCCATCTGTAGAAGTATTTACTACCTGATTTTCTTTATTCTTTGCCAGATCAACATCGGAACTTTGTGTAGTTTCTGTCCTGTCTATGGATTGTTTGGCCTTTTAACACATTAAGGGTTTTGTTCCGTTTATTTATCTATCGTTTTTCTTCTATTGATGTCATTTTGTTCTTTATCCAGCTGGGTCCTTTGTGCTCCTGTGTTTCAGCTCTCTACAACCAAACATCTCAACTTGTACAATCTCCAGCCACCCTAGTAGTTAAGGCAAATTTGTACTTCTAAGACAAGCCGATTAGTTTCAATCATGGTTGCTTCAACTTTCATCACTAAATGCATTTCATCCTGATAGCAAATTTTAGAATACTGTGATGTCAACACAAAATATTCAATCAAATCCTAAATAGTAGTTTCTCAATATGTTTTCTTCAAATCGCTTGTATTGTCAAACCAACACTCAAAACACAAAGACATTAACTTTACAATAATTTCAAGTTTCATTGAAATGTGGCTCAAACAAGTAACGTAATATAGAAAAAAGAAACTCAAAAGAAAGAAACATGTTTTGCGAAAAGAGAGCGGGATTGACCTTTGTAGTCTGGAAAGTAGGTTGCCAAATGCGACTGTGTAATTTTCTCCTCTAGCAGGTCTGTTTTGTTCAGAAAGAGGATGGTGGAAGACTCTTGAAACCACTGGTATGACATGATGGTCTTAAACAAAGCGAGGCTCTCATCCAGTCGGTTCTGAGAAAGCAGATGGGAAAAGTTTCAGCTTAAGACAACATATTAACCCTTTTAAAAGCTGGATAATAAATACAGGGAGGATTACTCATTGGGACCGCATTGCTTTTTAACATACATCGTTCTTATTCTCATAAAGGACTTGATCGTACTCGCTGAGGGCCGCCAGGAAGATGATGGAGGTGACGTTCTCAAAACAATGTATCCATTTCTTCCTTTCTGAGCGCTGGCCACCCACATCCACCATCCTTTCAGACACATGAATGATAGACTTTAATAGATTTACTTTCTTCCATGCTGAGAGTTGGAGATTGCTAACACTGTGAGGTCTTTACAGGAATTTAGCATTAGCTCCTCATTATTTTTGGCATCTAACATAGCAATCACATGCAAGCACACGCAGACAAATGCTGCTTTAGCTTTAAAATAATAATCAAGTAGCATCATACTGTACCTGAAGAGAACTTTTGACAGGTCAAAAGGATACTCTATGATGCCTGTGGTGGGAACCCTGACCCTCAGGATGTCCTGCAGGGTGGGAATGTACCCTGGGACTGCGATCCTGTCCATGTCACTTAGGTAACTGAAGGGTTAAGCAATGCATCCAGATAAACATCCTGACACAAATCTACCCAGATAAAAGGGAGAGATCTTACAGAAAGTGGAACAACTTGTTTTTCAAACGTATCAGCATTTATCACACTTAGATGACTCTGTTAAACCGAGTCCATGAATGCAAGATGAAGCACTGTGAAAATATTTAATGTGAAATACATAAAGGGCTTACTATTTGGCAGAGTCTGACAGCTGGAACTCCCTCCTACGGTCGTAGCATTTTTGAACTCCATGGTCATTCCACACACTCCTAATGGCGTCCACCTGCCAGGACTCCAAAGTGGACACCTGGGTTGAATCCACTTGGCTCAGCTTCTCTGCATGGCTCTGACACAAAAAACAGCCACAACTCAACCTAAATGGAGCTTTCATTTTCTAAAGTAAAAATGTTCACTTTCCTGAAGGGATGAGTTTTGTGGACATATTTATCAGAGACCCATTTTTAGGCAGGCTGACAGTGTAACTCTGTATAAATCATCCTGATATTTTTTGCATACATTCATCTGTGATTCACTCTGTCCTTTACTGTCGGATGGTTTTTTTCCTTCTTACTCTATTTTTCTTGGTGTTGGTCAATAAGATTACATAAAAACTTATCATCTTAACTCATTATCTTGTTGTTTTTCTAACAAATGGATGAGATGGCAGTTAACATAGTACATTCAAAATTGTGAAATGGTCAGAAATTGAAACGAGATAATGAACACTTGCTTTTGGCATAATGTACTCAAACCAAATAGTAGAGTAGATTCATTTGTACAAATAAAATTCATTATAGTCACTGAAATAAATCCTCTACCAAACGGTACGGCAGGCTGTTAAAAAATTCCTGCGCCTCAAAGGTTAAACCATTTATACTTTTGTGATCTTTCTAGATCCTTTTTCATTTCTAGAAACATATTTCTAGTTAAAGTATTTCTAAAATCACATTGCGCCACCACCAATACATCAGTATCTGGCCCAACAACGACATATCCTTAATAATTTTTTGGAGTTTCTATAATATTCTGCTTGGGGCCTGAAAAGTGGTGATGACTCATCCTGGATGTCAGTGCAATTTTTGGAAGACTCCTCTAAGAAGTACCAGTGAACTAAAGTCATGCAGGACTTGGAGACAGTGGAGCAGGCTATTATTTGGTTGATGTTTTAAAAAAAACAGCAGAAAAAAACAGCTTCAGCATTATAGATGTTAGTTAATGTCAAATAACCCAGGACGTTGGATTACCAGTTTCATTTGCACCTTCCAGTGTCCTGCATATTCTATATAGTATTAATTCTAGAGGACGAGTAAAACCAATGCGCCACGTGAACACAGGATGTGCAAGGTAGCTTTAAACATGTGAATGAGTAACAAAAAGAAAGAATATCCTTTGGCTACTACAGAGGGTGTGGATTGTTTAGATGAGTCAGAGTTTGACATGAATGAGGAAGAGCTACTTCGCTGAATTTCAACTAGCTAAATACTGGCAATCCATTAGATTTGCAACAAAGACGGGAGTGTGCGTCACAATGTGCATGAGAATTTCATAAACAATATGGTGTCATGACAAGAAATTCATGCAATGCAGCTAAAACTTGACTTTGTGTAGTTGCTACACACTTAGCTTCTTGCTCATTTCTGAGGAATGTTATTGTTTAATTGTTGCAAGTGTAATGTGTATCAACAGAGAATCTGCAATATATTTTATGAGTGATTTAAGAACATGTCTTTTTGGAAAAAAAATTTGAACTAGTGTGAATGAAATGTTAATGTTAAGCACTGGTGGCACTTTTAAACTTGATTTAAGATTTGTTTCAAATGGTTGATTCATAAATTAAAATCTCTCTATAATATTTAACCGCATAGCATCACATTCTTTTTGTTGCATCTCTGTTTGACATAAGCAGTAGCCTGATGGCCCAGCATCAGTTAACAAGCAGTCACCTTTTTTTTTACCTCTGATGCTAACTGGCTTGCCCTTGGCTCCCTGACAAGAAGTGGCCTGTTGTCAGCAATTTCACGCCAATTCTTTGAAAATAATGTCAAAAGATTTGTCAGAGGCATTGACTGGAAGAAGAGCAGGGTGGCAGTAAATAGAGGCATGGTCCTCATTAGATGGACTGTGTTGGAAAACACCAGCGGCAGCAATTTAATGGTAAGCATTTAAAAGACCACTAGCAGCACTGGATTCCCTCAGTGATGGAGATGCACACACATCTTTCCCTCTGCCAACCTACTTATTGTTTATTGTGCATCAGTGCTGATTCTGTGTCTTTGCTTTCACCCCAGTTGAAGCAGATGGCCGACCACCTTGAGTTTAACTCTGTTGGAAGTTCTTTTTAAATTAGAGTTTTTCCTTCCGACTGTAGTAAAGTGCTGCTGGAGGGAGGAAAAACCTGGTTTCACTCTGTTATACACCACTGAGACCCCTGAGATAACAGTATCTGCAGGATTGTTTGGGGGTAATTATCAAAACAGGATGTGAAATTAGTTCCTAAAGAGAAAAAAATCTCCATGAGGATAACATGCTGATGCAAGAATTAGTTCAAATCTCTGCTGTGTCTAAAAGTGTGGCCTCACAGAGCCGCAAGCAAAGGTTGCAGACTCTTGTTGAGTTTTATTACTTTTTAATAACGATTTGAGCTTTATCAAATGTAACAAGAGATGAAGACATCATTGCGTTTTTGTGTGTGCAGTGTGTACAGTGTGTGTACAGCTTCTTACAATGTTCCGGTCGTCAACATAGTCAATCTTTAGAGACGTCATGGCACTGATCAGCGCCTGGATGGCTGTCATGATGTTCTGAAACACCACCCGGGTGAAACCTTTCTTGTCAGTGTCACTGTATCCCGTGCCATGGATGATCCTCATCTGTTTGATAAAGGTGCTCTTCCCACTTTCACCAGTCCCTAGGCAGTTGAGATGAATGAGACCAAAAGATGAAAAGTGGAATAAGATCAAAGCAATGCCAGAAATAGGACATCTGTGACATACACTGGGGAAAGAAAAGGGAAAATAAAATCAACATCAATTAGCAGCAGCTTAACTGGATTTTGGCAGCAAAAACAAAAATAAATAAAAAAAAAAAAAGTGCAGCCTTTGGAGGGTTAGAATGTTTTCAGAAGCTGAGATTCACAGGTCACAATAGTTTTCCCTCAAGCCAAAGATGTGTTGTGTGTGTGTGTGTGTGTGTGTGTGTGTGTGTGTGTGTGTGTGTGTGTGTGTGTGTGTGTGTGTGTGTG
>JBBBVU010000020.1:8491430-8505937 GCA_037177055.1 Atherinosoma microstoma
CCCCCCCCCCCCCCCCCCCCCCCCCCCCCCCCCCCCCCCCCCCCCCCCCCCCCCCCCCCCCCCCCCCCACCACCACAGCATGGCTTCACTTTTCTCCTTCCCTCCCTCCTTCTTTAGAAGAACCGCCCGGAATACTGCCTCACACTGAAACAAGAGACAGATACAAGTATTGAAAAAATTAAGTATTTATGTGAGCAGGGACATGACACAGATCAGCAGGCTGGATGTCACAAATTGCAGACATTTTTCAGGTGGAGTACAAGTAAGTTGTAGAAGGAATGCCAAGGTCAAGGCTGAAAATAAATTCTGTCTGCAGGGAGGACATATGACAACTGAACCACTCACTTATTTGGTGATGACAAGGGAGGTGACTGAACAGCGTGCTCCAGATGATGAGCTTCTGCATTTAGATAATCAATTAATCTGCTAATTACTGCCTTGACTGATAAATTTAGGATATAACATGTAACAAAACAGTTTATAGTCAGATAAAACAAACAGCACCTCCTCATATTTGAGATGGAACCACAAATGGTCAGTCTAGTGGTTCCCAAACTGGGCAGGGGGTCTAATAGAGTACTAAAACTAATTAGTATTAATCAATATTAAGTACTAACAGACATACAATGATGAATCAACAACAGACAACCCCCCCCCAAAAAAAAAAGACAAGAAAATGTGACAAGACATATCTTGTCCATAATCTTCTGGATCAGCACAAAAGGTGGGTTATGAAGAGAGACCAGTGTGTCATATGTCTCAAAACATTAGTAGCTGACAGAAATAAGTGAAAAAATTTACAACACCCCTCCAGACATTTCTCAACCTGAACATAAATGATAAGGATGATTGTGGGAAAAAATACATGCCTGTTTTGCAGCAAGTACTGGGCGTTCTGGATCTGGTCTTGCGTCCCTGTGATAGTGATGATGCGGTCCTCAGAGCCCTCTAGTGGTTCATCGATTTTGATGGATGCCCCAGACTCATGGCGGATCTGCTTGATCCTTTGGCCGCCCTTACCGATGATTGAACCCGCCAACTGCAGAACAACCACCACACAGGCCACAGGGAAATGGATTTGGAAGTGCCATTTCATTCATGTCACCGTTTCCCACCAGTCATGCATTACTTACATCTTTTGGGATGGTGACTTGTGTTGTGATGACCGGGCCTCCGATGTCGCTGTATGACCCTCTACCACCTAGACAGTGAGTAAAGAACATTTGAGGAGAAGTTGTCTTTGATTGAAACACACAACAAGAACAAAACAATCCCTTCAGGTCAGGAAACATGACTCTGGGACAGTAACTATCCATCCCGACTCACCGTACTGAAAGAGCTCCCAGGAAGAATTGTTGTCTTTGAAAACAATGAAAAGGAAACAACAAAGTGAAAATATACCACAGGAAGAGAATAAAGTGGTAGTAAACAAGTTGTACAGCCTGAATGTCCAAGACAACAGCTGGAGTGATTAAAACAAACAATATATAATCAAATGTAACTTTCTTTTTTTTTTAACTGGCTGACTGGAAGACTCTACTAATCTTTTAGGATATTCTATATAGTATATACATATTTTTATACCAGACATATTTTGCATAAAAAATGTCAAGCTTCATCTTCGAAAGCCTACAGCTTTAAAGAAAATAGGTTAGTTTTATGCCTTCATTATCATGATTCTCATAATAAATACTGTATTCTGGCTGAGCCCTGTCCTTCAATAAGGCCAAATTTTAATTAACAACATATAGCCTTACTTAAACAAAAATAAATAAATAATGACAATGTGTGGACATTAATCACAATGGCCCTGAATGTGCTCTTTGAGAGACAGACCCCCACGTTGGGAACCTCTGACCTATTATATAGTAAAATAGTCAAAACAGAGAAAAGAAAACTGAGCTTGGAAATAAAACAGCAGCTGTCTATATTTCTACTATCATCTAAAGTGATGCAGAGATTAGATAATTCTTCATCTAATTTCCTGTTGTTTAAGGTTTTAAAAAGTCTCATATCATACTTCTGTTAAGCAAATTAAAGGAAATCTGGTATGTCCCAGGAATGTGTTGTTCATGGGACAACTTCAAAACACAACTTGGAAGTACTCCTCCAAGCAAACCTCACTATTTCAGCCCTGTCCTTCCAAACTGTTTGCAGTCTTGAACCTTAGGGAAACATAAGACATTTAGTTGCTTCTAACTTTCTCCAAGAGAAACCATGATAACAGCTGAATTCACAGCACAGACATTGCTTTTAACTTTAATCAATATCACCTTCAAATTTTGTCTGAATCTTAATTACAACCTAGCACATGTCTGTTATCATTTCCAACTGTTTCTAGTGTCAGACAACAGAAAGAAAAATGAATACATAAAGACCATCATCAATAATTTGGCTGTAGTATATATGGAGAGGGGGATTCAAACAGAAAAAAGGACAGACAAAAAACCAGTGAAGTTTGTGTTTTACAAAAGCAGAAAAGGGCCATTTCAAAAGACAGCAAATGCATCAAGTGGTAAATTTGATTGTCTTTAAGGCTACATTTCTTAAAAGGCACATATGTGCAACATGTAGCTCCTTTCACAATCAGCATTTGCAACTGCATTCAAAAATATCCTTTCAAATCTTAATATAATCTGGATAACACGTATAAATGCTGCTTGAAATAGTGTGCCCTATAAACTTTTTTGCATCAATTGCCATTTGTAACAACCTTTAGAATTACAAAACTAGGAAACAATTAGAAGCCACATTGTGAGAAAAATTAGGCAAATATTGTGATCTAGAGAGAATAAACAACCTCTGCCTCGTCGGTGTTGCTGAAATAACATTCAATGAGTTTGAATGTTGTATTTAGGAATAGTAGGGCCACTTCCAGCATTACACCTTAAATTAGTTATAATGTTATAATAAAGACTGTTGAATGACAGATAAAGGACTGGAGAATGGGAACAAAGAGACTGGGACTTAATGAACATTCAAAAAATTTTCAGCTCTGCAAGCCCCACCATAAAGTAACAGGTACTATCAATGGTACCATCTCCTGTTCAATGCTTAGGGATGTAGAATACAGAGTTTCCCCAGCAGTCTACCTACTTTTTAGTCCAGTCAGGTTTAGAACTTGGAATCTGGAATAGTTCGTACCATTGGGGAAAGTTTCTGCATTCAAAGTACTGTTTGTGACTACCACATGTTTTAAACCCCTACACAGTTAAACCTGTGAAAAATAAAAACTATGGTGGAAACTGAAAATTTCATGCAACTAAAGCCCACCTTAAATACAATTTCCATAGCTTTTTGTATAGTTTGGGGCATTTCCCAATTTTGCATACAATGAAATGTTTTCTTTGAATTTTGAATTTCAGCAGAGCTGAAGCCAAACAGTTAGAGAGTCTGAGCAGATCACTGAATTTACCAATCAAAGAAAAATGGGCTTATTGGGAAGTGGGGCTGCAGCCTACATAATTTCCCTTTTAATACAGACAAATAGCAGGTTATCATCAGTTTCACAGGAATTTTAAAAAAAAAATGGCAGGATAATTTAAATTAACTTAATCTGTGCAGTATTTACAAGTATATCAATACTCACCATATCCGCCTCCACTCTGCATTTCAGGATGAAATTAATGGAAAGGGGGAAAAAAGGATGTAAGAAAATTGCTCTGACAAAAAATAAAGACAGAAAGCGCTCAGAATTTTTCATCTCAATATAAACCATAAACTCAGGACCCATTTATCTGGGACATTGTTGCATTAAATATTGCCAGAAAAATGCATAATCATTTTAAAATCTGTGGCAAAATTGGTACCACTTAGAGGAGTAGGCTGAAAAGAGTGACATAAAGCTGACATGAGAAATGGATACATACTTGTTTAGCAAAAGATTTGCCACTTATGTATAAATAACTAAGAAACCTTTAAAACTCTCAGAACCAAAGATCACAAGGACCCAACCTCTCAAGTACAAACAGTCCTCCATGTCGAGCGTCAGCAGATAAACCAGAGACCAGCAAAAATGAGTCGGAAGTTTGGTAACGTTTGGTAAGTGTTTTTCAGCTGTCAACTTCTATTCTAAACAAACTCTTGTTCTTTCCAACAAAATATCCAAAATATAAAATTATCCAACTATACCAACTTAATACTATTTCACAATTACCATAGCTCTGACAAAGGAGCTCATCATTTTGAAAAAGTGTTAAAATATAAAAATGTGTCCCAATCTTATCAAGGAACAAATTTCCCTGAATATTTAAATGTATGGAAATAATTTCCCTTAACAGCCATACAGATCCTCTTTGGCTGCCTACATTATCCAGAGCGAGATTTAAAGCACAATGTCCCAAAAGCGTTCTATTTTTGCTATTCAATAATGTGAAGACTATTACATTTACTGTATGCAGCAGTAACCTAAATTATGTTGTAAATTAAGCCTTCAGATGACTCAAAGTTCACCCTGTTAAAAATTAAAAGTCTATATAGGATACATGTGTGATTTGTGACATTTTCAAGGACACTGATTAAATCAAGGAGTTATTTGACATCTTTTAAAATCTTTTTTTGATGAAAATGTGTTCTTAGGTCTTTTAACAAAAAACTATTTAGTTGCAGCAACAACCTGCAAGGAAGCGCTTCAGGAATTGCTTTGGTTTCAGCTCAAGTTCATTTGCTAGCCTGGTGAATCTCTGCACTACGCACTCAGCTGCTCTGTGGTAACCACGGAGACAACTGTTGCCAGGCAACAACAGGCCTACATGAGGGTGCATACACAGTGGAAACAGCAGCAATGTCCAAGCCTCTGCACTCGTGATACACTCAAAAAAAAAAAAAAATCAAATGCTATTGCCTCATTTCAAACTTAAATTCACAAACTAGACGGACAAAGAAAGCGAGAAACACAGCAGCACATGACAACTCACCATGCCGTCGTAACGGTCTCCTCTGCCTCTTCTGTCACTAAAAACAAAAACAAAGTATGCATTAATGGGGTTTTTCTGGAAGAGTGCTAGACTGATACTTTGAGATGGCCTGTTATTAGACTTGAAAATTGAAGATTATGAGTTGAATTTCTGCCAGTGAGCAAGCAAAACCGACATCTTTTGCTCCCCTTTGCAAAGAAATGAAAGTGGCAGTACTTCTCACCTTGGTCTGTCATCCATGCTACTATGATAGCTGCCATGTGAATACCTGTCTCTGCAAATAAGAAAAACAGTTTGTACAGTAAACAGGAATTAAAACAATAAAATGCACTTCAGTCGGGCATCTAATGGTGCTTTCAAACCTGAAGTTTGGTTCATGGGTTTACTTTTCTTTCAACTGTACCAAACAGACTAAATTTGAAAGCGCTCAAGTTTCATCCTCACCCTCCTCTTGGTGGTGGCGGTGGGGGAAGAGGCAGGTTACGTGCTCGACTACCTCCTCGCCCACCCCTGCTGAGTGGCGGTGGAGGACCTCGGCGGGGGCTCATGTCATCATAGTCCCTTCTGGAGGGAGGCAGGGGTCTGCTGCCACGCACAGGGGGCATGCGCTCAAAATTACCACGCACGCGGATGGGGAACCCACCCACAGGTCGTCTGCCCCTGTCCTCGAATAGTATGGTGAAACCGCCATAGTCGTATGTTTCATCATAGAAGTTAGGGTCATATGGCTGGGCACGACCTTTGATTGGAGCCTACAAAGAGAACAAAAAATACAAGTTGAAAAGGAAACATTGTAAATAAATGCTAAAAATCAAACATTTATAAGAACAAAAGCAAACATTACATCATGTGGAATTATTGATATTTAGAAAAATAAGTCATAAAGTCATGAGCTTTCAGATTTAAAAGCATTCTTACAGCATGAGATGCCTGTATACAGTACATTGAAGCTTTTAATAGACTTCAAGGGTGGAAACTCACCTCCGATACCAGCTCCAGGATTACTTTTATACATTCAATGACACGATCTGGCTTTCCTCCCACCAAAACGACTCTGTCAGTAGAGTGTGGACAGCACTCCTGAAACAACTTGATGGTGGTCTGGGTGATCTACAGTACAGAAATGGAAATACTTAAAGACTTAACTTTTAATGACAAAATTTGCCAAAAGCACCGGTAAAAATAGCTTCTAATTAAATGCATATATACAATTTATCAATGGGTTGAAAAAAAATATGCAGGAAAATGAAGACAGACAACTTGAAGGAAAAAGAAAGCCTACAACAGGGGACAAACATTTTAATTGTTTACACCGTAATGATCCTTAACAGGTTAACTATTAGTGCAGGAGATCCGAGCTGGTACTCTGGACCCTGTCCTACCTCTCTCAGCTCCTTTATCTTGGCCCCTTTCACCCCAATGATGCCACCAGCCAAGCTCTGATGGATCAGCAGGCGAAGCTCACTGTCAAAATCAATCCCGCTGTAATGTTGGTACTATAGAAACAATTCAACAAGAGTAGTCACGAGTCAGTATGGACTTTCCATGGCTGATAAGCAAACTTTTGACAGTTTGATTCTCACTGTGGCCGCTCTCTGATTGCTCTGTGGTTTTTACACATGGTATTCACCAAGGCTGAGTGGGATTAGCGATAGGAAGCAAGAAAAAACTGTTTGAAAGGTAACTGAACTTTGTAGGAAAGAGCTGCACCATGGTTCATCACATCTCAATAAGCCAAATAGCAAGGAGTCATAGCACCCTACTCAAGTTCCAATCATAAGACAAAGAGAGTATTTGAGAATTGCATTAAACAGTTTATATGTACTGTAATAGCAAAAAAATTTATTGTTGGGATTTAAGTTAAGTTACCTCTAAAAAGTTGCCTATTTCTAAGCAAAGCTTAGATCGGTTTGGGTAGTTTATATATGTAGAACTTAAGCTTAATGTTAGCTTTTTGTGTTAAAATTACTACAGCCTTAAGAGATCTCAGGTGATTGTGTGAAGAGATCCCTGAATCTTATTATATAGTTTGGAAACACAAATTAACATTGAAAGATTTAACATAAATCAAACATCTTAAATATAAAATGGCACCCCTGGCTAAAACAACAGTATAAGAAAATCTCCTACCTCTCACATTAAAGGTAGAAAAGAAAAAAAAAAGTTTAACAGATTTAGGGTATCTGACCAGATGAGTCTCAGCAGAGTTAATATTACAATTGTTCTGGGGTTTTTTTTTAAAGGCAAGTTCATATTATGTGGCAAAACAGCTGTGCCATGCTGCACTGGTCTATGGCATAACAGATCAGTGATTAAGGAAACAAAGTACAGATGTAGCATGTGGTCAGATTCTGATGAGAGTAGGTGGTTCAAGTCTGATCACTTCCTAAAGATGCAGGTATGATCCCAATCGGGAGTTTCAGTTTAAAAATGCCCTGTGCATTTTTCTGTTAAGTGTTAAATTTACTGACCACAAGACTCTGTACACCCTTGTGATACACAATATGTAAATAAATTAGCTGGAAAGCCAGATGTGAGCTGCACCGCATGCATGCACAGAATTGCATGCGCATAAGAAACAAGAGAAGCACCAACTTACAAAAGAGCTGGTCTGAAGCTCTACAACTGGTCAAAAACTTTACCAGGCAGCCTTTAAAGCTCACATAGCACTCTATAAAGATTATTTTAAATGCTACACAATAATGACCAAATTAAATTTTCTATTAATTTAATCCAAAATTGTTAGTAGTTGTACTCTACAGGTAAGAGGTTTTAAGTCAGAGAGTCAACACTTATCCTGGCCCGCTTTCTGCTTGAATACACAGCTTACCTCCTCTAGAGTTGGGATGATTTTCAGCAGAATCTCTCCAATAGTGTCGATGCTAGCGTTCACACTGAGGATCCTGTCAGGAACCAATTTGGCCAAAAGGAAGCAAGGCATTACAAAAGGGTTATAGAGTGGAACAGAGAGCTATACCTGACCCAAATTATATGACAAGTCCAGCAAACAGTCACAGACAGACTCATGAAAGGTTTGAAATTAAAGAAATAAAGAATAATTAGAACTGCTGCATATTATGCAAAATTATTACTTTTCCCCAACACTTCACTTATGAAATAAGCAGCAGACATGCACTGAATGTAATATTATTTTCAAAGTGAGAAGACTTGGCAAGATGGGCAGTTTCAGAACGACTCAAATCAACGTGACA
Source organism: Atherinosoma microstoma (assembly GCA_037177055.1). Taxonomy (NCBI): domain Eukaryota; kingdom Metazoa; phylum Chordata; class Actinopteri; order Atheriniformes; family Atherinidae; genus Atherinosoma; species Atherinosoma microstoma. The sequence goes on from JBBBVU010000020.1 coordinate 8,499,559, forward strand.
GAGGCCACAAAAAGTTGGAGGGGAGGGTGTAAGAGCGGGAGATATCTTCTCTAACCATCCCACCACCAGCAAGTTGGGGAAAAGGACAGTAACAATCTAAAACTATAGCTTCCATACAAATTGCGCCACCAGCACACCTTCTCATTGTGACCAGGGAGTTGGGTAGGAGGGGTGGGGTGGGGTGGTGGGGTGGGGAGGTGGCGAGAAGAGGGCTAGGGCTCTGAGGTGAGAGGAGACAGGGTGGGCAGTAGAAAACAGTAACAGAGCAGAGGGATTGAGGTGGGGAAGAAAATGTGAGTGGTTACCAACTGCTGTGTGGCAGAGAACAGGAGCAGGTTGCTAGGGTTATGAAAGGTTTGGTAGGCAGATCTGATCTGATGCGGCCTGAGAGCAATTCAACAGAGGGGGGGGAAGCAGCACAATGAAATCAAGAGACAACATTAATGAAGTGACAGAGCGGGGAGACAGAGCCTCCAAACGAGAGCAAACGCTCTCTTAGAGATCATGGACAGTGATGCTGAAAACAGTAGGGAGGAAAAGGTTGTGGAAGAGGAGGGTGGGTTGGAGGTAAGGGGGAGGCCAGGTGGGTCACAGAGGGCAGAGCAAGAAAGAGATGTCTGCTTTACACACGTTTCATGGCAAAATCAAAGACCGCAGCAAGGATAAAACAACATCCAACTGTTGTGTCGTCAGGTAGAAAACAATAACTACTTGGTTGTGGGCTGTCAGTGATTCTCTGCATGGACAATTAACTGTAATGACAGAAAGTCCAACTTAATGGAGATGCTAAAAATGGACAGAAAAATTAAAAAAAGAACAATACATGTCTCTTACAAGTGGAGGAAGGGGTGTTTGTGGGAAGGGGGGGGGGGTAAACTGTAATATATATATATATATAAAAATGTTAAAATGAAACAGAAGGCAGGTTATCAAAGACATGTGTTTCACTGTTCTAATCAGGCAGTGAGGCAATAACTGGTGGGACATACCGCTCTGGGCCACTGCTGTCTGGGACTGATACACTGGCATTGTACTGCATGGGCCGAGGTGGTGGTGGTTGTGATGGTTGTGGTGGTGGAGGAAGTTGGCATTGGGCGGGGGCATTCATTCACATCATTTCAAGTTAGGTGCCCGAATAAGCAGGGGCACAGTTTATGGGCAGGGCCAACCGGGAGTGTCAGGTGGGCGGGCGGGCGTTCAGGGGCGGGCGGAGGTTGGGCCAACGTCAAGGTGGGCAACGCAGGAGGGGCATGTCGATCCAGTACATGGGCAACAGAGGTAGGTGGCCAAAAGTAAAAACAAAAAAGTAAAGGAGAAAGGAAGAGGGGGAGAAGGAATACAGTTTTAATAGAATACAAGCTATTCTTTGTCCCAAAAAGTGAAATGAGAGAAATTGTGATGAGTGAAGAACAGGAAGTGTGACCTGAACAAAGATAAGTTTAATAACTTGTCTGGAGCACTACACAGATTTACAGCCCTGGGAAATAAATAAATCAGGATTAAAGGAACCTATTGTTGCTTCTTATGGCTTCAACACTGTGAGGTGAACAAAGTCACAACAGGACTGGAAACAAAATCCAACAGAACTGTATAACAAGGCCTTCCAGATCCGTCCACCTTTGCTTTATTCTAGTACTAATGCATGTCAGTTAATGTCTAATGATTAATACTGACAGGCATGAAATCTGGGCCGGTTTCAGTGGGAATCCGGTGAAAAGGGCTTGGAATTAGGAGGGGATTTAGGTGTGGATCTTTTCTATTAAAATAACCTCTCAAAAAATAGAAACACAGCTAAGCAGTCATTGCCAACAAGATCCACACAGGATCTGCAACAAAGGGGGTATTAGCCAGGTAAACTTTACTCTCGGGTGCAGGCATACTTGCAGATTTTAATCCGTTTACTCACATCTGTCCGCAGGGCTTTTATGTTCTTTCCACCTTTTCCAATTACTGCACCGGCATTCTGTGAGAAAAAGAAAAAGAAAAAAGCTTTGATCAACAACAGAAAAGAGCAATGTTGCTCAACAACTAATGGTCCTCACCGTGTAAACGTTCTTTACCTTGCTCTGAAGGAGTACACGTAGCTCCACCATCTCATCTGTGTTCCGTGAACGTTTGAATGCCTGTTCTTCATCCATGTCCTCAGCGGGGCGTTTACCTGAAAGGAAAGACAATACAGGTCAAAACTGAACCAGACACCAACTTTAAAACATGACATTTAGAGAGGAATGGATCATTGTTATCAATTATATGTTTATAGTCACAGATTATTATGACTACCAGAAAATCCGCAGATAAGCGTGCAGTTCGATTCTATCACTTGTGCCTACGTTTTCTGCCAGGCATCTTGGTGTCATGGCAGACAACCAGCTGACCTTTAAGGTCCATGTTGCCTCGGTTGCCAGGTCTTGACGATTTGCCCTCTACAACATCAAGAGGATCAGACCCTAACTGACAGAACACACGGCACAGCTTTTGGTTCAGGCTCTGGTCATTTCACGCATTGACTACAGCAATTCCTTACTGGCAGGCCTGCCTGCATGCTCAGTTAAACCTCTGCAGATGATTCAGAATGCAGCAGCACGACTGCAACAGCACGACTCGTCTTCAACCAGCCCAAAAGAACTCATGTCACTCCACTGCTAAGCGCTCTTCACTGGCTTCAGTTGCAGCGCACATCAAATTCAAAGCTCTGCTTCTGGCTTACAAAACAATAACCCAAACGGCTCCCATCTACCTTCACTCTTTAATCCAGAGCTACAATCCCTTTCGACAGTTACGCTCTGCCTGTGAAAGACACCTAGTCCTACCACATCAATGTGGTGGTAGCTAGAGTCTTTTCCTCTGTAGGTCCCCGGTGGTGGACCAATCTAGCGTATTCTGTACGATCCGCAGAGTCCTTATCTACTTTTAACAGCAAGCTAAAGACTCAGCTGTTCAAGAAGCATTTCCACACTTAGCTTAACTCTTCTATTCGTCAGGATGAGTTAGAAAGGTTTGTTCAGCTCTTTGGCACATCTCAGCACTGAACATGTTGTGTACACTTCCGCCCAAGATGATAGTGTGATGAAATCATGATCTCGTAATTAAACAAAACGGAGGGAGGGGGAATGAAACAAAAACAAAAAAACAGAGCGCTGCCTCTAACACTACACGGCAGCACCTGTGTCCAACTAGAATCACAGCAGTCTGACTAGCACTCAATCATGATGTCCCTTCCTGTTTGATTTCTTGCTTGTGTTGTTATCACTCTCAGATGTAAGTCGCTTTAGAAAAAAGCGTCTGCTAAATGATTGTAGAATGGAGAATAGAATAGAAAATTAAGCAGAAAAAAAAGAAAAATGAAAGGAACCAAATTAACATAACAGGTTTAACAAAAGTGATGAAAATATAACTACATGGCAAGTTCTAGAACGGCAGTACATTCTACCCAAAGAAGTGGTTTCATTTAGCAGCCAACTGTAACCTGGACTCTCTCCAGCACCAACATGTACACTTCCTGGATTAAAACATAGGCAGATCTGCTAAGAGCCCACAGAACAGCAGTATCCTGGATGGGAGAATCCCTCAACCATCTGACATAGCCACATGCTATATAGTGACAGCCAAAAATGCTCATGCCCATTTTTCTTTTGGGCACACCAGTTAGCCTAAAACCTTTCATTTATGATCGTTTTAGGACAGGACGAGTTGATCATCTTTTAAGTGCATGAGTGCATTACATGCAGTTTGTAATGTGCCTCAATTACTTTAAAAGTAAAAATGATCAAAAATGGGTATCTTACCATTAGTGTCAGTATTGCTGAATGTAGTGTCTTCGTCCTGAGAATCTACTTTCATCTCCATTGTCATGCACCTGCAGTGGAAAGCAAATCAGTTCCTCTCCTTTGATCTGCTAAAGGAGTAGAGGGGGCAATGATATAATCTCTCAAATCAAATTTTTCACATACAAAAACACAACTGATCAGTAAGTATGTAGAGTTGCAACAAACTTTCTTCTTATCAAATAAGCCTGAAAAACATCTTCTCAAGTAGCTATTCAGTCACTGAACTCTCAGTTTGGATAGCTGCGGTTATTTTTCACACTGAATCTGCCCTGTGCAATTTTTGTTGAATGTGCTGTTGTTATCTTCAATGCCAATTATTATCATTTCAAAAACGTACAATATGTATTATTTAACTGTAGGAGTTTATCATTGTTATATAAAATTAAATTAATGGTTTAAAGCATTATATCTAAATCAAAATTACACGACTGTGACAGCCATTGCTATAATTTGAGAAAATTCTTTACATTTGCGTGATGCTTGACTGAAACAATGATGGATCCAGCTGTATAACGCAGAGTGAATGTTGTGCTTTTTTTGGCAGAGCAGATATTTTATGGCAAAGTTAATTTTAGCGACTCAGTAAACAGTGACAAACAAGCATGTATGAGAGCAGGATTTCTATGTATTCCCTGCTCTGTCCGTATGTTTGATGCGAACAGGGTATTTAATAATCGTAATCTTGGTACGAAGATTTGACTTGAGTCTCAAAAGGGGCCTCCGTGTACACATGCTGCCCTCCTACATGCACGGCCCACTGTTGCTAGCTGAGCACTACACAATCTGCCTAGACTTCTACAAGCATCACCCCCATACCAAGGCCTTGTTCAACTTCAAGAGGGATGCTAGTCAACGCCTACATAGCTAAGGAATTAACAGCACCAATTTTAACAACGATGGGCTTTACTAGTGCTGTCAGAGTCAGCTCATGTTGCATGAGATCCTCCAGAGAGCGAAACATTAGTGCCACTCGGAGAAAATATAATATTAATGTAATTAGCTCAAACCATAAGGCATTTATTTCTTTTTAAGTTATAATGAACTACATGGAAAGTAGAGGAAATGCGCAGCTCCACACAGGTAGTGGGAAAACGTGTTTCTCACCTGACATGTCTGCATACAAGCAAAAGTTAGCTAGCCTTAAGCATTGTTGACATTACTTTTCGACGCTAACAGCTCTGCTAGGCTAGCCAGTTGGTCTCTGTTTTACGAGGCGTGTCTACCAGCTATCCTGTCCACGTTGCGACCGCACAGCATTCAGTGTCGAGAAATAACAACAGAGCAACCAGGCTACTTTGCCGTCAGTGACGATGTCTGCTTTACTCACCTCCAGCTAACAAACAGGCTTACTGGCGTGACGGTAGAAGACGAGCTATCAAAATATTATAATTATAAAAGCAGACCTGCAGCAAAACCACGTTCACTGCGGTCCTCAACAGTCGCCTCGCCCTCGACGTTTGCACGCGGGCAGTAGGCAATGTGGAAGAGCTTGATTCGTTGACCTTCTCCCGGTGGTTTCTTGCACACGCTTGTCAAGTTGGCACGGACGGGCGGAGCTAACACAAGTTGAAATCGGAGGAAGCGATCGAAGTACCTGTAATGCCCATCCAGCGTGATTTATCTACATTTCTCTCATTACTTCATGAATTATAACTCCTCAGTTATGACTCGCAGGCAGCTAGTCGTGCATGCTTGCCTAAAACCCCGCCTCCTCCAGAGGACAAGGCGCCGTTCAACTTGCAATAACCACTGACAGGGAAATTTAGGGAATTGTTGCCCTGCACTAGGACTGTCAGGCTAGATTATTTTCTGAAATAGAATCTGACCTATATGATTATTTGGATATTTGATTCAACAGATACGACATTCAGCTGTTTCATAGTAATTTGTACATAAAAATTTCGTTGGTAGTCTTTGTCTGCTGTGAGAATGTTATGTTGAAATGTTAAACACTAATAATTTTCTCATAGGGACTTAGATAAGGTTGCTTAGCTCATGGATTTTTGTCAGATATGAATAACTAAAATGAGTCTAAATTAATCGAGAAGTCAAAAACTTGTTGTTTTTGTTGTTGTTGTTGTTTTAAAAAGAAAGCTTAGCAAAAACAAAAGTATGAACAATATCCATGGAATATTTGTTCTTTGTAAAAAAGTCTTTTGGGGGTTAACAGTTTCACACATGAGGCTTATCTGGCAGAAACTGGTCTGTGCAGATGGCTCCACAATGAAAATATCTTCCAATTAAGATATATTATACAATAAAAAAAATAGATAAATATTGGGGCAAATAGAAAAAAGATCAATTTTAAATATAAAGAAGTTATTAGGCCCGAGCACCGAAGGCGGTGCGAAGGCCTATTGAAATGCAAGTGTTTATTATTCTTCTTCATCTCTTTCACTTTTTTCTCTTTTCCCACTCTTAGATTGCATTTTTGGGGACCTGAACATATCTGAAAACTCACGAAATTTTGCGTACCCCCCCCAGAGGGCAGCGAAAAATTCGATAATTTGTGGGTCCCGTAAAGAGGCGCGGCAACGTACGCGACAGCGCCA
>JBBBVU010000020.1:8506037-8516580 GCA_037177055.1 Atherinosoma microstoma
TGGGGACGAGGCGGTGCAATAGGCCAAGCGGCGCCAGAGGTGCGAGGGCCTCCATCGCCGCTCGCGGCTTTAATTGTGTTTGATTTTCAAATGGGGGGTGATGCTAATGGTGAACAGTCACCATGAAACCTCCACATATGAATAGTTACATTTAAACCTGGGATTTTTATTACAAGTGCCCAAATATAAATGTACACATGATGAATTATCTAACTGAAATATCAACACCAAGAAATAAGCACAGTTTTTACAGTCAAGATCTTTTTTTTCAAATTCAAGAAATAAAACAACAGTCTATGACCCACAAAGAGCAGAGAATACTGGGATAAATACTGACAATCAGCATCTGTATTGAAAAATGTCCAAACACAAATCATTCACAGATTTGTGTTTAACAATGATGATTATATGTTCATATTACATACTGTATTATACCTGTTGTAGGATTCTTTCTAAAGATTTTTTTTAACTTTTACTTTTCATGTGGCTGATTTTAACCAGTCTCAACAGATTAAGGTAGTTGTGTTAAACAGAACAAAAGTTTGTGTGTGTAACACACGAATGACTTGAAAGCTGATTGTTCAGATTGTGTATCAGTGGAATCACAGCTCAATGCAAGGTTCAAGGCAAGTCTGCCACCAGCTGGTTCAGTCAGAGATGATGAGCTCCGAGATGGATATTTCAGGAGCGGCATCAAACTACATTATTCTACAGCTGATTTTATTTCTTTCAACTTGTGCAATTTCAATCGCATGCTCCCAAAGAGGAAACTTCCCAAAGTTAAGATAAGAACTGAGAGGATTGCAATTTAAAACTCAATTAAAGAGTCTCCATAGCTGCTTTAAATTCTTAAGTTATTACCATTCTTTATTTTTGAATACACATATTCCATCCAAATTCCAGTGTCCTTGCTGTAAATGAGGATCAGTGAGTCAATGTCTCGATCAGTCCTGGCATACAGTATCCATAGTCACTCTTTTGTGATGATCTGATTGGGGGTGGGGGGGTTCAGGTCCATGCAGAACAGGAGCATGGATAGTGCACCTCATTTACTTTGATACCATATCTGATAGTGACTTGTACAATGGGTTTGAATTTGCTTCAAGATTTGCCTTCCACAGTCAGTGAGTTCCTGATGAAGCCTCTTATTGTCCTGTTGATGTTGTGCAGTTCCAAGCATTCCAATATTCGTCGTCAGCTTTCTTGTTGTCGGTCTAGGCAGTACACAGATGTCTGATCTTACTCCCTCATGCTATGACTATGATTAATCAATATTAATCAAACAATCAAAGTTTATTTCTATAGCACCTTTCAACAACACTCAAGTTAACCAAAGTGCTTTATATCATAAAAACAAAGTAGCTGGTGTTTGGCTTCTCTGTGGTTACTTCCAATTCCCTTCTGAAACCCACTAATGTAGTGCCTTCTCTTCTAGCGTGCTCAGGATGGGGGTTTGGATTGAAGTCCAGATTCGATGCAATCTGTTGGTTTTCCTTACCTAGGCTATTTTATATGTTTTATTCTTGCAAGAAGGAGCAGTTCACACTACAAAGTTTGTCAGAGAAAAGCTCATCAACTCAACCGTGCAGTAACTATTTATAACACAGCACACTCCCTTGCACAGTCGGATGGCTGGAAAGATAGAAGGAACTTTCGGCCAAAATGTTTTGAAGCCTCAGTTAGGACTTAAGTTGTCACACAGAAAGGGTGTGGAGATGTGTGGTAAATTAGATTTAAAAGAACAGTTACATCTACTGAAAAAAACAAGTTTAACAACAAAATTTGAATCATGAAGCTCACAAATATAATTTAGCAGAATATTAATGGTAGTGATTTAGATTTCCCAGAATGTTAATCAATATACATTCTATTCCGTATTTTCTGCCATATAAATGTGATAACATGACAAGGCCTTGATATAATTCTTCTTACAGCACCTCTCTGCCCATCTATTTCAAATCAGGAGCTTGGATTACATCCATATTTGACCTATCAAACCCCTTTTTTTTTTTTTTAAATAGTGTGTCATGAATGCTCCCTCAAATATAAGCAAGGATCTATTGCAAAATAAAGAGCTCTCTCTTTTTTCTGCTATACTCTGAGGTTACCATGGAGACAGATAGGCTATAATTCAGTTCTTGATGTTTCTCATAAAAAAAAAGCCTGCATACATATTTTCATCTGCAACCATAGCGACACTTGACATTGTCCGCGCTATTTGTAAAAAGCAAGTCACCATAGCGACACTAACCATCCAGGCTGTGTCATAGATCATGTGTCCTGGCTGCCTCCTCATCATGAGGAAAATTTAGGAATCCATTGGTAAACAGGATTTATGTTGAAGATATTGTCACCTTCATGGTCAGAACTACAGCTCAGATTGAAAAGCAGACAAGCTTTTGTGCTCAGTTTGGACATTTAAAGGTTAAATAAATTTACTGCAATAAAACTATGACCATGTCAAATACAAATTTATGAGTGAGGGCCAACATCATGTTTACAGCCCCTAAATAACATTGAAATTACTTTAGGCCTGACTTATATATGAAATAAGCAGGTCAGGGTTAATCCTGACATGTTTTGAAGTTCAACCAAAATATGCTTCAGTCTGTATATTCCTGTAATAATCTGTGCCAGAAAGAAAATAAAAAGTAGTTAATTCAGAAAAAAACAGTTATGCTGCTATATGTTGCACTGCTCAGAGACTGGAGTGAGACCTATTTGAAGTTTGCAGACATAGTGTAGGTAATTATTTTTCATAGATGCACCCCATCTTGTGCGTCACCCGTACGTCACACTAGGCCTAATGGGCAACCGTACAACAGCCTTGTTGTGGGAAAAAAAAAAATCTCAGCTTTCATCCAATGCATGGCTTTAGAGTTACAACAACACAAGAGTTTAAATTTATTTGACCCTTGCCCACACTTAGTGGGCAAAGTACTTGTAAAATCGCAGCGGCAAGGTGTTGCTTTTTTCTTGGATTATCAAATGTTAATTCCCCAATAAATTCCCTTGAAAACATCTTGTCTGACATAAAATCACCATCGCAACCATCTTTCCTATAGTCCCAGCGATGGCTGGGAGATGCGCTCGTCCTCGGTGATAATCGATAGTCGGATGCAGGTAGCCTTCCTCCAACACACGCAGCATCACCACGCATCCTTACTCTGCTGTGCAGTTTTCCTCCCCATCACCACACATATGAGAAATCGCTCGTGGGGGCCCTGCCTATTGATCTCTAAACATCTGGAACACCTCATATTTGTTTTACAAGACAGAGGCGAGCAGTCAGTGGCTGCGATAGGGAAGTGAGACAGCTTCAGCAGCACCAGCACGGAGCACTTGACACCTTGCTTCGCGGCATCGATATGCAGTAGTGTGATACCAGCTCTGCGGAGACGAGAAGGCCAGTCCATGGCATCTTGATATTAAAACCGTGGGCTCTGCGCATTCCTCATCAACAGCGTCCTTTTTTGTCACTCTTTATTTTATTTTATTTTTTCTTTCTCACCCCCACCCCCCACCCTTTTTTCTTCTTCTCTCGGACTCGAAAGGATTAACTTGGCCAGGATAAAGGCGGCGAGTGAGGACATCTTAACAATAATTAAATTTGACCAGATTCTTTTCGGGGGTATTCGTGGGATATCATTGGACCTGAGATGGACTCCAGCGCGGGGGAATATGGCATGGCTCGTTTTGGATTATTTTTGCTTTTGATGGGGTTGTGGAGATATAGCGATGCTTGCCCCGAATCCTGCACTTGCAGCATCTCAAGGATTGTTTGTATTGATTCTGAACCAGGGATCGAGGATTTCCCTGTCCTCACGTTAGATGACATGGAAAACATCACCGAGATGTAAGTGCATGGAAATGATCATGCAGCCAGCATTAACTTCACAGGGTGCAGAGAGCCCCATTGGATCGTGAGGGTTGCAGTGATGCCAAACACTCAGGGTTATATTATGATTAAGATGATATCAACATCAACAGCAATGTTAATCACCATCAGCCTCATGCCCGCGTGCATTAAACAGCGGCACAGATCTCTCTCTTTCTCATTATGTCAAACAAAATTGGCGATTTTCTTTTCTTATAACCTGTATGGCATGTCAGATCAAGGAGCCTCTTATGTGTGCGTACGTGTGAGTGTGTGGCGTGGAGGAGATAGTGTTTGCGCGTGCGTGTACGTGTGCGTAACAGAGTGCGCGTCAGGCTTATTTGGATTAGAGTGTTTTCCTTTACAAAACAGCTCCAGACGTAGTGGTAGAGTAAATGCTCAGGCCCAATGCAACCTCCGGCGTGTTAATTCGGCTTTTGGGCGGCGGTGTGAAATACCCCCTTAAATTTTACAAATTACCACACAGTTGGCTGATTACACACAGATCACATCAGTAGTGCACAGCCGGCAATAGGCTACCGACAGTTATGTACCCTTATATGCATCAGTGTGTAGGCCTGTATTGGAGTGTGTCTGTTACAACCTTGCACAACAACTGCATGGCACCTAGTGGAGAATGTGGGGAGACTGGTGTGTGTTTTTGAGGCAGACAGGCTGGAGCTATGAATGTTATTTAACAGGCATTTGTGGCAACTTGATGTCTTCATTTAGAAAATATGAGAACGTCAAACAGCAGCCAACAATTTGCGAAATGCAGTTTGTTTACAAAAAGTGCAGTTTTGACTATAGATCCAGCAGCTATCAAAGCACAACAAAATATTGAGTTAAAAGTAAGCATGCCTTACTTTTTGAAAGCAAACCATGGATTAACAAATTCCTATGCTAGACAAAGTTATTGATAAAAATAGATAGTTAAAAGTCCATCACATATTTGGCACAATCCACATGTAAACAAAAGCAACTCACAGCTATTCTCACAGTTTAAATCTTTATTTATTCTATTTTATTTACTTCATGATCTCATATAAAAACCTCTAATTGATTGAATAAATGTACATTAAGATAATGATCTGAAAACCATTATAAATGTGAAGGTAAATGGGAAGTTTTACATTAGAAAAACAGATTACGGGTTGAAAGTGGATTTTCCCCCCCACAAATTAAGGTACTTGTCTATTTCCAAGATGTTAGATTTATTAGATATTAAGTTAGGCTGTAACACACTTGTAGAAGTAATCATTTTATTAAAACTAAAGAAAGAAATGGCACTTGTGGTCTTACAAAACTACAGAATGCTGGTGCCATTTGTTGTCTTTAAATTAAAAAAATTAAAAAAATACTTTGTAATTCCTTCAGTGTAACACAACAACTTTGTGGAAAGTTTAAGATTTAGCTGACAATGTCAAAAAATGAAATAAATAAAGCTGAATAAAGATGTCTCAGATGAAAACCAAATATCTTAGGCTATGTTATGTGTTATGTGTAAGTAAATATCTAAAGGGAAACTGGATTTATTAACTGCTTCAACATTACCTCCAGTTAATGCCATTGAACTTTGCATTTCACAATCATATGATGTCCCTTCAGAATAAGCGCTGTAACAACTTTTCCCATTACATTTCCTTTCACAGATACATTGCCAATCAAAGCAGACTGTTTGACATCAGCGACAGCAGTCTGAGGCACTACATAAACCTCAGAAACCTGTAAGTATCACTCGGAATATGTTCGTGTATCACATGGATTTAAAATAACTCTACATTTTAATGTCTAACAGAACGGTGACAAAGACAAGGTTGTCATCTATATCGTCAGACGCTTTTTATAACAACACAAGACTTCAATATGTGTAAGCAGCATCTTTCAGTATCTTTAGCTATGTGAACACATGAGTTGCCTTATTTGGATTCTCACATTTTTTGCCCTCCCTTTTTAGAAATCTCAGAGACAATAACCTGTCAACACTGTCATGGAGAACATTTCAGAACTTTAACGTTGCATATCAGTAAGTGATGGATGCACATAAAACTGTCAGTGTGTCTCTCTCTCTTTTTGAGCAGCTTCTTATTCAGCGTGTTTCTGTTTTGTTTTTCTTTCTTTTAAATCACAAGGCTCATTCTGTCTGGAAACCCCCTGGATTGTGTTTGTGAGAATTTGTGGGTCAAATTAAGGCTCCAAGAAGAAATAGATGGTCCAGAGCTGACATGTATGGATGACAGAGGATTGACAAAGGACTTTGCCACACTCAGTCCACCAGATTGCTGTAATGTGAAACCACCTTCTAATAAGAATAGCTAAGCTTCTCATACTGAGCACGATTGTTTTGTAAAGATGGGAATTTTAAACAAAAACAGGAAGAAACCTAGAAAAAGTTGATGTATATATGCCATGTTTTGTTTACAGTCTTATTTAGTTGTACTGTTTGCATGCCACTTACAGTAGTTCCTAACGTAGAGGTTACCCCCAAAACTGTGACTGAGATGGAGGGGGCTAGTGTCACAGCGGTGTGTACCGCCTCTGGCTCCCCTGAACCTGTGATCCTGTGGAACCTTGATATGCTCTCAACCCACACTGAGGTGAGCAGTTTACCTCGCAGCTCCTCTCATATCATATAAGTTATTTAAAGCTAATGTAATGACCAAGAGTCTGTGTTTTCAAACCCTGAAAACGATTACTTATTATTTAAGTTTTGATTCAAAGAGGACTACAATTGAGGCTTTGTGAGGTTCGGAATTTTCCCAAAGACCCTTTGACATTGAATTAGAAACTTATTTATTAAGGGACAGACACACTACTTCAGCAACAGCTGTCTGACATTTTAGGAATGTTAGGCTCAGTTTAACAGATAGTGAAGATCAAGGTGTCAATTATCTATATTTGTTGTTCATCTGAACAAAGTCTGTCTCTCATTTGAGTAAAAAGTGAAAAAACAGGGCAATTATTGTGGTTAGTAATTACATTTTTCCACTGTGAGATATAAAAATATCTATAAAATATCTATAATAACATCTGTTTTATGGGATCCATCAGTTATAAAAAAAGATATAATATGATAATATGGTATGCTTCAAAAAGGACTTGGAAACCTATAGACTCAAACATTTTGAATAAAACTAATACACTTTTGCACAGAGAACATGGTAGAAATACTAAATACTTTTAGTTATTTAAACCCTTTATCCATCATTTTTAGCTTACTAATTTTAGAGCTTATGTGGAAGAGTGGGTGGTGCCTGATCAGGCCACTTGAGCAGACCAATCAAAACAAAGTGTGCATTTTGGGGGGAAGCTGGGGGGCCAAGCTCCCTAACTTGGTTTTTAACAGGAAACATTTTCATATGCTGGAGCAATCTACATGCATTCATATTATCTTTAAGTCATACTGTACACTTTGTTGTTGTGTGATTTATTAGTTATCATTGCATGTGCTTAAGATCAACATCACACCAATTTAACACACAGAATTGTATCATGCAACAAAGTATGATGTGTTTACAGATATACGCTTCGGGTACAAAGAGGATCCTCACATTGTCAGGCCTGTCTACTGATGATAATGGCAGGATGATCATATGCAGCGCAGAGAACATGGTCGGTCAGACTGAGGCCACCCTTCAGCTCAACATTCTCTGTAAGGACTTCAATTACATCATAGAAATGCTACTTACATGGATAAGTTTAATTTGTGTAATTTCACAGCGATGAGCTTTTAAATGCTTTCTTCTAGACCATGTTTTTCCTGTGGAAGCAAAAGGCTCCTCAGTTTGTTATCATTAGTGTCTTTTGGCAAATCTTATTGACTTTCCATGTTTCCTGCCCATTACTCTTCCTAATGTAAAGATCCTCATGCCTTGCCATACATCTATTCTTATTTAATGCCACCCTTCTCCATAATTTCCTCTTCCACATTTTCCTGTTGTCAGACTTCAAATGTTGGATGATCAGTCTAACCTCTCCTCTCCATACGTTTCTATTTTCTAAACCCATAAGTGTTGCTTTTCCTACTGGCTTTACTCCTAGTGTTTATTTCCTATCATCCCGTGATTACTCTTCCTCTCCTGTTGCCTTCGTGTCAGTTGCCCCCACCATCCCGCAGCTGCTGCCTCCAGAGCGGGACCACCACTGGTGCATCCCATTTACTGTGACAGGGAACCCCAAGCCTGAGCTGCACTGGTATCACAAGAATATGCTGCTCCAGGAGCAAAACTACACTTGCACTAAGATCCACGAGTCCACCAAGAATGAGGACCACGGCTGCCTGCAGCTGGTCAACCCCACACACATTCACAATGGCGAGTACAAACTGGTGGCAAAGAATGAATACGGCCAGGCCGAGAAGACTATTTCTGCCCAGTTTATTGATCCACCTGACTTCAACCACTCAGGTCAGTGTGCCATCTCATTATAAGGGTTTATTAATTATAAAAGTCAGGTTATTTCTTAGCTAATCTCTGAAGTGGGTAATGTCTTTTTTCTTTTCTTTTTATAGAGGACTATGAATACTGTAAGTAAAATTGAAGTATTATAACATAAGAAATAGTTACACTAGTGCTGCAATAGAGTTCAAATTAACTGATGTTTGTTTGTCTTACCTACTTTTTGGCCTATATCTGCATCTTCTGTCCAGATGGTAGGTGTTTAAGAATCTTACAATTTACATAGAATTACATTGATATGTTCAAATGATAAATTGGATTACTTTTAAGTGTTTATATGGGAATTTTTATGTGCATTTTTTCAGATACGCCAATCCCTCCTCTGGATGACAGTGTAGCAGTAAGTGAATCTTGTTGTTTCTTACCATATAGCCTTTAGCTGTAGTCCTTTTGAAACTTTAAAAAAAAATGGTTTCAAAGATATTTCTTATTTCCTGATGCCTCTCTGTTCTTAATTAAATTTAATGGCTCCCTAGATTATTCCTTTTTGTTTTTTCTTTTCTTGCCAGGTGTATGTAGTCGTGGGAATCGCTGGAATTGCCTTGACAGGCTGTGTTCTGATGGTGATCATTCTGAAATATGGAAGAAACACAAACTTTGGTATTAAAGGTGAAATATTTCTTCTTGTATTAATACATTTACATTTTAAAGATATAAACTTATGCACCCACTTGCCCAGAAATAATACATTATTAGGCTTCAGACTCAAGTTTCCAGTTTTTATGCTAAGTGGAGTAGTTATGAATATGAATCAAAATTTAAATTATTTGTGTTTTGGCATAAATGCATTGAACCAAAAAGGTGTTTATGCAGACACACGTTTAAATCACTGACTGCTGGTTAAACTGGGTGGAATGAAATGCCATTTGCTCAGTTTCTCTAACAAAATGGTAAAGAAATTATAAGTGGCTGAGTGGCTCCTGTCGAGAGACAACTAAAACCAAACTGAAGTCACTTTCTGTAATCCTTGCCCCAAAGGCAGCTTAAATGGCAATTGACCTGCATAAGAAATATCATGTTGTGATGTAAGTCATCTTTGTTACTGACAAAGATAATGTGCCAAATGACATTTTTACTCTATAGGTGCAAACTAATCTATGGTTAATTATACTTTCAAGTTTTTCCTAAATTTTTATGCGAGAGGTTTAATTCTTCGTATCTAACATTTGGCCAGAAAGTGAATAAATGCCTTTCCCAAAATGTTCAACTGTTCCCATTTTTGAAAAAAAACATGTATTGTTGTGGTAATAGTTCCTTTGGTCCCCACTGCTTACCCCAATTAATTTGAATCAGAAGTAACAGTCAATAATGGGTTTTAGCATAATATTATACAGTGGGATACATTAATATTGCAGCATTTTTTTGTGTAAATTGGCACAGTTATAAAAACTTTGAACTTAACTTTTTTGACATCCAGACAGATGCATTTCATGAAAGCTTTCTAATACAATATAGTGTGCTGTGTACCACAGTGTAAGATAACATGCATAAGCACACCCATTCATTGTGTTACTGAGCACTAGTTCAACCTTGAATCCCTCCCTTTACCACATCCTTCTTATCTCTGCTCTCATTACTCCTCCACATTCATGACTGTGATGGCTAGCCACGCATGGTAACATCCACACCTCACCACCTGTGTTTTTCCACTTTAATTTGCTTTACAGTCACCACTCCAAACATTTAAACAAACCACTGAACACATTATTTCTTTAATACGTTTTTTTTTTCTCACTAATTACAGTGTTAATATGAAGTGTACACATATCAACACTACATGGTCAAATTTAGTTTATGTTATATTTATATTTGTTTCTTTCTCTTTGAGTTACCTGGTGCTTGGGTTATCCTTCTTAGTGCAGCAGAACATGTCGCCAATGGCTGAGAACCTTAACATACTTCTCTCAGCCCCATTGGACGAAACCACATACTGCACTGTTGCATGGCTGTTTGGGGTTTATGGGTTTTTGGACAGTTTAAACTGAAGCAACTATTTGATTTTCGCCCTTTGTGTTACTAATGGTTTAGCTAAACCAGTATTTAAGTTCACTTGTGTGTCTTTTAAGCTTGGCATGTTTGTCTGTTATGTTCATTCATTTGTTTGAGTTTTCTTGAGTGCGTTATATTATGTTGACTTCTTATGTTGGGGGGAGGGGGAGGGGGGGGGGGGGGGGGGGGGGGGGGGGGGGGGGGGGGGGGGGGGGGGGGG
>JBBBVU010000020.1:8521756-8545316 GCA_037177055.1 Atherinosoma microstoma
GTGTGTGTGTTTGTGTGTGTGTGTGTGTGTGTGTGTGTGTGTGTGTGTGTGTGGAAATATACACATATAATTAGGTTTTTACTCTTTTTTACCACCTTTTGATGTGAAATAAGTGTATAGCAGCAGAAATGTCCATTTTAAGGATTTATTTAGAAATCAATTTACATGCAAATTCTATAATCTATGAAAATGTGGCAGGGGAAAGGAGGGCCCGGGCAGGGTTTGAACCCCTAGCCCCTAGGTGATAGTCATGCACACTGATCAGTCAGCCTGTGGCCAAGTAGCCGGGGCACATGATCAATCGGAAGCATAGTGACAGGACCTCAACTGTCACAAAAAGTTATTTTTTGGATGGGCACATTTTAATTTTCTCTGGGTAAGGACTTAATCCTTTTCTTAACCTGACATTGATGGCATCATATAAAACCACAATAGAGTACTGAACTTCTGATGGATATAAAATTAAAAATAGTTAAGGACTAAATGTTATATTACATGTAGATTTAACAAAAGAAAAACATTTACAGAAGCAGATGGATTCATCGTATTCCTTTAAATATTGTGTCTTAGATTTCAGATTGAATCCCACAGTGCCCTCTGCTGGAGTCAGAAATCTAAAATATACACAAAAACTAAATATTTCTTCATTTCTAAGGTCACTTTAAACAGGGCACATCCCTAACTTCTGGTGTCAAACATTTTTATCAAATGGAAAACAATTGAAAGAACAGAGCAGATAATAGGAAGCTCTTGCCTCATGTGCTGCAATGCGTCTCTCATTTCACAAATAAAATCATCTTAAGCAGTAGATTAGATCAAACAGGAAAACAAAACCAAAAAAAACAAAACGAAACAGCATTAAACTCACATTTAGATGTGGGCGAACAGCTTCTTACACTGAAATTTTACATTTCCACATCATTATTGATCTGCCAGTAATAAAGTCCATTATGGGATGACGCGTTGTGGATATTGCTGTGGAAAATTCCAACAGCTCTCAGCATCATTAACCAGTAATCGCCAGATGAAGCTTCTTGTAGTACTAAAGCTTGAAACTGTTGAAAAGTGGTTCATTTTTCAAGAATTTCAATATTCAGTAGGGCCATCTGCTGATTAATTTTGAGTCTTGAAAGATGGGATAATATATATGTGGTTGGTTAGCATCATTGCTTCATAGCTTGAGGCCTTTCTGTATGTAGTTTGCACGTTCTCCCAGTGTGTGCGTGGGTTCCCTCTGGGTACTCCAGCTTCCTCCCAGAGTCAAAAACCATGCTTTCTAGGTATATCAGTGTCTTTAAATTCACCCTAGGAGAGAGTGAAGCCAGTAGCTACTGGGATAGGTTTCTAAGTCAGGGGAAGTCACAAGGATTTTCTTGCTTGGGTCATGATACACCCCATACATTACTTTTACTTTCCGTCTCTGCAGGTGGGCGGACACACAATGTTGCCGATTCGCTGGATGCCCCCAGAGAGCATCATGTACCGGCGATTCACCACAGAGAGCGATGTGTGGAGCCTCGGTGTGGTGCTGTGGGAGATTTTCACTTACGGCAAGCAGCCCTGGTACCAGCTTTCCAACAATGAGGTCAGTCACACACGGTTCTACCTATTAGAAGGTTTGATATAAATTTCAAGTTTTAATTTTGATTTAGATGTTGAAACTCTCGACAAAGAGCTGGAAAGCTGCAATAACTTTAACAGCCCATAAACACAACATGATAACCACTATGGGCTGGAGTATGAGGAGCTTAGCATGCATTGTTTTCATAGAAACACATGTAGAAGAACTCAAAGTTTAAAAAGCTGCTCAACTGGTGCTTCTATAATGTTTCAAAGGTGTAAGTCACCAAACTTCAGCAAAGCATAATACATAAGTATCAAAATTCATGTAATATTGATAATCAAAGCATGTGAAAAAAAATGTAAGTTCACCATTTTAGTGTCTAACATCTTGACTGAAGGGTAATGTACAAAGTGTAGAATGTGACACCATCATGTCTCTATAGAAATTCTGTTGGGGAAAAAAATCCAACACTGGTTCTAAAATTGTTCTTATACTAGTGAGGAGCTTCTCCCACAATGTACACTACTAAAAGAATAGTTGACTTAAAGTATGTAGCACTTTACATTAGAACTTGGTAATAATATGGTAAAAGTGGGGTAATGGCTTGATAATAAAGATTTAATAGTCAGGGAATATTATGTAATTACCAAAGTGATAACAGATAATAGCTTGGCAGAAACAATGAATTCATGGGCAATAACTGTTGATTTTTTTTTCAGTGTGAGCAAATAAAAACCAAAGCCAATAAAGCATTTAGTTCTAGTTTAGTAATATTTTATTAATAATATGGTAAATTATAAACAATTATTTGGTCATATTGCCTAAATATTTTAATAAGAAATTGGTATTACAGTGACAATAATATGATAAAACCTATTAATGTATTATAGGGTGCTTATTTTATTTTATGTCATTTTATGTTATCGCCCAACCAAAAAAATAAAACTCATAATTAACCATATAATTTTGCTGAAATGATCTCCTATCGTCAAACATTCTGCTGAAGGTCAATTTACATAAATTGGATGTTTATTGCTGTAACTTGCTACCTGGAAGAACATCTGCAAGTTTCAGTGTTTCCTTAAAATCGGGGCTGGTAAGTGATGAAGTGCCTGTTTCTATTTCATTTCATGATAATATTGCATTACACCAAACATCTAGAAGTGTAATAATAACGATCAAATATTGCAATTCTGTAACATTTTATTAATGTCAATTAGTCTTTTATCTTTGTCTGTACATTGTTGGAGAAGTTTATTCTTTAAAGAAGCTCCTCACAAGCAAAAGGGTTGAAATTAAAGTGGTGTCTGGGATTATATTACAAAGTCTGCCCGCGCTTATCTGTTTTTATGCATAAAACTTTTCTGAAATGTTACTGAGCTCAGGGGCGAAGACCTGCCACGTGTAAATTTCTATCCTCACAAGTAATGGCAGGAATATTTGTGCATCATCAGTATGAGTTACAAATGTATTTTCTGCAGTGCTGGTCTGTGACGATGAGCTGTTAACCTTAAAATCTGCTTTCACGCGTTTGATTCCTGCACAACAGATGGAGCTTGCTTAACTTTTATGCCATCAGGAAAATAATTAGACATTTTAGAAGAAAACTGAAACCTTTACATGATCAGCGAAGCGTGAATTCTGCCACCATTTTTTAAATGGCCTTGGCTTTTTCTGCAGTGCTTGAAAGTTGAATGGCTTGTAGTTGGTTAACTGGATAATGGTTTAAAATTATTTTACTGATTGTTTAAAATGTGGTTTTGATGACCTTTTTTTTTTTTGAGAAAATACATAAATGTGTATTTTGCCACTGTCCCCTGCAGGTGATTGAATGCATCACGCAGGGTCGAGTGCTACAGCGGCCTCGTACCTGTCCTAAGGAGGTGTATGACCTGATGCTGGGCTGCTGGCAGAGGGAGCCCTACATGAGGCTGAACATCAAGGAGATCCACAGCATGCTTCAGAGCCTTGCCAAGGCCTCACCCGTGTATCTGGACATACTGGGCTGATGCACCTGCATCCGTGTATGTAGTTTGTTTGGCATGTGTGTTTGTACGTGGACGTATGTATTTGAGAGCACATTCTGGGGCAAAGCGAGTGGAGGAGGAAGTGATGGTTGTGTGACAGCGTCTGTGTACAGAACCTGGCTGTAAATGTGACTGTAAATGCTAACCGTCCATGTCCTCATTACGTCGAGAGAAGCCTTAAATTTGGAGTTTTGCTTTTTTTTTCTTGTTTATTTGTGGATTTTCTGAAGCATGTTTCACAAAAGGAAACCAAAATACATACAGAGTTATGTAACTTTACCCAAACCTTTAACACTCCAGACTTAAAAAGAAATGAATAAACGTCTCATTCTGCCGACATTCACCTCATTATATCATCGCTGTCTTATTTCCCATATTTGCTGGGAATAAATAAAGGGAAATAAACGTGTCACTCCTCGACAGACTGCTTATGGACACATCTATGTAGATAAAGCTTTTCCATATCTTTTCTCTAAAAAGCAAAGAGGCCATTTGTTTTATTCTGTGAATATCTGATCATATTTTACGGTGATTATATAAAGTCCTCGATAGAGTAAGTGGAAATGTTTTTTAAAAGTTGTTGCAGAACTACTCGTCCAATCTTCATTTCATTTGGTGGACTTATCTAAAGCACACAGATTGGAGACTCTGCAGCACAGGTCATTTTTGTTTTACATGTTTCTCATTCACCAGCAACGTCATTTAAGCAAATCTCTGTTGTTCGGTGGCTCATATCTGTAAGTGATGTGGTTTTGTATGCGTCTTCAGAGGTAGTTTTCAGACACTGTGGGTGCTGGTGAGACTTCAGTGCATTGTGTGGACTGATAAGGTATTTAGGTGCAGGTTACTGTGCACTTACTGAGGGTTCCAGTGTTGTTTTGTATCCCTTGCATTAGATAAGTTTACTCGTAGGCTGTGAAGCTGCAGTGAAAAGGCAACTAAGGAGTCTAACTACGCAGGAGTGCTTTCATCTCAACTTGCTGTCCCTGCCAGCCAGGTGACAACTGATATAGCAGTGGTGAAGCACATTTGCATGGGCAGTAAATGGTTTAAAATGTTCTCTTGTACTATTTTTCCTGAGAATAACAATGTGAAAAAAAAAAAACACTAAAAGGTTTAAAACAACATGTTCAAGTGTGCAAACATCTGTATTAATCTTATCTAAAACAGCAGCGATCCCTCAGTCATACAAATCATCCTGTTTTTCTATATGAAGGTGTACAGCAGTGAGACAATAAGTCATGTTTGTCGAGTGCACTTTGTAGCGTTTCGTAACTCCTAAATGCACAACCTGAGCAGCTGTGCTCATCCCCGTCTCCCTCCATTTTGACCTCAGCTCTACTCAAAAACATCAGCCTGGCTGTTTTGAAGCAAGTCCAAACTTACACACACTGTCCCTAATGAAAACAACAGTTTTTGTGTCCCTCTATGTTTTTATACAGTGCTCTGTATAATAGTCATGTGTCTGCTGTACATAAACTGCTGTCCATTCTGTACAGTTCTGATATTTGTCTGTGTGAATAGTAGGCTATGTTGAATAGTATAATCCGTTTAAAGCAGGTATCATGTCAAAACTATGTGACATCTATTGAAGACAATGTGTTATGGGCCACTGGCAATACATACTAAATGTAAATATGGTTTTATTTGTGATACGTTGTATGATTTCTTTGTGCTCGTTCATAAAACTAGTGAGAATACAATCCTCTTCTGGCAACCTTTGATCAACCTTTGAGGACTTTAAAGCAAGCGTGTTTTTCTCTGAAGAAGAAGAAGAAGAAGAAAAGAAAAATGTCCTCTTTCCTCTCCACTGTGATGGAGAGCTCACACAGAGGCTGCCTGAGACGCTGCCTGCCTATAGGAGGACCACAGACTAAACATCAGGATCCCTCCTCGCCGACAGGCGTGCCAGCAGATGTGTGGCCGATGGCGAGGACGTTAAAGGTGTCCTCCTAGCCGACCTCACCACTCTGACCACCTCTGACTGACTGTAGCCTATTTTGATCCTCTTTCAGATGAATAACTGTGACTTTGCATCATGAATAGTATATTATTTTGAATGTAATCTAGACGGGTGGGGACCTTTTTTGAATGTCATCTCTCTCGGGCGGGGAGGAGGGAAGGGGGAGGGGGGGGAGGAGGAGGGGAGGTGTTAATGATTTTTTTGTAAATATATTGTAAAAGAAGAAAAAAGATTTTCATTCTTGTGCAGATAAATTTTACTATGTTAATACAAAGAGAGTGAGTATGTGTTTGTGTGTGCACCTTTGCACATACATCTGAATGCATGAGTGTGCGTATGTGTGTGTGTGTGTGTGTGTGTCTGTGCGTGCATACTCTCCTGGCAGATTTAATCCTGCTTTAATCAGCCGGTTCTATCAATCAATTCAATGCTTTGTGCATCATGTGAGTAGCTTATCCACAATTAATGGAAATGTTTCTTGTGATACTGTGCATTTAATAAAGGTGGTATGTCTTACAACATGCTCTGCACCTGCTTTCAAGTTTTTTGATGCAAGAAATCGAATTTACACATTTAAACAATGAACAAACCCATTTGACTCCATATCAAAAGCTGCATCATATGTCACTTCTCATGTCTTTATGCTAAACATGAGTTTGTTGCCATTTAGCTGAAGTTATTGCACATCTATTATACGGAGAGTAATTTTAATCAACCAAAATGTTACTAACTCTTGCACACTACTGGCAAAATCTCAACCAGTTTTAAGGGCATAGCAACGTGGAGTGGATTTCTATGAAAAGATGGATGTTTTATATTAAGCCCAATGATTGTGTTGGGGAAAGGAAATGCAGGCATGCTTCAAACAGCAGTGGCTATATCTATATAATCCAACCTATGTCTAGATTCACTCAAGATGGTAAAGAGAAGCTACATTTAAACTTCGAGTTTTCTCAAAAGTGGCTGAAAAAAGTGTCAAATACTGTGATGAAACTGGCTCTCATGAGCACCACTACAGCAACAGAAGGCCAAGAGTTTGTTTAGCATGGATCTCATGACACTTCCCCACCCTGTATGCATACAAACATGTAAACTACATTATGAAGCTGTGGTGGGCAGCAAACATGTTCCTTCCAAACCTAATTACATATTATTTTAGATTCTGGCATCAACATATTTCAGATTTGCCCAGATCTATTTTGCTGCAATATTTCAATAAGGTTTGTTATGTTATTGATGCCGTGAGTGAAAAACTTTCAGTTAATAAATCCCAGCTGTGAGTTCGGACTAATCGGAATCCAGACATCAGCTCACCAAAGCAAAAAAAATCCTAGTGGAAACCCCTTTGCTTTGCATGGAGGCAAGTCATCTGAGCAGGCTACGGAGGAAGCATTTGTGTTTACGTTGCTACAACAATATTCTCTATGTGTCCTAGGTACCTCCAAATGAAGTCTGATCAACCTGTGACTGTTTTCACACGCGACAGGTGTAAACAGGACACTGATGTTGTGAAAAAAACACAGAATACATTTTGCAAAGTTGGGAAGTCTCATCTGTCGCCTGTTTTACCTTTTTACATTTACGACTTGGGCGTAGTTCCTGGAGGCATCAGAAAAGTACTTGTACCAAGAAACTCAAGGAGTGAATGCTCCACCTGTGAAAATCAGGTAGTTTTTTCCTACTGAATCATATCATTTTGTTTTCCACTTCATTTCCACCAACAGAGCACCAGTTTGGTTCAGGAACAACACAACCAATGATTTCCATGGTAAAATATAAGAGGAGGTCATGGTGTGATGCGATGTGTGCGCCTTGCCGATGACACTCGAGGAGATCTCTTCGGATGGCAAATGCAACATTCTCCAGCAGAGCAAAAACACACCTTCAGGAGCTGTCTGACCAATAGCCAATGTGATAAAGTGCTTTTCATTCTGCTACTGTGTATTCTTGCTTGCCTAACAAATCTTGTTTACTTGCATTTGAGCTCCACCCAGCACAACGATGACAATGATGCAAAAAGAAATCTTCAGTTATTTTTCATCAATCTATAGCAACTTAAACATGTCTGCTACATGAGACGACACTAAATATAAAACAGGTGATTTGCTAAAAATTCTTATCATAGGATGCACTTGTGTGTTATTGCTCAGAGCTTTTTCTCTTCCCTCTTCCCGATGCTTTGAAGAGACGAGAACTCAAACTTCTGAAGGGGCAATGATTTCTGGATCAAAGTACAGAAACAAGGCTGACCCACAGAATCTAAAGGATCCACTAGCATGGTCATGGTGTCAGTCATCACAGGAAAATGCCAACGATTTAGTGATAATGATGAGTGTCAGCTCATGTGGCCAAGAATTAAAGTCTGGAAGTTTAGAAAATAGAACAAACTGAAAACACTTGGATGAGTAAATAGGTCCAAAATTTACTTGTGTGTACATTGAAGATTATTGTGCTTCTCGCAAGTCTTTTCATTTCATCATTTTAACCTCTGCTTCACATTTTTTCCTTTAGCAAAGCATCCAAGCAGAGGACGGATTCTCAGCAGTCAAAATATATAATTCCAGTTAACTTTTTTCATTATGGGCCCAGCAGTTCAGGACAAGTTAAAAACCCCGGACACCGACAGACTGTCTCCTCAAGTGTGGATCATATTCTGACACTGGCTCCTTTAAAAACAACAAGCAGCCCCACATGTGCCATGGAAAGGCACCATTTGTTTCTAACAATAACTACTGAGGAATGGTGAGGACAGCTGGCCCACAGGCCCTCACACACACACACACCAAGGGCAAATTAACCACTTCTTCTTCAGTTATACATATTCTGAGGTGTTACGGTGCGATGGATTGGTTTATACTGACCAAATCCTCTATATGTTATCTGTAAAAAGCTCCACTCTTAATGTGAGAACACAGCGCTGGGTCGATGCATCCATCAGACTCAAAAACATCTGCCTTAACAGATTTGTCTTGAGTCTTAAAAGGGAGTTTTTACCACAACCCGCCTGTTAAAGGGAAATCCAGAGCCCACTTTTTTAATTTTCCCTGGATTAACTAGCCTCCTCAATGCAAAAAGTGTTACGGAAAAAATATTAAGCGTTTCAGCTTTTCAGTTGGATATATATTTATATATACATATATATATATATACATATATATACATATATATATACATATATATACACAAGCTATGCAGTGACTTAATGTTTGACTTCAAACTATTTCCTAATCTCAAATCCTCTACTTGGTCATACCGCTTGGCCATACCTCAGCATTTTGCAGAGTTCAGGAGTCACTTTCTATCAGGGATCCTAAAGAAATGGTCACCAAGCCTTTCATCTGGAGCAATGAAAAGCCATTTGGATGGCCACTATTCCTTCATTAAGAGCTACCTTCCATTAGCAAAACATTGATAGCTCAACAAATTAGAACTTTCCCTAAAAATACAATTACACAAATATATCTACTTACATCCTTATTACTGTTATTAACTATTAATTCAATGCTTACTTACTATTTAAAATACTTAAATAGGGGTGAAAAGTAAGAAAGTGCACAACTCTTGAAAGTGGATGGAGGCGGCAGAGTCGCCATTATTATCATCCCAAAGATTATTTTCTTTCAACACGTTACTATGAAACAATAAAAAGGTGCAAAAAGCGTGGTGGTCTCTGGCTTTCATCAAAAAGCTGTGCGCAGTTTATATTTATTTTATTCTAAATTTACATATTTTTTTAAAAAAAAAAGTCTGCCCATGTCTTAGAACCATTATGAAAGTTAACGCACAAATTCAATATACATTTTTTAAAAACATAGGATAAAAGTTTAGGCATAAAAGGTGGAATCATCCATAACAAGGCTAAAAAAAGATTTTTTTAAACAAACATGAATAAATAGAAAGTGCTAGTTTTAGCAGAATAAAACAAAACGGAAAAAAAGAAAAAAAGCTGCAATGAGAAAAGTCTCCTGCTCCTGATTTCAAGCAGAGAAATTCAAATAAGCCATTGAAAGCATGTGGTCTGACATGAGCAGAGTGTGGAGGAGCACTGGGCTGAATAGTCTATAAATCATAAATTATACTTTGCTTTAACAACGTATAACTAAACATTAACATCTAGAGAGGCAAGCTCTTTTCTTTCCTTTAAGTTTATATCTGATGCACGAAGTTGCAGCTTTGTGGCCATCAGAAGTGGAGCAGAGACACGCAACACGGTATTTCCTCAGGAGCCACCGTAGAATCCAATAGTTTTTCTTCGTTTTTAATACTTGAAGAAAATCTAACACAGGATATTGCAAATTGAATTTCTGCATTAAGTGACTGAACTTACTAATCCGCGTCTGAAGAAATCGTGTAAAAACAGTTGAAAGCTTTGGGATATCTTAAAGGTTTTAATGACAAGGTCATTAAAAGTCATGCACGCTGCAAATAACTGCATGCAGTAGTTATGGTAACCCATCCAAGCACTTTTTATTAATAATCATTAACACACACAGCAGCTTCATCAGAGGAGCCTGTGCCCTCTCGACTTTTGAATGTGGAGTATTTATATGGAGAGCCATTTGTATGCCACAGGAAGCAAATGTCTGCCACAGCTGCCTGTAACATCAACCTGATAAAGAAAAGTTAAGTTGACTTGATTATCGACTTCATATATATTTTATATATAGATTTATATATTTCTCTTCTCGCTTGCTCGCTCACTCGCACATTGAATCCCACTTGCTCTCATTTAGTTTTGTTTACAATGTAGCAAATATGGTGACAGGCCTGAAATTACAATCACCGAAAACAAATTCAGAAAATAGGAGGGAGAAAGGTGGGTGAGGCCGGGGAGGACTGTTGCTGTCTGCTGCCCATCACTGACAGTTGCAGCACAGAGGACACAGTCTGCTTGATGCTCGGACATCAAAGAGGAGGCGGCGGAGGCTCTTTCCCCGAAGAGCTGCTCTCTCTAAGCTGGAGATTCTCCAGTGCCACATCTAAAGGCATGATATCCACGCAGCCCATGGCTCCGAAGTCGGTGAAATCTCGGCGCTCGTCTTCATCAGAAGAAGAGCTCTCTTCGTGCATCAGCGTAGACAAAAGCAGCTCCTGGACAAACAGACTGCGGTCGGCACGTTCTCCTTCTAGAAATTGTCGCTCTGCTTCAGACATCTTAGGTTCATTCAACCTGAAAAACATTAACGGTTTCATTCAGAGGACACATGTTTAGACGGAAAATAACAACATGGTTTATCCTCTGAAGTTGTGACGCTGAGGATGAGCTGAACTGAGGACAGCTGTTATCCTGACTGATTAATCTGAAGGTTTTAGTAATTCTTTACACAAATAATACCCATTCTTTATTAGAGAAACAATGAAATAATCAAATTAACCCTAATTATCTGGTTCAGCAGCCGTAATTACAGCTAAAAACAGCCACAATATTAAATCCACTGGCTGGTAAAGTATAACTGCCCAACTTATAACAATATAATGTTGAAGGAAAAAAAACAAGCATCCTGGCATTCACATGGATATTACTTCCAATACTTCCAATCTGAACACAGTGATTGACCAGACCACGTCTCAGAAGCCACAGCACCCAAAGGAACTATTCCAAATGTGTGATCAAACACACTTTCAGATCACAGCAGACTGGTCAGTTTTTTCAGTAGAAACTGATACCAATAAAATTAATGAACCATCTAAATTATTCCAGAAAAATGTGTGCCTCAGAAACTTGTGGGACAAAGGAACTCCGTGCTTTCATGTTGTAGTAGACAGTATAATAGGCTTTTACCCCTGAAAGTTACAGCACAGGGTTTGAACCCTGAGCACTGAGGGTAAACATGCTGCTTGAAATGAGCTTATTAAAGAGGGTACACCTGCATTTGTAAAATACATCATTCGGCATGTTTTAACATGGCACGTTTATCTAATGCAAGAATTTGTGTCCCGAACTATAAAACTTCTCGACTAGCTACACTCACCGTGCTAATAGGAACTGGGAGTTGTGGGACGATGAAGAGGGATTGCTTTCGCCCACAGTGGCGGTGTTGGCAGTTGCTGTGCTGGGTGGTGGTACGGAGTTCCCAGTGTTGCCTGGGTTGTTGCCACGTCTCGTTGCATGGCGGCCTGTCTCTACCTGCTGTCGTGCTGCCTGAGCCTGCTGCCGCTCCAACTGCAGTTGCATCTGGAGCTGTTGGAGCTGCGAGGCTGAAGGCCCGGACGAGTTTATTTGGCCCCCTGCAGCACGCCGCACACCTGACAGCTGGGACAACAACTCTTCAAGAAGAACAAAAACAAGATTCAGTCATTACTGTTTTAAAGTAATTCAATATAAAAGGCAAGGCAAGTTTATTTGTACAGCACATTTCATTTACACGACAATTCAAGGTGCTTTACATTAACAACATTAGAAACATTACAGCGGGGTGCAGAAAGCATTAAGAAGAATTGAAGTGAAATAGTATAAATAATAAACACAAAAGAAAGAAACCCTCAGAGAAAATAGGATCTATCACTTGTTTTCATAAAAGGCTGCAAAAGGTATGAAAAGGTATGGTCAAGTGCATTTGAGGGTAAAAGTAAGAAAAATATCAACATTAACTGATTATCAAAAGTATCTGTGGTAAATGTCTTGATTTTTGTGGTCATAATGAGAAAAAAATCATATGGTGCAAAAATTAATTCTGTGTTCCAGGGGGTTCCCAGTGAAAACTGCATGTCTTTTATAATTCTAGTATTTTTAAAAACAAGTTAAAAAAATTGTGAAAATGAACAATTACAGCCATTTGCCCTTAAAATAAACAAAAAAACTTATGTAGTCATTAAAAAATGTCAAAGATATTAAGTGTCGGACCACATATCCTAAATGTTTGTGTTTTAGCTTCCCTATTAATCCATTATGCATCAAATAGTTAACAATTCATCATCAAAGGTTGATGATTAACTTTCAGACTGCAGAGGGACATTCAGGGGAAAAATTTAGTCGCTTGTTGTTTGACACCAAAACGATTCTGACACTGACAGAAACCATGAAAACACTGTGTTGAGCATTACTCCTGGCACAACCCTGAATCTCACCTGCAATTGGGTCCATTGCTTCTCTGTTACTGGGGGTGTAAGTCGAGCTCTGTGTTGAGGAGGATGAAAGTCCCCCTGCAGAGCCACTAGTAAAGTGCATATTTGTCCGTCGTGCTCTGGGGCCGCCAAGTCCTCGTCCAGGGTGAAACATCCTACGCACGTGCCGAACGCTGCTAGACTCATCGTAAACAGGGCCGTTAAGGTGAAATTCAAACATGGTACATGTTACTAATATAACTTGGAAATGCAAATGAATTTATGCAAAACATATTTATAATGTGTACAGGTAGAAAGGATATTAAATCTCTTGGCGCTCTGTGTTCGAGAGTGAGGTGAGCTGTAAAGTCATCTGTGACATGGTTGGGGTCCCCTCCTGGCAAGGCAGCACATATTGGACAGATCTGAAATGAGAGCAAAACGGAGGCAAAGAGGTTTGAGACACATTAGCAAAACTCTTCAGCATGAGACGTCAAAACCAGCTGCAAATTTGAAACAGCTAATGTAACACCTCCCTGAAAGAAAAAAAAAGAACAAAGGACTGAACTCACAATGAACAGTTAAAAATAATATTTTCTGCAGAAAATGCAGTATGCCAATGTCTACCATTATTTCACGATGACAGATTTTCTTTCTTTGACTTTAATTTTTTTTTTTTAATGTCAACTTTGCTCAAATTCTTTGCACTATATCTTAATAAACTGGTGACATTAGCAATTTGACTAACAGCAATTAAACACATGGTATGTTGTACAAAAGTAACTGTATAAGTTTTTAACTGACATTTTCTTTTTAGACAAAATAATTAACTAGACAATGCATAAATAAATCACATAAATAACAAAAACAAAACAGTACTAATCATTTGAAACCTCAACATTCACTTGCTCTCTGTCATCATACCATCATTTACAGTGCATAAAATCCTGGGTGCAACAGTCAAACAAATGTAATCTTTTTGCAATAACTGGCATAAAGACACAGACATCTGAAAATTACTACATGGATATACTGTATATATAAAAGCACACTGATGTAGTAGTTTCTTTACTCTGCACCAGTCATACAGAAGGGCACCAAATGTGAGCCAATCCACAGCCATTCATTGCCCCTAACAATTGTAGCATCATCTGTTTCAGTAATGTTTGCTAAAAACGACAGTGCACGGTTCCTTAATGCAACACTTGGTTAAATGCAAAATGACATAAAAATTTGTGACTTATTAAAAAGATGTATATCCTCATTAGGAAGAAATGAGCCTGAAACTGTCTGCCAGATGAGGGGCCTTGTAAATGGGGAAGTTTGTTTCTGTCTATTTAAGAAATTATGATATACTAATACTAAACAGAAAATGAATACACAAGTTTTATAAAGGTTTATGTTATTTTTAGGACTAAATTAAATGAAAAAAGAAAGAAATTCCTTTAAAAGAAATGTTAATTCTGGATGATGTGGTTCTTGTCACTTCTGATTCTCAAAAAACTAACATTTGCAGCCAGAAAAAAAAACAATAACAAAAAAACACCAATCTGAGGACTAATCAATATTCAACAATAGAAGTTTAAGCATTCATTGCATTTTATTGTTCTTAAGCTCTATGCCACTATGTAAGAAGCTAAAGCTAAAGATTACCTGAAAACAGCCTCCTAACACCTGAAGATTTTCTGAGAATTTAACAGCTGTAAGACTGTTTACTAAAATCTTTATTTTTCAGCTTCTTAAAAAACATAAACACAAAAATAATGAAAATAAAGTGTAAAAGAAAGCAAATGTTGTTTAAGGTCTTTCAGGGAGATACTTGCATATGCTACATTAGTCTTTATGGGTAAATGAACTGAAAGTGACATTCTGCTGTAGCATCAGCAGCACAAACCAACACAGTCCAGAATTTAACATACATTCTGGTTGGTACTGCTGAGTTTGGCGAGGACCAAATCAATACTACTTGTAGGGCTGGGCTATCAATCGATAAAATCGATTATTCGAATTTGCCTTTTATGAAAATCTGGATTCCCCCCCCTGCTTTTATATGCATCGTAACGCTCTCCTTGGGCTTCCATAGTTAGCAGCAGGCTCAGCCCTCCCTCCCCACCACAACGGTGTCTGTCTGAAAGCACTAACAGATAAACAGTGAAGTGATCAGTCACTCACACCTGGAATATAGCTGTGCATATAACCGCAGTGAGAAATGCGGCTCCCTACAACATGCAGAAGACAACTTCAGCTTACAAACTCTAGTTAAGAGACTACCAACTTCAGAGGATTTATTTCTTCAGTGGATCCCGCATGAGGAGGATCCAGTTGGAAAGATATCACAGATGCAGTAGTGCTGCATATCTCCCTATGCAAGCTGTTTATACGGTGGAAACGTTATGACGTTATTTACTTTCTTTGCTGTCACTCATTCATATAAATAAATATATAAATAAAACATAAACAAATCTTGAATGTAAAAGCTTCAAGATTAATATTGTTTTAAATAAATTTACTATATTTCTAAGAAAGAACAGGAGGGAAAAAGTCTATTAAAATCAGATTTGGATTGAAAAAAATCTGACATGTTATTTTTAAGGCCTATTGCCCAGCCCTAACTAATTCTATCTACTTCCTACTTCTACCTTCATCACAACTAAGAGTTAAAGAGATAAGCCAGAAAGCCAACCAGGTGTTAGCACGGTTAACAGCAGTGTGAACCCTTTGCAATGCTTTGCTCACTAGTGGATAGTACTCATGAAATGCCATTCAGTGACAACAAGTAAACCATAAATGTTCTTGGCATGTGCATTAAGGGATGAAATTTCAGCTGACTGAAGTGCAGAACTCAACAGAAATAGCATAGTAAAAGTAAAAAAATAAAAAAGTTTTCCTCCCTCTGACCTCAATAAACAGCACAACAGTGAAAGGCAGAAGTTAACTGGGATGCTAGAACTGCCTGCTTATAGAACTTAAAATGCATATTGTACTCACCACCTCTGTGGAAGTTTCTGAATGGTCAGAGGTGACGTGCTCCTGTAGGGATGTTTCTGTGAAGCCCATCTTACCACAGTAAGGACACGTGAATGACTGGGGTTGCTCTACTGAAAAAGTGTCTCCCCCATAATACAAGTCTGAAAGACAATTTCAAAACAGCACCTGTTAGGGAATACATTCAGATTTATATGGGATGAATTTTATGAATCATGATCACAGATTTTTAACACACAGTAATAGGTTTCACTGCCATGATCACTAAGCCACAGAAGTTTCTGTCAATGCTTCCAGCCAGGTCCTTACCATAATCTACCCTAGTTAATATACACTGCATGGGGTGCTCTGTGGTGTGACGTGTTGTAGTAGCTCCGCTCTCATAGCACGATGCGCACAGGTCGTAGTCGTAGCAAATTAAACACTTAAACCGTCGTCCTCTAAAGTTGCCCTTTAAACATGCATCACAGCTCACACCTGCAAAAAAGGAGAGAAGACCATTCAATTAAATTTGTGGACCCAACAATTCGGTTACAAATTCCATACGACTCTGCCTGCAAGATGGGCTGTGAGAAAGCCATCTTTATCTGATTGCCAGTCTCACATAAGCATGTGTTTTGGAATAGCACCAGCACCAAGCAAGTGCCAGCAATGAAGAACCCTGGCATTCCATTTAACTTCATAAGCTAGTCAGAGGCACGACACAAACATTTGAAAGCTGTTTTCTTTGCAGCTTTCATTACTCATTTATAGAACAGTAAACACCTTTTGAGGTAGCATACTGCTGCCTATTACACCTACATACACAGGCCAAATTCATCATGAAAGAGTGAACTTAGGGGTAGCCAACAAAAGCAGAAAAAAGCCTATTAAAATTACACAAAAATGTATAATCTACAACTGCATCTTAGTGATAATATTCAAACACTGGCTCACTGTTTTTGCCAAGGCTTCATACTGATATTTCATTTGAAAGTAAAACTCCTTATTTGGCAAACACTGTGTAAACAAGTATTAAGGGAATTTCCTCTGACTGATGACAAATCAAACAACAATACTATATAGATAGAAAAATCTTGAGAGCTAACATTTTCTAATCAAACCAGACCTGAACAAACAATCTAGCTACATGTAGTTATCTGCTTTATGTGTTGATTAAAGGTTTGGCTGTTCCATAGCAACTTTAACAGAGGCTTACAGAGAGAGATCATGGTTGTGAAATTGTGTGCTTCTCCTAGGTCATTTACATAAGAAAATACCTAGACAACCCAAGTATTATCTCCAGAACAAGCTTGTCCACTAAAGTACAGTTAAACAGGTTGCCAAGTACCTTTTTTGTCTTCTGAAGAAGAAAAAAGTAAGTTAATGCAGTCTGTCACTCAGTACCATAGGGGCTAACTAACCTTACAGTTGTTCTGTTTGCATTATGATACAACTAGGTAACTACATAGGTTATTCAACAAAACAAACACCTGGCTGTCTAAAATTTCAGATTGCAATAAAACATAGTCTAACTTAACCTTGACTAGCAACTTACCTGGTAGCTAGCTAACTTGGTGACTGATTTATGGTCAGAGGCCTGAGATTTTCTGTCTTCTTGATGACAGTGCATTCGCTATCAACAGTATGTGACTACACGAGACAGTATGTGACTACACGAGACATGGTGCTAATTTAACTACTACATCCTTTTGAAATTAACATATACCAGACATGTAAACGAACGATGATAACAGTTTGTTTTTTTAAAGTTTACGCAGTGGCACTAATAAAGTAATGAGGGTCAATATAAACGTCACGAAGTCATAACTACTCCAACGACTTTTTATATTAGCATACATTAGCCTGCTTGCTAGCCCGGCTAACGAAAGGTAACGTAGCACCTAGCAACGACTAGCTACTAAGCTCCGCTCTACCGCCGTTTCATTACGAGTAGGTTGAGTAAGACTACAACCGCTATCGTTAAATTGCAAAACATGAGACATATATATTCGCTAGAGATGCTGACAGCAAATATTTATGTCAAGGGACAAACCTGGAAACCCGCCACAAAAAGCGCAACAACCCCTCCTGACTTGAATAAGCACTTAGCAAAGCTAGCAGGGAAGCTAGCTGATCAGGTAAAGTAGCCACCATTCCAGACGCTGTGGATCCGTTTATCAACTCACCCTCATGTCGGGACATCCTACAGACCGCGACACAGCCCTGCTTGGGCCCCCCAGAGCACTCAACGGGGAACAAAACAGTTTACGTGACTCTAAACTGAAAAAAATCTTCACCCCTCTTCTCTGTTTTTCGGGCAAGATGGATCCCCAATAGCATACAGTTTGTTCTGCTTCCCCTCCCGGAGTGTCACTTATGTCCGAGTGTTACGGGTGAATACCAGGTGGCGCTGTCTCACATGAAATCACTCCGACTGTATAGATCGTGCTTTTGCCCTAAAACTTGACTTGCAGGATTTTATTCAATTCCTTACCTGACTAAAAGTAAAAAAGATACTCAATCAGGCTACTAATAGATTAAAATAAAATGCTATCAGCAGCAGCATTCTGTAAATATTTCCAAAATGTGCCCAGACAAACACCTAACATTATGTGCTCAATGTAACTTAACTTACAGCAAAGCAATATGTTTTTGAGTTACATTGTTAATATTTCTTTTTAGAAATTCTTTGAATATTTCCATTTAGGTACAATTTCTCTTGGGTTCAATAAAGTATTTATCTATCTATCTAGGTGAAATTCTTTTTGAATTATTCTGCATAACAGGAAGATGGAGGATATTGCTCTTAGAAGGCAGGATTAGCACTTATTCATGTTTAGAAATTTAGTCTTTTAAAATTTTTTTTTTATCAATTTAATCTACATCACACTCAAAATCCAGCAACCCAAGAGGAAAAACTCACTTTAATAAACCCAAATATTTTTAATATATTGAAAATATTAAATCTTCAGGTGTCCACAGGACCATAAGTGTCCTGTTTTGCTTCCTCGGTTAAAATTTTTACTTTTGTTTACCTCTCTTTGGACACTTTCATTATATAACAGAGAATTGTGTGTTAGGGACAGACCAGTGGCTTGTCTATTAATACACAACATTATTCAGCAGCAAAACAAAGTTCAAAGCTGGGCATATTCTTTAAAAAAAATCTGTTTGATCTGGGGGAGAAAAAAAAGCATTGTTCAAGAATTTTCTCATAAAAAGTCTTTATTTTTGTACATAGGTTCTTGTTAATTTCTGTGCTGATGAAGACAT
Source organism: Atherinosoma microstoma (assembly GCA_037177055.1). Classification (NCBI taxonomy): domain Eukaryota; kingdom Metazoa; phylum Chordata; class Actinopteri; order Atheriniformes; family Atherinidae; genus Atherinosoma; species Atherinosoma microstoma. The sequence goes on from JBBBVU010000020.1 coordinate 8,540,595, forward strand.
AAAATCTATCAAACCAGTGCATTACAATGAAAACTTCACAGCAGTGTAGAAGGCAGGCCTGGAGCTCATAACTTCCACTTTGTGCCTCTCACTCCTCCTCGTGCATAAATCAGATGTGGCCATACACTCCTAAAAACTAATGCTTACACGTTTTGTACAAACAACTTATTACATGTGTTTCATGCCAACAGTGAAGGCCGAGAGCTGAGGAGAACTGAAATATTCAAACGATGTCTCTTCATCTTGCCATTTCCCCTCAAAGTTATTCCACACCAGTGAGGGAAAAAGTCAAAGAAGAGGCAGGGAAATATTTCCCCAGCATCTCTCTGAGCATACTGCGTAACTGTGCCACTGCTGGAAACAAAAACAAGGCTGAGAACCGGAATGAATAAGGTACTATGTACCGCTTATGGGGTGACAGTGAGCCTACAGTGAGCTAACGTTTTGTGTAAATGTTGAAGCTAACAGGGAATTCCTTTACTAGATGGAAAAAGCTGGTGAATGGGGAGACATTTATTTCTAAATTGGAGCGATATGCTCATCTATTTGTCAAACGAAAAGGTTGAAATCTAATCTCATTCAGCATCAAAATTCAATATTCAACAGGTTTGAAATATCATTTTCCGATCAAATAAAACCAAAATAGTGGAAAAAACCCTTGTTACTGTATATATTTAAGTATAGAAAATTATACTTTAATTTTTAATCAAATATAACACTATTTACATATTTGCATAAGCTTTAACTTTGTGACAAAAGCCAGATCATTTTCTTATGTGTCCAATGCAGATGTCGTTATTTATTATACTTTTAGCACCTGAGCAAATCCACAAACATAAGGAATGACCACAAAAAAGAAAAGAAAATCAAACATTAAATTAAATGCAAACAAAATTATGTACATATTAAAGCTTTACATCTATGAGCAATTCTATTTACAGTACAATCAAAGGTGCTGCTTTCTGTATATCTCAGTAACCAAGGTGAACCGAACTACACTCATTTAACATCAGAACTGACCGGAAAGCATACAGACTGCACCTTTGCTCAAGGAAAATCTTGCATTCAGTTTTCCATCTTTGGCCAATACTTGGAAATAGAACATGTGCCATGTTATATAGTTAAAATACAGCAACAACAACAAAATGCTATAAAATGCTCAAAGATACAGTGTTTCATAAAATTCATCAAGCAAACACATTTCAAAACAAGAGTCAAAGCTATGAGACAGACTGCTCCAGCGCATGTAGAATTCACATATTGTCTTTTCATACATTTGGCTTTTAACGCATTAACATTAATAATGTAAGATGGATTAGGCAACTTTGGATTTGCATAATAAAAAACCTGAGACCATTTTTTCCTTTTGAGCTGGAGTGGAGCTATTGTAGCTCTGAAGCCGATGTCAATCACCTGTGTGTGATGCAGATAAATGCTGCAGTTGTCAGCAGTTGATGGGGGGGGGGGGGGGGGGGGAAAAGCTAAAACAAAATAAAAAGGTTTACAGTGAGTGTCCTTGGCTCTGTTTACGGGACCCTCTAAGGCGAGGCCAAGTCTTGTAACCTGATGCCTGAAGCAGCACAGAAAAAGTATTTGGACGTATTTGCAAAGATTCTCTGACACATGTCAGTGTAGGAAACAGTAATAGAAACCGGCTTTTCCAGGTAGTCAATGTGTCAACGCACTGAGGTGTCTGTGGGTTTTATGGCATTTCCTCCATCTGTTTGGTTGTCTGTCACACTGAGTGACTCAGTGGTGCTTTTCTGGAACCTTCAGTCCATCATGTCCTCCTTTGAGTAGTCCCGGGATTTCCTCTTGAAGAAGCCAAACTAAAAGATCAGAAAATATTTATAGTCTCACATTTGGACAAAGGGAATACATTCTCTGGGGACATTAGATGCCCCTAGACACCAAGAACATCCATATAAATCTTATTATTGTGGAGTAATTCTTCATTTAGTTTTGGCATTTTTCCTAAACATATGGCTAGGGTTTAAAGAGGTGATATATTATTTCATCCCTGGGTCTTTTGCATTTTCACTGCAGTATAAGATACAGGGTAAATTAGGCAAATTAAGCCCAATGAAGTATGTCACTCCTCCTATATACTCCCTGAAGTGTTGGAGCTCCTGCACTGGGTCACACCAGGAGGTGCCCTTCAGCTTTGACAGAAAAATAAGCTAATGTAACACACTTGTATGGGTTAGAGGTGTTATTAGTAGCTTTGAGTGAAATCCCTGTGAAACAATCAGACATTAATGTTTTATTGCTTATATTCACTTCCTTCTAGTCATTATCAGAATTCTCTGTCCTCCTCGGTATAGTCACAGAGAAGTTGCAGTAAATGAAGTAAGTGTGCTTCAGCTCCATTTACTTTACTGTTTTGTTTTTATTTGTGCCGTAGAGCATTATTACTGTGAAACTATCAGGGATTAATATTTTATTGCTCTGATTTCAATGCTTTCTTGCTGAGCAAAGCTCTCTTTCTTCATTCATTCTCCAGCATGCTCAACCACTGCAGCCTATGTGCATTTCTTCTCAGCTGATTTAGGAATCCGAAGGTTCTGTACACAAATATTAATGGCAGGTCCTGCAGCGCAATTTAAAGTTCACAAATTTTATTAACTGTTTTGAAGATTACACCTGAGATGACAGACAGGTGGAAATAAATACTGATCAATCAGAAGCAATGTCCGGAAGGTTCAGTGTAATCTCAAAAGTACAACCTCCCTTCCAGGGTAATGTTTGAGAGTGAAATATTTCTCCTGAAACCTTGTTTAGCTTGGTTCCTGCAGTGGAAATGAAAGGGGCTAGGAAATGGACCCCTTAAAAGATCCTGATTTATACAAAGAGTTCAAATTAATGACTGATGCAACATTTTAACAGACTGGTTTCTTCCTTCTATCTCCATTCTCTATGCCAAGGTAAGTTCATCATATTGTTTTGATTTTTAACATCACATAAGAACTTCTCACAAAATCTAATGATTAAACTTTTCAAGATCTTCTTTGTGCTGCAGTGACAAACTGCCACAAGCTGGTTCAGAAGGGGCTAGAAGATTAGAAATACTCAGCAGTATGAATCAGGAAATATTACCCTCCAGAGGATGAAGATGACTAGTGCTAGGATAAGCAGTCCTATCAGGATACTGATGATGATGATCCAGATGGGGATCCCACCGACTGTCTCTTTTGATACCTGGATCTTCACCTGTTCAGCACAGAAAATATTGTTAATGTAAACATACATCATGAAATGCACAAATAAAAAAAACAAAAGCAATTAAAAAGAACACATGAAAAAACAATGTTAAAACTATGTGACTTACACTTCTAATCTTGTCATTGCTGTCCAGTTCAAATAGATGAGTGTTTATGATGTTCAAGGTGCCATTCACTGTCATGGACAGGCTGGAAAACTCACCCTGTAAGACAAAAATAGCTTTAAATATTTGTTTCCCTATCTACCCACCAGTCACACATCAGTCTACTTTGTATGTGTTATTCTACAATTTATTCCCATTCATAAAAGTACAAAACTGCAGAGCCAGAAATATGCGTTCATGTGCTTCCTAAACCGACCTTGATAAACGTAGGTTTCCACACTCTGAACGTTACATTGACATAACTCCTCTTGGGTTCGGTGATGGAGCAGGTAAATGATGCACACTTTGTTTGTCCACATTGCTGCAAAGAAAATTTAGCAGTAAGATAGAAGCAGGGTCAGTGTGGCAATGTGTGGAAATGAGAAATCGTATCACTCACCAGCAGGAAGAGACTCAGGGTTTCCTTTTTTGGTTTGGGTACTGTAACACCTGGGTTGATTTTATCAGGGTTGATCAAATTATTTGAGTCACATTTTACCTGCAGAAGAAGTCATAAAGGTGAGTGTTAATTCAGATACAATGTATGTATGTGCTTTCCCCCCCACCCCAAAAGGTGCTCATGAGGTAAAAACACCTCAGCAACAACACAATACAAAGTCTTACTAAGGACTGCTGTGTCTGTGTTTGTTTTTATATCATTATGGGGACCAAAATGTGACAGGACATCAATTCATGGAGACATCCGGTCAATGTGGGGACCAAATAGTGGTTTACTTGAAGAGGGTAGGTTACTTGAAGAGGGTTAAATATATTTTTCATTAGGGTTAGGAATAATAATCAGGTTTATGGTTAAAATAAGGGTAAAGATTAGGAGTTAAAAATATATCTCAACAAATGTTCTTGAATCAGTCCAATAATCAAAATAGTTTGGAATTGAGAGTCAAAGGCAAGCCATGGCAAAGCAATTGGAGAAGAACCGCTAGCTCAAGTTCCTGCAATGGGTCAGGAGGATTACAGGATGTAGTCCAACTACAATCTTTAGGGGAATCTGGATGAGGTCAGTTTTCAAGGAAGATGAAAGAAAAGGTTGACAGAAAAGTTCTTGGGAAGTGAAGAATGAGGAGAATTGAAGAGGCACTGGTTAAAGTTTCCGCTTAATAGGTTAGATGACTGCACAATACTCCACTCAAAGATAGTTAAGGTTACGATAACCAACCAGGGTGAATATCAGACATTAAAGGGAGGGGGAATGTATTCCATTAATGGAGTATCCCAACAAAGATATTAGTGTGTCAGGGTTAGGAAAACCCCTAACTTGTTTGTGTGTATGTGTGTGTGTGTGTGTGTGTGTGTGTGTGTGTGTGTGTGTGTGTGTGTGTGTGTGTGTGTGTGTGTGT
>JBBBVU010000020.1:8550961-8582709 GCA_037177055.1 Atherinosoma microstoma
TGGGATAGGCTCCAGCCCACCCGCGACCCTGCGTGGATTAAGCGGTACAGAAAATGGATGGATGGATGGATGGATGGGTTTCTACTGCGGTTGATGCCAGAAAAAATAAACTGGATTAAGTGCAGCTGGTGCCACAACAGGCAGATGCTAAAAGCTATACATCAATTCAAATGAATGAGGACTGTATGCATGTTCAGCAACTAACCAGCCTGCACAGGTGAAGTGGAAATCAGTCCTTGTTACACTTTGATACACCTGAGATAGAAACTACAAGTATTTGTTTATATATTGCAATGTTCCACAATGATATCACATGTTTTCCTAATATTGTGCAGCCTGAAAATGCCTGAACATGCAATAGACTTGATTATTTATCACTTATTTTGTAAATTTGTTGACTCATTTTTCTCCATACAATTATTGTCAAACTTTTTCATCGTTGGGTATGGTCCATCTTGGATTCAAGAGAGACACAATGATGGCATCTGATGGTCAGCTGGGGCCTTTTTGGGCATAATTTCCTTCAGGTTTTCTTTCTCATTGTGCTGTAACTCCCTCTCAAAATCCAAACACTTGCATCTTTGGTTAATTAGCACACACATGGTCATTTATCTTTCTTTGTGTTGGTCCTGAAACCGGCACCCTGTCTGGGTCTTATGCCTATCCATGTCCGATGTCAGCATGGATAGGCTACAGCCCACTGCACCCCTCTGCACAATGAAGCAAGTATAGCTAAAGCATATAAAAGGTGCTTTGGATGCAGGACTAATTTTCTGACCCTTGAAGACTTATGCCTTGGAATATGTGGGAAGTTTCAGTACAGACTGGCACAAGAGAACAGAGTAGTTATTCATGCTCAGCATTGAGAATATCACCAGCTGTTTCCACAGATTAGTTCCTCTTCTCTAGCTTAAGGGCAGCTAATCACAGATATCCAAGGCTGCAGTTGCAGTCTGGAAAGAGAAAACTACTGTTGAGTTTAAAAACTGCCTTAACCAGGAATGTCATTGTGTCACTAACATAAAACACTTAGTTCTCCTCCGTCATTCACTTTCTGTGTTCATTCACGTTCTCTTTTCTTCTCCCCACGTGTCTCCAGATAATTTATCACTCCCAGGAGCACTGGCGTGAACTCTGCATGCTTTGATCAGGATGGGTCTGTTTCATGTTATAACCAAGGTCTTCCTGCTCTGCATAGGCCTTCTCACAGCTTTGTCCTGTTTTCTCTCTAACAGCTCTCAGACATCATTTGCATCTCCCACAGGCAGGAATAAAACTTGCATGAATGAACGGCAGAAGGAGGCATTATGTTCTCTAAAGACACAGAATTGAAAATAAAGTTTGGCGCTGACTTTGCACAGGTAAGAACCACAACTGACCCCACATTATAAAGACCAGAGTACTTGCCGACATCATGATAGTTTCTGTTATGCATTTTTCCTCTTTGTCTTTGATCTTGAAGGTCTTAGTAATCTTTTCAGTACTTTTCTCCATGTCTGAGGCAATAAACAAAGCCCTAGCTTTAGCACGCAGAGCGTCCAGAGTCATGTTATAGCGTATTTCTGCAGGAGACAACAAAAGGAAAAATATGAGGTGAAGAAACTACAATTGATAAACAGATAAAAAGGAATCAAATGATTATTACATTCATGGCAGGAACTTGAATATGGGGGCTGTATGGCTCACCTGAAGGAGGTTGTACAGCCTTCTTGTCAGATTTGACAAGGTATTGAAAGCATACTTTGGCGGTCACACACACAGATTTGCATCCCTCATGCTCAGGCTGGTGCTGAGTCTGCTGCAGGTTGATTTTCTCTGGATTGAAAGTCATTTCTGCACGAAGCTCTGCAACATCTCTGGACCTTTTGGTAAAATAAAAATACACAATTCTAGAAAAGATAACACACAAGTGAAGATGTACATTTACTATATTTTTCAGTGACCCTTAATTTTTCCTGCGACACCTTGGGGACCAGACAAAGTGAAAACCTAGAGCCGATGTACCAATGTTGACCACTAAACTGCACATGAAGTAGTTAGATGCATAATTTCATATGCACGTCAGGCAAGGGCCATATTTCTTCACAATCAATACTTCCGTTTTTGAATCACGTGTGTGCATGTGTGATTCCATTTTATCAAAGTGAGGAACAAGAAACGGATGTTCTGTGTCCTGAGCATAAAACTTGGCTTCAGTTCTCCTCATCCTACTGTTAAGCTTACTAAAACAGAGCCAGCAGCCCAGGAAGAGCAGCCGCCTGCAGCCAAATCTTATTCAAACTCGAAGCCACTTGGGGGATGGAGTTTTCACACAGCTAAGTTGAGCTCCTGCCAGTAAAAGTTGTGGGAGAAGATCTGCCTGGGAAGTTAAATCATGGTGTGGACTGATGTTTCAGAACTTTCTAGGCTTATATCTGTTCGCTGGTGTCCAACAGTGAAGCAGAGTATGTAGGCGGGAGTTTTAACAGAGAGATCATTAGGAAGTTGCTGGTCTCCAGCCTACAAGCCCAGTGGGACATGCACAGCTGTCTAAACCCAAATAAGACAATGCACAGCGGACGTGTAAGATGATGTCTCTGGGATCTGCTGTTTCGAATGATTGAAGTGGAATGTGTAGCATGAGGCGTGATTGTTTATATGTGGGGATGGGCCATCTCTCTCACCAGAACAAGGAAGCCCCTCCTAGACCTCCTATAGTAACATCAGTGATTCCATCTCCATTCAGATCCATGACTCCATGTATGGACTGACCAAAGAATTTCACCTTTTCACCATCACCACCTGCAGGGATCCGCTGTGGAGACACCAGAAAACAAAACAATACGTCATAAGATGCTTTTAAGGTTTTTAGACTTCCTTCAGTGTTATAAAGGATTTTTATGCAAGAAACAGAAATGAACAGTTGCAAAGCCCAAACCAAAGATCGTTACTATCTTTTACAGACTTCTTCTAACAGAGGGCAACAAACTTCCACAGAAAATAGTTGGGCTGGAGCTTATTGATGATTCATTTTACAGCTTTTATTGATGTAAAAGATATCATAGACAGCTCCTATTGGAAAATACTGTCTGCCCTAAATCAAGGTCAGACTAATTAACTAGAGGAAACAAGAGGGTTAGTCTACCTTCTTTTTTCTGTCCACGCTCTTCAATAATTTTTACATTCATAGTCAATTTGCTTTCCTTTGAATGAACAACAAAAGATGTTTTGGTGTTAATGACTCGAGTTTCTCACCTGGACAAACTTCTTTTTCAGTGATTTCTTGTCTCCGTGATAGATATAGACGGCTCCTCTGTGATCATTCTCAAAAGGTGCACCTATTGCCACATCGTTGAGCCCATCAAGGTTGAGATCTGACACCGCTGCTATGGCTGTGCCAAACCTGGCACCACATGGTTCATTTTTATTGGTGCAGCCAGCAGAGCTGGCAGTACAACAGTGCTGGTTGACAGGTTTTAGAGTAAATTCATGCTGAAATTTCCCGTCCTAGTGAAAAAAATCAAGAAAAGAAAAAGCTAGATAAAAAACAGGATTATGAAAACCAATGCACAGAGGTTGTTGTCAGTACGCTTTATCCAGTGGGAAATTCTACAGCCAATCTGACGAAAATGTAAGATGTTTTTTTCACTGTGACATACCCGATTGAGTTTATAGATGTAGACCTGTCCCTGTTCGTCTCTTTCGGAGCCCATGTACATTGGCGCTCCCACCAGAAGGAGGTCTGTATGGGAATCCCCATCTATGTCAACAGTCTGCAGGACACTGCCGAAGTATGAACCAATCTGCACAGAGGGACAAGAAATCATCTGTGACTGGTGACTTGGTTAATTTAACAATTTCATCCACTCTAAGGACATTTTGCTATTAATTGTACAGATACTTCTGTTAACCCGAAAACAGAAAAAATATTTACTTCCACAGTATTTGCCTTGTGGCATTCATCAAATAAGATGTGTTGTGGAGTGTGAACTTGACCAAACACTTAATTTTATCTGAAATTTATCAATTGTATTTGTGCTTGTAAGGTTCAAAAGTTGAAGCTGTCTTGATCCTAATAGCCAAAAGCTAGAGGTGTTTGCGTCATCAGTGTCAGGCTGAACTTCATCCTTTTAAAAATAGCTTATACACTGAACACTGACTGCAGGATGCGGTTAAGATGCTGATGCAGAAACATGATACTGATTCTAGCATGTAAAGATGTGTTAGAGCAAAGGCCAAGTCCTTTGACATAACCTTTTTAGGAAGGCCCGGTTCCTTACCGAAGCCAAACCTAGGCAACAACAACGACAGGATGGGCAGGAGGAGTAAACTAAGATAAAGTTAATAAAAGGAGTGAACCTGGAGAAAAGCTCTCTCTTCCTCCTTTTTGGATAGAGCACATAGATTATCTTTTGAGATTTTGGCAACCTTTAAGGTTACGACTTTTTAGCTTGTTGGAAAAGGAATCTAATCTAGTTAATCAAGCTTAGGGAACCACTGCTCTGTAGGATACCTTCCATCAATTTTTACATCCAATTGAATGCTAATTGATTAATGTATCTAGTTTTGGGGTACTGAAGTATTTATACCTGAAATAGCACACAGTCTGTTAGCTTAAAATATGACTACCCAAACATCTTTTTCAGAAACTGCTGCAAACAAATTCACAAAAAATTCACAATAACAGAAGGTGGTTGAGATGACAAACTGTGAAAGCTCACCTGTTCTCCCTCCAGTATCTGTGAGATGACAATTTTGTTCCTCTTCAGACGGTAGATAACAACGCGGCCTTTGTGATTGTACCGCGGCGCCCCTGTGATGTACAGCACCCCATTAGGTATGGATGCTGACTGGACATCATATCCTGCAGAAAAAGCATTCAACACAAACAAGCTTCGTCTTTAATGTGTCAAAAAGAATACAGTGTCAGAGAAGAGGGGGAAAAAAACACAGTCTTTTTGAGATATATTTTTAAATGCTTCTTCAGGCTACTGTTTATGTCTGCCTGTGTGAAGGAAACTGTAAAACAGCACTGGAAACTGGCAGGAACAAAAATCCTCTCATACAGTCTCAAGCATGTGCCAACAGCTGAGTTTACAGTACGCGTGCCTGAACCCATCTAATGACATGTTGATTAAATAACTTGATATTAAGATGCTGCAGTTGCTTTACAAGCCATAAAAGGCAGCAGGATGAACAGAAGAGCCTGTGTACATTATTAATGGGACACAGAAAAAAAGGGAGCTGCTGTTGGAGACAAATGACAAAATATATCTTCCTCATGCGCGCCGTAGAAACCTTATATTTGCTCGGCAGCTGTAGAAGTTACATACAATACACATACAGTCAGCTAGTGTAAACTCTCTTGACAGGAGACCTCAACTGTGGATAAACTCAGTCATTAGCAAACTTTAATCCATAAAGATTTGATATTTTCAAATATTACTCTGAAAAGAATCTTCTATGTGTGTAATGAATGATGGGGAGGGTCTCAGGATCCACTCACCAAAGTATGCAGCCAATCCTTCATATATGTCCTTAGAATTTGGGTCGTAAAACTGAGTTTTTTCTGGAATTAGTGTTCCTCGGGCAGTTTGCATCACCACCGTCCCATTCCAGTCATATGCTCCCACTGCTCCCAGTAGCACACCTTCCTATGAGAGCCAATACAGCTGATGTCAGAACAAATTGACATGATATAAGAAGTATAAGGACCATCTTGGTGTGTAAGTGATTCTGTTGTAGTCTCACTTGATAAAGTGGATGGATGTTATAGATGAACAGCCAAGAAAATATGTGACATTTCAGAAGAACTCAAGCTGCTGAATAGCTTCACAAACCTTGGACTTGATTGAAAATTAACTGCTTATGTCATAAGAAAAATGCTTAACAATTAGTCATTCTAACCTCAAATAAGTAGAATATCTGTGAAGATGTACTTTATTATTGTCCATTCCAAACTAAAAAGAGACTAATAGTACCGACTGCTGAATGTTTGATTGAAAAAACCTTTGTCAACATGAGAAATAAATTATTGTTGGCATAAATAATTAAGATAAATGACAAATATTCAGGGAAATAGGACTTTAAACCATAACTTGTGATATTTTGTATCTGAATTAATTAAGTAAATTTTCATTTTCATGTTTACAGACAATCTTGGAGACAATCGTCATTTTAGAGATAAACAAGGGCTAAGCTAAGTCATAAACACATAGACCACTTTTAGATTAATAAAAAATAATGTGAAAATATATGAAAAATATGAAATGTAAATATATAATCTGAAAAATAAGATCAAATAAAACTGAAAGATGTGTGGATGCACAGAGCAGAGTACTGATAGTCATAATAAACTGAGTCAAGTGGGATCTTTACCACTATGAACTTTTAAAGTGTGTTGTCACATGTTTTGCCTTCAGTTGTACAACTAATTGTGTTTGGTTATGTTAAAATGAGAGAGCCTCCTCAGGCGTAGAGAAGGCATCCACATTGATAGATGAGGTGATAAACATGAGTCAGGAGCAGGAAGAGAGACATAAGAAAATATCCTGTTAGTTTTCAAATAGACGCAGGAAATACCTATTGAATGAATTTAAGAAGCGTGTGAGGGGTCAAAATCAACAAGCATCTGATTCAACTTCTCAAACCGTCTCTATTATGTCTTGTGTTTGTCTTCTAGTCTCTAATGCAATCAGACTAAAGAGCACAAGTGCATGAGTATGAGAGGACAGAGTGTCTGTGTGTCTGCAGTCTACTGACCGAGGTGACTCACTACAGCGCTGTGGTGTCATTTAACAATCATATACAGTATATGCAGAAACATTTTCTTATTGACTGACAGTAGACATGTAAACTGTGACCTAAAGACATGATTCACTTACCGTATCTGTTTGGTTCTGTGAATTAAGATTTAGTCACTGACAAAATACTTTGTAAATATGTTACTTGTTTATTATTCAGACATAAAAAGTTGGATTTGGACTTACTTTGGAAGTATGAGCACTAAACCCAGCTTGGGACATCTCCATCTCAAAGGAAGAGGTGAAGTTACCAGTTGTAGCTGAAAAAGGGAAAGTCCAGTTAAGTTGCATAAAAACAAACCACACACAATAGAAGATTGTCAGCATGTTTGAATCAAAAATATGTGTTGAGCATATTTTGATAAAACATTTGGCGTTTTGCAGCCTTTTCTTGCATCATTATGCTAAGAGAAGTTAAAAGCCCCCTGGCTGTCGCTTCCTCTCTATCAAAGACACAAAGTAAAAAGGAGCATTCCCCATCATGCAAGGTTATTGCTTCAAAGTGTTTGGGTGCATGTATGATAACAATAATGAGATTGTAAAACATGAGTAGGTCTATGTGTTTTTGTGTTTACCTTCCAAGGCAAAAATCCTGCTTCCCAGTGTGTCCACTATATTCACCAAAGCAAACTCATCAGACACATTGAAGAAGTGGTCTTTCAGAGGCTGGCTGGAAATTAACTCAATTTCTCTGATAAATTTCTCCACTTCTTCAGCACTTTTGTTCTGACGGTTGTAGTCTCCCAACACCTAGAAGGAACAACAAACGATGGGACAACATGATCAATGGTTTATTATGATCAAGTTACGGTGTAATTATCTTCAAATGATCAAATGATTCAATGATCCAAACGTTGTCAAAGAGGCTTTTTTTTTTTTTTTTTGTATAAACAACTTATATTTAGATTCACCAGCAAACCTGAAGCAAACCTTTATCTTTCTCTTTTCTCAGGGAAATTAAATCAACTAATGGAAACCAGGCTATGGTTGGAATAGCTAATTTAATCTCCACGTCAGTGTGATTTGCATCACCGTGTTCAAAAATAAACTGTTATACCAAATACATAACGTGACTTTCCTCATCATGTATAGAAATGTGTGAAAGACATAAGGGAGTTTATACCCACAGCAACGCCAAACCTCTCGATGTCGTCTTTCTCACATTCTCCAATGACCCTCTTCAGATTATGGAAATCATGTGACTCTCCGTCAGTCACAATCACCATGACTTTCTTTGCCCCAGGTCGTGCACCCCGCTCTGGCATGAAGGCCTCTTTCCTGATTGGTACAAATTAGAAAAACTAAATTATTGCATCTTCTGGAATAACAGCTGATCGCACTATTGATGGTTATCAATCACATAATATTTCACCTTTGCTGGCATGAATGTAAAGGACAAATAAATAGAAACACATATCAGCTATTCAATTGACTAGTAATATATAAAAATAGACATAAGCACGCATAGACCGCACACCTCGGCCAAGACATTGTTTTTTGTTTTTTTGCCAGAGTTAAAGTTTTGTTAGTTACTCAGATAAGTATGAGGGGCTAATGATGAGTACCTGGCTGTCTCAATGGCCAAGAACGTGTGGGTCTTGGTACCGGTATGCTGAGGAAGATTTCTGACAAATTCCACCATATCTTTTGTGTTACCAAACTGGTTCAGGTTGACTTGGTGAGTCACATTCTCACCATAGGACACTATGCCCACCTGGAAAACACACACACAGACACACATTTTTCTTGTAAATATTATCCTATATTAACTTTATTTTTTCTTTCTCTCCTGTAATGTTCTTCTTTTCTCTCCTGCCCCTCCCAGGCAGTCTGCAGAGGATGTGGCTGGGTCTGCTGAAGTTGATATGACACAACGTTCTTTATACAGAAAACTTCGGCAGCTGTGGAAGATGTGACTGTAACCACTGGGCACCAGTGTGAGAAGACTTTCCAGTGTTTCCCTGTGGAAAACTCTACAAGCTCCAGGCCAGATAATCATAACCATAATAAAATAAAATCACCCATTTCCAGTGTGATCCAAGACAAATGAGCATGAATACACTCTAAGTATAACTTTATAAGACAGAGACTAGTCTTACAGTTGGCAAAATATAGAAAATTACTAAGACAAAATTACTAATTGCATAACTAAGGGGACCAAAGGCATCAATTATAATATTGAAAATAGAGTTGGCAGCAAATAACAGGTTCCATCCATTTTTTCTATTATGGATTCTTATACAACTTAACCAGTACAGCAATTCATCCTTGTTTGATCCCACAGTATTAACACTACATCCACCCACATGTTTAAAACTAACAGAATCATTTTCAATAGAAACTGACGTAAAAAAAAAAACAGAAAATGAATCATTTTCATTCAATCTTGAAACTGACTTGTGAGAGTTCTGGTCCAATAGTGACATAGTTGAGGAAGCGAAGCAAAAAGTCAATGATGCTGGTCCACGGGTAGATACTGTTGGATCCATCCAGAACTAACACAATGTCCAGATTCTTCGAACATTCTGCAACAAATCAGAATTTATAGTTAAAGGGTAAGTATAGTTTTGAGTTTGTCAGTAGACAGTATGAAGCATGCTGAAAGAAACTTGTTCTATACATCCTCATAGTATTAACAAGTGAAACACTGAACTGGTGATTTCTTCCTAAAATTATATTAAATTTACCCTTTCATGCATCATGGTCACTACAGTGGACAGCTATTCAAAAGTGTTTTTTTCCTATTAAGCAAGGCTTTTAATGGCATACTTGCATAAGAGCCACTACATTGGACACTAATGAGTCGCTCCATATACTAGCCATCTGATGTAAGTGCACTGCATGCACACGGACAACAAAGTATATCTGCATGCAGTGTCTTTCCGTTTTGTGCCTTGGCTGCTTTGCCATTTTCCATAGAAGATATACTTGATGATGTATAAGTCCACAAAACTAAAAGATGGCTTCTGTATTATACCTGAATAAGTGTTTGCATAGCCATTAACCTTTATTGTAGAAAATGTTCCATATTCATTGTTATTAGCATATAATTAACTATCTTCTTATTGTTTATAAAGGTTAGCTCAAACATGTGTCAGTGAAGGTGTCTAGATGGAAGAAAGGTTATGTGACAACCTTGTATTTGTGTTCCAACTGATGGTCCAGTCATTATTGAAAATCATTTTGTTTAATTTCCCATACAGTTTTATTTGTCTGACGACCTGAATGCGGGATGGGCCAGTCATGAGCATATAGAGGGCAGAGGCTAAGGAGTCAGTACCAATGTTCACATGTTAACATGTGTAACATCAGTTTTTCTTATGTTAATTTGTAGAATTCACACAATATAAAGTAAAAGCCACTTATTTATCAAATACATATTTCATATTAAAAATGTATGCAGTCCACTACAGTGGACATATAAAAAAAACTCTCTGATCATAATTCATGCATTAAAGGGTTAAGACATCTATAGAAATTCTTAATAAATTCTTTTTTAAAAAGCAGTTTCATTCAACAAAATATGTGCATTTCTTTAAGACGCCTAATTTTCAGTTTATCATTGCATATGTTTATGACATTTAAATTAAACGGAACAAAGAGTATATTCAGTAAAATGAAACAAAGATGCAAAGAAATCCTCAGTTTCTGAAAATAATTGACGTTCTCACTGGGTTCAGTGTGTACCTAAGGGATAACCCAGGAATTAAAAGTCTTGAGATCTGGTCTGGTGAATAATGGTTTTAAATCTGATTACAAGCCCTCCAACTGCGTGCAAAGATGTTAAAAAGAAGCAATTATGTTTTCCTCACTTGAGGCAAAAAGGCAGAAAAAGTTCAACTATGTTAAAATTGCAAACTGTTAATCTGTCAGTTCTGTAATTTACTTTCATGTAGTATTCATGTTATCAGTTCATGTTAAACCATATTGGATATTTTACTGATCTAAATTGTTTTAAAGGCTTCTAATAGCATTTTATGATCTGTCTGTGTTTGCCTCCGGTAGAGGAATGAAAGAGAAAGTTATTCTCAAAGGAAAGAGAAACAGAAAGACACAATGATTGCAAACTGTTTACTCTGCGCTTCTTTCTTGAATGTTTCCTTCCAGGGAAACTGAACGCAGTCCTAGTGAATTGTCTCCTAACTTGGGCATGCAACACAGCAAAAGGGATGGGCTGGTCTGGACCAGAGAGAAATGGGGGTGGCAGACAAGTTTACATTAAGAAGAATGCTCTAATCTTCCGTTTCTCTGAAGGAGGGCAAGTCTAATGTCGGGGTCTTGGGTGGTACTGCTTTAATGGGTAGATTATAATCTCTTATCCTGGACAATTTGTACAGATAATGTCACGTCCTGTATGGAACAGTTTCATTTTATACTGACTGGCTTCATACCTTGCACTGCCGGAGCTATGGAGTTGAGGATCTGGAAGGAGGAGCTGACATTCGCACAAACTCCTGAGATATACTGCTGCTGGCCGCACATGTAGCCATACTGAGGACCACACGCCTATGGAGACAGGACACACACATACAAACAAACTGAAACACTGAGAAAGGGAAACTCACTGACTGTCACTGGTTAGCTTGCCACCAGTATGAGGTCATGGGTGAGAGGAGGTTTAAGGCTACTGGAGAGGAATAGCAGAGAACCCAAGAGGAAAGAACTACTCAAGTGAAGGATTTAAGAGAGACTATTTAAAACCACCAGAGATCCCTGAAGTCTCTACAGAAAGAGGGACAAGAAGGAAGCAGAGAGACAGAGCCAGGGAGGAAGCAGGGCTTAAAAATGACCAGTAATAACTGGAAAATTAAATAACAGCTATCCATTTTTTGGCCCATTTCCTTGTTTCCCAAAATGTTCCTGAATCCCAGGAGTCTTCTCATTTACAGAGGGAACTGTACCAGAAGTCCTCAGTTTAAAATCCTGTGTGCTCAGTGTAGCTCTGTGGTAATTACCAGTGTCAGTATGCTAACATGTTCACCATGGCGATGGCTTAATATTTATCCTAGTCAGTTTGTTTGTTATGCTCAGGTTCCTATTATCAGCATCCAGAATAGAAAGAAGTGGAACAAACTGACTCCTAATTCATTCAATTTGAACTGACAAAACATTGCTATCAAAATTTCAGTCAGTCAGAGTGGAGGATGGAAAAAAAACAGTTCTACTAGCATGGAACACAGCAATGTTATTGTTTACTTCTGGTTTTGTAAACCAGAAACTCACCAAAAGTAAAGTTTACTCTCTGAGCGCTTACTTGAAGACTTCATACGCTCTATAGTCTGCTCATTAATTGCTGCAATGAATTAACAACACACATGAATGCATATCAAAGATCTTAATCTGACTGACTGAGGAACCGGATCATTCTTTCACTGGCTGGCTGAACAAAGGAGCTGCTAACTGACAGGAAAGACATGGAGCAGCAATTGAGCAGGATGTAGAGACCCAGCAAGAATGTGGGGTCAACAAGGACCATCCATAGCCAAATGAGAGCTGACATGCTCCAAAGTTGTAACAAGAAAGGCGTTAACAATTATGGTGCATGTGCAGGTCACCTGGTTTCCAGGTGTGCTTGATGCAAATGTCATAACCAATCACTGACAGGTGCTTTTTCTTCTATGAAACAAAAGCAATTAAGACAAGTTGGGAAAATTCAACAAAAAGGGGTTTCTGAAAACCTTTGACAAAGAATCAATAAGGCTAATTAGAAACTAATAATACAATTATTATATAATTATTCAATAATAAAGTTTCATGTGCAGGCTCCAGGGGTGGTGAGTCCCAGCTGATATTCATAATACAGACTAAATATCACATTTTTGAAAAGATATAATAGGGATCTTTGCACCCCATATCTCAAAATGCAGCACAGCACCACCAGCATACATACCAGTACGCCGTTTTTTAAAATTAGGATGTGACAGATGATGAGTACAAATATAAGTAGAGTAAACCACAGAATGATTAAAGAAAAACCTTTAAAGGGAATAGAACAAAGCAGTGTTTTATGGCAATTAAAACAATTATTACCATGACTAATGGATCATGATTACAATGCCAAATAATCAATAAACACGCATCAAATCCAGTTCTTCAACTCCATGTGTATATACACCAGGATTCAACACTCTTCACAATGAATACAAAAGCAATCTGCAGTATAAAGGAAGGCTTTTGAATGAATAATGTCTAAAGCTGTCATCACTATATCATTATATTGATCTTTAAACCTAAATTATATTATTTTTCCTTTTTCAAACTTTCTTGGACCACTTAACCAGTTGCATAAATATACATTACATATACATGTTATTTTCATGTCCTGTTAAAGAGATCATCAGATTTAAATAAAAGTAGTTACGGGAGTTCTTTACCATAATACACATACATTTCTTCATTTGTACAGTTGATTCACAGTATCTGATTACACCCTGAGGACGTAAAGGTTGATTAGGGAACACAGAATGTCAAACCCACTGCGTAAACCCACCAGGGCCTAAAGGTCTAGTGAACATATACTTGGCAGCCCAGTTTTTTGGAAATGAGCCTATTTCTTTTGGTATAGAAGATGTAGAACACTTCCTTCTTACCAGAAATCCTCCATTGGGATTGGTCACCAGTGTGGTTCCCATGGTCATGTTCTCCTTGACCTCCCGCAACTTGGGAACAGTTGTGTTTTCTGAAGAAGAAGAAAAGAAAGAAAAATAGGATGAATAAACAGAGTGAGACCAACATACAGCAGCACAGAAGATGAACAGCTGGACAAATTCCTCTCTTTCTTTTTCCCACAGGAAGAGTGCTGATCGCTCCTCTCATACTTCCGTCTGTCCAGAAAATGTAATAACCACTGACATGTGCTTAAATATAGTTAGTTTTATTACTTTACCATGATATCCCTCTGTGTTTAGCTTATAGCTCTCGACAGCAGCTGATGTGTAGAAAATAGGGGCGGAATCGAATCATTAAACAATCACATGTGGCTAAAATTAGCAATTAGGTTTTCCTTCGGAGGCATCAACATATTCAATTTGGATTCTGCAAAGCAGAACAACTAGCCATAAGTCAAGCTTTGCCTTTTTATTCATTTCTATATTTGTACACTTCCTTAATTCTTCTTCCTTTTAATGCACTCAAGTACATGAAAATATACTAGAAGAATTGCACATGGCAAGGTAAACAGAGAAGTGAAATAAACTGGTAATAAAATGACCAGTTTATTTCTTTACTGCATCTGATAAAATGAATGACACAGATGAAGATCCTTGAGATGGATCCACGTGTGACTGGAAGCAGAGCAGGGGAGAATATGTGCTTTGTCCTCAATGATGCCTCATAACTATCAGAATACATCATACCTAAAAAAAAAAATGTATCAGGACTAACCTCTTGAAAATTAAAGTAACAGTAATAGAATGTAAAACAAATATTTTGTATAACTGATATTTTAATTTGCTGTCATGCAAAAGTTGTATTTTAAGTGGTATAACCTGGAAGAAGCATTGCCGAGTGGTTCTCCAGTTTGTAAGCCTGCAGCCTGAGACTGCATTTGTGCAGCCAACAGATTACAGGCTGTTCATGATTATTTGTTATATTACATACATCAATTTTCCAAACAGAGTTTGACCATATTACATCGCTGTTTAGCATGCAACCCAGAAATCATGAGGACTTTTGTGTCTGTATTTCAACATGCATAATGATCATGGTATAACCACCTTTCAGTTTTACTGATGGAAGAGTGTTTAAAGATTACAACACAACAACCACACAATCTAACCCCACTCATTATGGTTTGGGCTTGCTTGTCTGTGCTGGGAAAGTGTAAACCCAATATGGAGACAGAGTTGGCAGTTAAGAGTGGGTTGTCGTTAGTTGGAAGGAATATGACATGACTCATAACAGATGACTGATAAAGAGTAGTAGTTCTCTGAAAAATTATATGGAACCAACACGAACACCTCAAGAAATAACCACCATCTGAGTCCAAGGTAAGAAAGAGGTTACCAGATGCAGAATTGTGCCCACAGCATTGCTGTAAATTCAAAATACCAGCTCCAAATGCAAGTCTAAACCAATCCCCAGTGGATGTTTTCCAGACTAAACTTGAGTCTGTGAGCTTGTGCTTGTCTTACTCATCCATGATTCAACAAATACAGCATCATCCAATCTTCACCATCAGAAGTCCGTTCCTTCCATTGTTTGATATTTCTGAGGTGTGAACAGCCATGTTGAAGTGTTTGAGTAATAATGTCAGAGCTGTGGGTTACAGATCTGCTAGACATACTACCTCCCAGTTGTCCTGTGCTGACACACAGATGAACACTAATAGAGGCTTTGCAGACTCCTGACTGGGAGCAGAGTTTTGTTTATCTTCTTAATTAAGATAAAT
Organism: Atherinosoma microstoma; assembly: GCA_037177055.1. Classification (NCBI taxonomy): domain Eukaryota; kingdom Metazoa; phylum Chordata; class Actinopteri; order Atheriniformes; family Atherinidae; genus Atherinosoma; species Atherinosoma microstoma. The sequence continues at coordinate 8,566,133 of JBBBVU010000020.1, forward strand.
TGGAAGGATGAAAAACTAAAACCTTGTTTATTTGCTGTCTTCCTGTTCAGATTAACCAAACTTCCTCCCCGCGAGACACAGTAAGACGTGGAGTTAACTTAAACACGCAACATCAGAGTTTCATCCACCAAACAGCTCCGAGGCAAAGCACTTTTTGTACACCACGTTGAGCTATACAATGTATGAAAAGTACCATATAAATAAAGATCGAAAGTGTAAAATAAGGGAAGGCACTTCTCATCTTTGTCAGTTTAGATAAACACATTCTTGATTTATCAAACTTGCATCTTATTTTTTTGTAAAAGATGGTACGGATGATCTTGAATAAAGAAGCAGGAGATTAGCCGTTTGGAAATGGAAAAAGGCCTGAAGCTCATATAGTTGAAACTTTATGACCAGTAGTCTGTTCATTTACATGCATGTGCTCTTCGTTCTGGACTGAGGATGACGATCTGTAATGAATTATTTTCACATGATGCATGAGCAATGTAAGGCAAACACTACTTTTGCTCATCAATATGTTAATTATGGAACCACAACACGTATGCAGACCTCTGTATGGTTATAACTCACCATGCATATTGTTATAATGTATGCTGTTATAATGTGAGTTTACAAAAAATGATGGGGTTTTTTCTGTTTAGTTTGTCATTTAAATTCACTAGTTGATGCTATGGTTACATTTTAAAAGAAGAACACCCACTCGTTTGTGCAGTAAAGTGGAGAAATTTTCTGATTCTACTTTCCTGCAGTGTCTACATTGATGATCCTGACATCTGTCTGCTGGGCGTCTCCAGAAACAGCTCTATGCAAACATGACAACTAATGTGGTTTCTCTCATATTTGTGGGAATTGCTAAACTGCAGCTGTGTGTGTCAGCTACTCAGTGACTTTTACTGTTTTTCATATGCTCATCATTTGAGTGAAGAAGCAGAGCCCTTTATTAAACCATGGCAATTCTAGTTGAGTTTATTAAGTGACACTATCTGTGTTAATACTTTGCAGTGCTTTGTCAGTGCTTGTGGCTTAACACGTAAGCACTTGACTACAAATTTCCCATTCTTTTGACCAAATAATCCAGGCATTGTCCGCACTTAGTAGGGTATCTCACAAAACAAAGATATTTTTCGACGATTTGGCATGTCGTCCACACACAGAACGCAGATTTACAGCATCAGAAACGAATCTTTTAAAAAACTCCGACCAAAGTGAAGATTTGCGTATACTCCGTTTATGTATCTGCATGTGGACATTCATAACCAGGGTTTTAGGATTGGAAACCTCAATACCTGCGACAAAAAAAACGCTCTGATGTCACATGTGCGACCTGTGCTTACACGCAGCATGGATGCCTTTGTTGTCATGTCGATTATCCAGGCGCTTTTTGCTTGCTTTTATTTATGTTGTCGTCCTCATTTTTCTGGATATCAGTGTTTTACTGATCAGGCGCTGGAATTACTTTTATTATGAAGCCCTGCAAGTCATGTTACTTCCCTCTAAACTGACGCACAGCTGGAGCGAGTGAGATTTTTCCGCTGCAGCTTGTGTGGTCCAGGAACGGAGAACAGCTGATACCAGGGACTGGAGATGATTTTGTTTATGCACAACCATGTCCGAATCAAATAAAGCCCCTAAATGGCAAAATAAGGGACTATGGAGATGTAGCAGTTGTTCAGTGGCAAGTTTAAAAGAATATTGCAAATGAAAACTGAGACCATACAATATCACATTGAATATAAGGAAGAATAAAGAAAATAATGCAATGAAGGAGGGTCAGGATGTATACGCCACAATGCGTTAATGAGCAGGTTGGGTTGCAGGTTATATATCAACTGGTTGGATCTAGATTTGACTGTAAGATAAACGTAGGTACCGAATCGGGTTTGGTAATTATCCTAACGGGTTTGGGCGGGTTTGCAAAGTTGGTCCCCTGCAGGATTCTGCCGCACATTGAAAATTCTGATTGGATAGGATTTGAGGAACTACTCTGGTTTTGCATGCTTATGACTGTGCCCAACAACACACGTACGCGGTTAAGTGTAGACAGACTTTTTTTCTATAAACGAGACGTGGACTTGCGTTTTTTTCTAGACGGAGGGAGGAGGATATTCGTTTTTTTTAAAACCCGGCTATGTGTGGACAAGGCCTAAAATTATATTTAAATATTTTGTTTTGATTCTTGGAAACAGTTTTTATTGTGCAACACAGAAAACAAGAGAGCATTTTTAGTGTCCTGTCATTTGTTATATCAGTGTTGGTGACCAAAGCTATTGTAAATTTGTACAACCTGTAACAACTAATCTACCCAGACAGCATGTTAAAGAGTTGAACCAGAAAACTGAAATCCAAACCGACAGTGCCCCCTGACTGCCTAGCAACTAAAAACAAAAAATGCATTAAAATAATACATCATATGTTTTTTACCTTAAAGCAGCACTACTGAACTATAACAGATATTTGCATTTTGGCACCCCTAACAGTCTAGTTCGGCATCCATCTTGTATCTTGCCTCTTTTCTGAGCTCTCTCCAGACAGTAAAAGTCATTTAGATGTTGACTCTTGTTCTATCTCTTTCTGTCTTTCTTCTCCTGACTTTCTCTTATAATGTCTTCTCGCGTTTCTTTGCCATAAAGCAAAGCTCAGCTGTGACACGATGGCCTGGAGACAAAGTTATGAAGTACAGTTTCTCAGCCTCAAAAAACTACAAGGCATGGATGGCTCCAGGAATCTGCATAATGAAGTGAAGTGCCGGTGTGTCATTAAAATGAGTCAGGAGCACAGAGTTTTAAAATCAAAAAGTTATAAAGTATTGTTTTAAATGCATAAAATAATACTAACAAAATATTGTCAAATGCTGTTAGTTTTCACCATGCAGTTTTAGCTGTAAACTTGGTATCAATTCACAATTTCACCAAATGAAAAGTCTCCACTGGGAAAGCTTAACATGAATCTAAAACATGTTTTCATGAAGATTTTATTTTGTTTTATGTTCTTTGAAGTTTATGTCATATATCCATTTTTCAAACTAACATTAGTATTAGAAATCAGATCAAATCTATTTATATGCCACATGCAGGTTAACAACAGTACAATGAAATGTTGTAGATGAGAAGAACCAGTTCATGCAGCAACATTGTAAAGGCACATTTAAACAGAATAACATGGAAGTACATCTGCATATTGCAAATTCACAGGAAAAAGAATACAATGTTGAGTAACCCATGCTAAACTGAATGTTATGTATTGTTAGCATATACACAAACACATAGACAAGGTTCTTACTGGGAAGCTCCAGTTTGACACATGTGTTGTCCCCTCTCCCTACAGGACATTTGTAGACGTCTCCTGTTCGCTTGGCTGGCTGACCTGACAGCGGTGAACCAATCAGAACCCTGAAGAAATAAAGAATAGTTGGGATTGGTATTAGGTTGGAAATGCAGCCAAAAACCACAGAACAGAATCGTGACTTTACAATGCAATTATGATAACAAGCATAACACACGTATTACAGAAATTAAGGGTTGGCAGCTTGAAAGCAGTAACTGTGAGGTCCACCTCTGAGGTCCACAATAATTGGAGCCTGGCTTAATTACACCTATGCTTAAATCAAGCATAAACCGCAGGTTCAGATTGGCGCGGAAAGCTGTTACAGGTTATTATTATTGGCTTATGTGGCTTTCTTTTAAACTTATTATCAGCCAAACCCAACATTTAAAGGGTGACAATAAAACTTTTTTAATTCTAATCTCATCAAATTCAATCAGACATGTTGCAGCTGTTTGCACATGGGTGTAGTTTTGCTTTGTCTGTAGGTCTATTCAGGCTTTGCAGGGTCAGTATGCACAATTGTGTCACACATCCATGTGTGTGTGTTTCATGACTTCATGTCACTCCATCTATAAACTGATGCTAAAAACAGTCGGTCATCTGCCTTCCTCTAAACACTCAGGCTTATTAACATTCCTCGACACTAATGGGGCCTGGTCATTTAAAAGGAGATGCAGAGTGCAACAACAACAGGCTCAGCTCGGCCTGCGGTCAGCAACCTGTGAGAAACACCACAACATTATGATAATTTATTTTATAGCTAGTAGTCTTTTTTTTCTTTTACACTATTACATATTGAAAAAAACAGCTATTAAATCATAAGTGATATTTCCCAGTGTGTTATTTCTCAGGGACGAAAGTGACAGTTTTGTGCTCATATAAGTTACTTTAGGATCCTGTATTGGAGTTCTTTTGGTGCTATAAAGTTTTTCTAAATTTCTGAACACAAACAAACAATAATGTGTGTATTTATAGGAGGAAATACTTTTGCAACATTGTTGGTTGGCTCAAAAACTACATGTCATTATTCCTGAGATCTGTTGCAAAACTTATGGTGAGCCAAAGTTACAAAGACATAAATTATGAAATTATAAACACATTTGTGCCACATGTTGCACATTTTCTTTGTGCAGCTGATTCACCTTTTAACACTACTGAGTGTGGAGGCCTGGTGGAGACATCTGCGACTAATCAGTCACCTCCCTGTTACAACCTGCGTGATATATCGCTATGTGATTGCTGTATTTTTTTGTTAAATAAGCTCCCACAGCCTTGAACAGCATATGTCTAACTGTACCAATTTCAACCTTGCATCATTCAGCCTTGCTTACACCCTTCCTCTGCTCTTGTCGCGTTTCTCTGGTTTAGCTTGTTATCACTCGGACCTCTTTGATTGATTCTTTTCTCTGAATGGTAAAAGAATTGAGGAGGTGCAGTCCCAGCTGGCTCTACTGATTAGCAGTGAAGTGAATTAGTAAAACTGATATCATGTGAGCTTGATAAGATCATTACTGCGGAACAGTACCAGGTACAAACATGTGTAGGCGAATCAAATGTGGCGTTGCAACAGGTTAGAGAGAAGCAAACTGAACGTTTAAAATGGGAGTAACTAAAGCAGAAATGTAGGGGAGGAAAAGAGAGACAAAGGGATGCTTAAAACACTCTAATAGCATTTAACAAGGTTTTAAAATGTGTTCTCAGGCTGTTTAAGCAGGGATGCTTGGTTTCAGTGTATTTACAGGCAGGGCATGTGGATACTCTGGTGGGTAGTTTACAGTTAACAGCTAGTTGTAAAGACAAGGATTCTTATTACAGCAGCAGCTGGTGAACTCGCTTTTGTTTACTTTTACAGGTAAATTAGGGATTTTCAATTTCGTAAATGTTCTGGAGTATTTTCACGCAGAGCTCTTAAAATATTCACAATTTCTTACAAAGTCACTTGTGAATCAGATAGTTCTGCAGAGCATAAGCATTGCAACCCAGTCTGTGGTTTCTTACGTCAAGGTCCAGGTTGCAACCAAGAGGAATGTTACAAGGTACCAGTTGAATCAACTAATGCAGAAGTGATAAAATGTATAAAAGTCAACATTTAAAAAAATGACGGATTGTGTGGCTTTTTCAGATAAAGTTACTTTATGACAGGAGTTGACTCTTCCATCCTCCAAATCTGGACTTTAGGGTATTTCTAATGTGATGTAGAAGTTATTCTGTGACTTTCATAAGACATGATGACATTATATTCCTCTATGGAGTTACTGCTGCATCCAACTGCCCAAATCCAGTCTCCAGATACAGACTTTGTCTGGTGTGCACCAAAGACTTAAAGACTACTCAGTAGCTTGTATAAATGTCCTGGGAGTCTCATTTCCAGCTAAAGACAGATTACCATGGTATCCTTCTAACAATGTGCCTAAATGGACTGATAAGACGGGAAAAAAAAGTGAATTACTGTAAATCACGATAATGAACAGTAATTGATGTATTATAGAAAGCAAGGAGAAATGTACAAATAGACAAAAGAAGAGTTGTTGATGTCTCTACTGAATTTCAAAATATCAGATTGATCTTTTTTCTTAATCCTATCATTTCTGATTTAAATGTTTTATAAGTGGCACATTGTAACATTAACCAGAGTTACTATGTACTTTGTAGGACTGTATTTAGATTTTAAATGCATTTAAAGAATATCATGCACTCTCTAAGTACACAGACTTGCCTGTTGGTATGAGGTCAAAAATATTTTAAACAATGAATAAAACAAGCGTTTAATTGATCTGTGGCTTGATAACCTTGAGCAGTTAGAGCTTGTACACTAATGTGACTACTTAAACTAATTTGAATATTGACAGTTTTCACATGTAAGGAGATGCATGTTGGAAATAGAGGACATGTTGCAGTTTGTACAAATGAAAGGTTGGGCCACCATCAGTTCCTCATAATGCACTTCAAGTGTGACTCACCATTTTCCCTCGCTGTTCTCAAACTGCTGGACAGTGTAGCCGAACATGTCCTCCAGTGGACCACTAAAGGACAAACTATTCTTCTGGTCAACGTTGAAGGACAACACACAGGCCAACAGCACTGCAAGGATAAAGGAAGAGAAAAGGTCACACATAATAAGATTGCTGAGAGCTGAACAGGCTTATTAGTTATTTTAGTCTACATAGTGCTTTCTACAATGAGTTTATTTAGATAAACCAACTGAAATCCTGGAACAAGAGATGTGTGTCTGAATTTTCTCATTTCAGGAAGCCATAAACATTATAAGCAAATATTTAGAAATGTCACACAGCGCAACTCGGAAATGAAAAATAAACAGACTGAGTAAAACAATATCCTAAAGTAACAAATAAAAGTGGACATTTGGACATTTATAGCCATGAAATGCATCCAATTATGTCAATAAAAAAAGGGCAGCATAGTTCATTTCAGTACACTGAAATGAAGCATGAACTTTTAGGCGACAGTATATGAACAGAACACACACACACACTCATTCTGAAGGATGTTGAAGGAATTTCAAACATCAGCGTGAAGCACATTGGTCAGAGTTCAATTTGACCTGCTGGACAATGGCTTCTTCACTGCTTTCTGCACAGTCTGGCTCTGTCTGTTACTGAGCTGAATATATCACAGAGGCTCTATATAAATCCATCCATGTCTCATTGTGCCTGCACCACAATGACACTCTTTATATCTACTGTGCCAGTGAATTCCTTCAACATAATTGATTAAATTCCAGGACTTGTGAGGGAGAAGAGATAAGTAGAAGAACAGAGGGATTAAAAGCAGACCACATACATGGAGACACAAATACAAGCAGCTATTTGTACGGTGATGGGGATGCTTTGTTGAAAATGTGTTTGAGCCAAAGATTATAGAGAACCATCATGTTAAGTCTGGACCGAAGCAATAACAGACCACTTAGTAAGCATGGTCTTGAAATCTGAGAGATGAAGACGGTGGTTTTTTGGCCAGTTGGTCCACCACTTTACTCTAAACTGAAATATCTCAACATCTACAAAACATTTACAAACCCCAAAGGATCAATCCAAGAGACTATCTGCACTGTGAAACGCTTGACTTCTCAATTCAACCCTCCTCAGGAGTGTTTTCAGAAATTCTTTTCATGCTTGTAAAGCCTCATTCCTTTACACACTTGCACTTAAATATCAAGCTATTACAACAATGCCACATAGTACTTTATTAAACTTGTAACCCTTCATTGTGTCTGTTAATTTCACCACTATTTTCCTTTCAAGTTCATGAGTTTTAATGCCGTTAGCGTAGTAAGGCCCAGGTATGGGGCTCTGAATAACTCCAGATGTCATCATGCACTGAGCTAAAAACACAAACATGTTTCACATTGTCTGTATTTTACACAAGCAGAATCTGCTTCAGTATCTGATACCATAAACTGTCCCTTTTTTCCTTTATCACAATGTGCGATTTCCCCATTAGGCTAAGCTGCTGTTTCTAAATCATAACCATGTCCATGTTTATTGCTAAAATAGCCAACTGTTGCGTATTAGTTGATGTTAGTGAGTTGCTGCAAATTTGAACTAAATGAATGGATATGGATATTTGTTGTTCCTGGATGATAGATAAAGCTGATATTTGGGTCTTTGTGACTTTCCTCTGGCACAAAGGAGATTCAATAGTGTACCGAGTAGACAAATAAAGATTCATGAAACTGAATGAACTGAATTCATCAGGATGAACTTTGTAAAATAACTTTGATGATCAATTAGGGGTTTTTTATGGTGCTAAATTATTCTCTTTCTTTGTTTTATGACCAATTTCCTAAATATCATCAGTGCTTGATTTAATTCAGTTTACAATATTAACAACGTTTGTGTGTTTGCAGGCTTTTAAAATACTTTTTTGATATTACAATTTAGATTTCAACACATCCTCATGCAATCAGAACTGGTAAACATATGGTGCAGTCTAAGGCTTCGTCACAGAGAGCAAAAGGATTATAAACAGTGATCACAGCTTGTATGTGGTCCATAATTCAAATAGGCTTACAGGCTTGAATTATACACAATTATTGTGTTACGGCCCCTTTAATTAATATTAAGCGGGGAGTTATAAAAATGTTCTGTTGTCAGTCATGTGAAGATGGTGATCAGCAGATTTCATAGGAGCAAGTACTTTCTAAATTAAAGTAAGGATCAGACCTGCAGAGTCATATTAAGGAATTCGTGCCAAAGGACATCATCTCCTCTACTTCCTCCTCCATCCTTTCTGTACTTCCTCTGTGACCTCCTTCCCATCTCCCAGAGAAGTTCCATTTCCTGTTCCTATTTAACTTCATTATAAATCTCCTTAAATTCACAGGTACACAAACAGTAACACTCACACACATACACACACAGCTAATTTAGCTAATTTAAGATGGCTTCAGGCCAGTCGAGCCTTTTCCATTTATAACAGACGACGCTCAAGTACAGTTCAGAGTCACAGCTCCTGCCTTGGGCTGTAAATTATACACCAATGTCCTATGTCTACTGGCAGAAACAAAGTTGTCTCATCCTGCTGCCCTTGTTGTCTCCTGCCTCTACTCCACTCAAATCAAAAACCACAAGTTATGTAACTGGCTTTTCATGAGCAGTAGGAACATCAGTCCTGGAAAACCAGTAAGCGGGCTGGTTGCTTTGCAGATGGAAATTGTAATTAGTCTCTATTGCCATATAAAGTTGTCCATCACTGTCTGGACAATTCATCGTACCTAATAGGCAGAACAAGGATGACTTTATTCAGTTATTGTCATGACTGTGCAGTTGTTCCGAACAGCCATATCCCAGAAATTATGGGATGGATTTCTATTAAATGTAGCACAAGCATTTGGGCTCCACAGAAGACAAAAACTACTTTGACAGTGATTTCTCTTCCAGGAAGCAGTTTTTTTTACTTAAGAAATATCACATAAAATATAGTTTCATAGTTTATGTGAGATTTCTACTGTATGACACAAATATAATTTCATAGTTGAATGCAGATAAAATAAAATAAACTACAAAGGAGGATTTAAAAGAAATCTAATTTAAAGTAATAATTTAAAGAGGGAAAACTGCAGTTTATTTATCATATTTATTTACTGCTTTGATTTGATTAATTTAGGACTTACAAGCATGATGTGGATTGAAAAATTGATCTGACCGTGCAAAGGCACACTATGGTTCCTGTGTAAACTTTTGACATTTTGCTAGTGAATTTGCCACATTATTAATTGATTTATTTAATTATCATTAGCAGGATTAACATGTATGCAGGTTAAAAAGTCATTTTTGCAGCAGGCCCACATTCAGCTCCTGGCCCGTGATGCTTTCCTGTATCTCCTCCTATCCCAGTGCATGCTTTCTTGTCATCTTTTGACTGTTAATAAAGGACACTAAAGCCAACATAATCTTTTATTCAGCACTATCTAGCAAATATTAGCACGCTAGTATGTGAAACTACAATGGTTAACATGGTAAATAATCAAAGCATGATAGTTAACTGATGTTAACATTTAGTTGAGAACATATATTTCTGATAAGTTATAAACTTATCAGATATATAAACATGTATTATAGATATAAAAACTTCATATAACTTATTATGAAGTTATAATATACATGAACACAATCTAGCTACCTGCAAGTTGTATAATTAGCTTTTTTACTCAAACATGAGATTTATGAATAAGTTCCCTTTTTTTACTTAAATATTTTTTCCGTTTTATGTGCTTAATCATTTCTGTTGGCTTTTTAAGTGCCACAAAAACATCAGGAGCCCACACTTAGTACTGTGCCTGAGTGCATCCTGTCTATACACCGAGGACTGAAGCTGATATTGCTAATTAATTATTCTCCATACACAACCATTCAATCCATGCACAACCTTGTGTACTGAAAAAAAAAATTGTTGAACAGAAATTTCTTATCTAAATTGGTTCAAATAAAACAGCCTTAAGACTACAAGGAGTCTGCTCTCAATCAACCTCCTTGTATTCCTGATTGATCCCGGCAGTCTGTCAGCCACACTAACCCACAATAAAACCCTGCTGCCCTCTCGGCCACAGTTATCACAAGAAAAACTGCTCCATTTCAGCATTTAACAGCCCTGCAAGACATCAAGCTGAACTGCAAAAGTCAGATGTGGTTGATGCAGCCAGGGCAGAAGGCAGCAGAGATCAGCACCTGTTAGCCTGTTAGACTTCAAACCAGCTATAAAAATCACCCAACTCAGCACCTGTAGGCTTCAAAGCCTGTTTCAGCTACAGTAAAAACACACGCCCAACTGGCACCTGCTCATCTGTTGCATATCTAACCAACTATAAACAGCTTTAAAGCACAGCACAAATCAGCACCTGTGCGCAGCAAAGTCATTAAGCAACCAGAAAACTCTACCTTAATTGTCTGTGGTAAGAAACCTGTCAGTTGTAAAATGGATCCGAGACAGACAGTCAAACCTCCTAAAAGTAAAGAAAGCCAACATCTGTATTAACTCATAACCTTAACAGGGTAAATGATGGAGTGAAAACTGATGAAATGAACACACTTTTGGACACACTGATGCTTAAAAAGAATTCAATCAGAATGGATTTTGGGTGGGACCTGGAGCTTTTCTCCACCATATGCTGGCATTTAACAACAGACAGTCCTGGCAAGAGAGAGAGGCTTCATATTCTGGCATGGCCGTAGGGAGTTTAGATCCCATGAAAAACTACTGAAATATTTCCAGATTTCCTCCTTTTTTCTTTTATCTTTATCAGCTTTTTTTCCGTTGATCTTCTGTCTTATCCTTTTCCTCCTTCCTCACGATCCTCCCACTAAGTCCAGCCTGCTCTACAATCTCTACTTGTTTTGCCCTTTAACAGTATCCACACTCTCTTCTCTAATCACTCCAGGAATGGTTATCACGAGCTAAACTTCTGAAAGGTTTTAGCTCTGCTTACTTTGACTTAATTTTCTCATTTGGCTGTCTGCTCAGTTGCTGCTTCATTCTTGGCAAATGCACAGAGTGTGGGTGTGCAATAGACATAAGAGGTCCTGAATGTGGGCATGTTTGTGTCTTAATATGCATTACCCTGAATTCCTTTGAGTTTTAGAGATGATGTCCAAAAACATGAGAGGAATGAATAAATAACCAAAGCTAACGGCATGACTGGAAACAACAACATGCATCTCAGGAGCTCTGTAAAGTACCATATGTTCCTACACAGAAGCAATGAGAGCATGAATAGCTAGGTGATCTTTGTGTGTTTACACAATAAGCATTAAGGAATAGTAATGAGCTGTGGGTCGCCTGTATCAAGAATGTACCAAGACCCCAACCCACAATCACTGCCCTTTTCAAACAGCACACAAAAGGCAGGATTGTTGCTACAATCCAACTTTACATATGGTATGGAGACAAATGAGGAGGCATTATTGTTGCTCAGCTGAACAGAGATAGTTCTGAGCTGAAGTGATGCAAATAGGAAAGCACAGTGTGGCATGGCAAGAGAGAGGCATCCCAGACAGCAGCTGACTCCAAGCCAGATCGCCCTCCAGACCAGCACATGCACCTTGACAGTCATATTTGTTTTATAGCTGCAACACAGACCTGTGCTGAGTGCAGGCTTCAGTAGGCAGGAACATGTATAGTCAGGAGACTTAAAGCAGATCCTGCATCTGAGCCTGACTGGGGCCAAATCAACATTTTAGTATCCCCATCTGACCCAAGTTTGGTCCTGTTTTGGGCCAGATTTGGAAGCACAGATCTGTTCCGGTATTGGTCCGTTGTGCAAAAAGACATCGACACAGATCTGTTATTCAGATCTGGAGCAGAATTTGTGTAGGCAGGCCAAATTAGAAAGCATTCAGTGTGCAACAGCAGCATTATAATAAGGTCATCCTAGCTATGACAATAGAGGGAAGACTCAAACAGACACACTAGGTACAAGCGAAACCCAAGACGGTTGTATCATTTGAAGAATAAAACTTCTCTCAGACGAACAATGGACAGAAAACTTAAATAGCTGAAATGCTTTCTTTTGTTTTTGGCACAATCCTGAAAATATTACAATAGCCACGCTTACATGGAGCCCTTTAGATCCAGTAGGACATCCAATCGGAATAAAAATGCATCTTGTAAAAATCTCAGCTGATCCAATCAGCCTCGAACAGAAAGAATTTTCCATCTGATTGAGAGGGATGGTTTAAAACCTTGTCATAATCGGATGTCAGCAGGAAATAATAACCATGTCTACACTTATTTAGCTTGATTTTGTGGTGGATGCTTTTTCTCTGCATGCTTGAACCACCTGGGCTTTAGGTGACATAATGAGTTTCAGGGAAGACTTGCAAAATTGCAGTAGGATAACAGAAAAGGACTGTGGTGGATAAGTTTATGTTAAAAACTGAAAGAGTGAAGGATTATTGAGAACTTTGACAGTCAAAAGGTTCAAAATGAAAAATAAATGGGATCTAGTACGTATTGTGCAGGTCAAAAGCATTACGGTCGTATCAAATCTGTCCATTGTGTAATTCCAACTGATCTGATCATTTTATCCAGGGTCCATGTAAACCCGTGAGCTGGAATCTCGGTTCAGATCTAAGTCAGTCGGATAGATGAAATATTTGTCCATGTAAATATGTTTTGGTATGGTACTGTGGATGCCATAGGTCCTGGAAATACTGGACAACATGGAATGGAACCAACACCTGCAGCCAGGTGCAGTAATGTGTCCACTTCATCTTACCAAAAAAGAAAGAGAAATGCTGTGAATCATTGGTGTTATTAAGTGTAATAGAACAATAGTAAATAAAACTGTGAAAAAACTTAATCTAAGCAGCTCAAAGACAGATTAACCACAATTCTGAGTAAATTTAAAATAACTTCACACTTTGCATCATTAATATGTTTACATGATATGTTTCATGTTCTGAAACATTTTAACACATTTTTGCAAACTGCAATAGCTGCAACTTTAACAGCAATGGCCCTTAAAGATTTTTTCCTCTCAGAAATAACCCCATGAGTTGTTAGTTCATAAATAGAACAACTCATTATAGGAGATGATGCAGCAGTCGTCAGAGCAACAAGTAAAGGATCAGAGATAGTGTTCATCTGCACGAAGGGGGTATAAAGAACTAGTTTTACTGCCTAAAACATAACCGTCATATATAAGTGTTCTGGTGTTGACATTTTACCAATGAGGAAAAACACAACTTCCGTTAGAGAAAATAATACATGATGCACCTGCGTGTTAGTTTTAAAATGTATAATACCTCCTTCTGCCTTTAGGGGCTTTAGAAGACATCCCCAATGGGTCATCATGTTTAAGGGTAGGGATACAGAAGTATGCAATGACTTGCTGGATTTTCTATCTGGAATAAGACATTTGCCTGTGTAAAATTGAATGAACCAAAATCCCCTCACTAGCATGTCTAAAATAATCTACTTTTGGTCGTGCTTTCTCTTTAATCTACTTCCTCTCATCCATCCACTCCTTATTTCATTTGACCATCCTCTGTTCCTCACCATCATCCATCTCTCTATGTCTCCTGCCAATTCATCTCCATTCCTCCTTCCTTCTCACCATCCATCCCAGAGTCCCCCTGCTTGCATCCCTTCCTTCATTGATTGAACAAGTTGGCCTGACGGTGTCAGGTTCCACTCTGTGTAACTTCCAGATGTATCCTCTGGAGCTCTGTTTTCTCACTGGTGCAGAAAACATCCAGGCTTACAAGCGGAGACCCACACATGACATCATCCCCCCAGACGACCGTCAAAGCTTTCATCCCCATCAAAATCTCTTTCTCTATAATGCAGGGGCGGTTGACAGTCTTCTAACCGTATCCCTCCAGCAGTCATACAGTGTCTACTAAATCTGCTGAGCACAACAGTTTTAATGTAGAGGGAGCAGCTGGAAGGAGGGGCATGTCTGGGTAAGATCAAACTATAAATACACACAGCTAGGGGCCAAAGAATGACCTCCTTCCAGAATCAATAAGCAACATGCAAAAATAATCACGCATGTTATGAGAGAAAAAGTAAGAGGAAGTAATATAACCTCAAGCTTTTAGTTAAACTGTAAATCACCAACGTTTAAAACATCCAGTTTATTTTATAAAGTCAATCAAAGTAAATAGAAGCTTGGAAAGAAAACAATGAAGCAAAAGAACATGAAGCAAAGAATCTGCAATCAGGGAACAATTATCTGTAAAGCTCTATAACTTAGACATAATAACTGCACATCATTTCAAACAACATACATTACAGCAGTGATTACACTTCGACTGTGCATAGGTATTTATTTGTGCTATCTTTAGTCTGTTTTTAATAATGAAGTGATACTAAAGCGCTTACCCAGACTCCCACCCACCAGACCGGCACATTGATGTGCACAAACTACTTATGTTGCTTAAATTTTCATTAGTGGTGCAGGAACAGCAAAGTGCTTCTGCCTCCCTGCCTGTTCTGCTTACGGAGCGATGGAGTACATTCGCGGGAGAAATGAGAGTGAACATAAATAAGCTTGGAGACCATTTTAAACACTTTGTTTCATTTGTTTTATCATTCAGATCGAGGTGTCATTTCCAGAAAACGACACATCACAAATGTGAAATATTGAAAACAAACTGCAAGAGCTATGAAAATAACAAATGTCAAGTCTCAACATTTAACACTGGGTAAGAGATGAATTCCCAGGTAAGTTCATCTAAACCGGATATGTATTGTAACACGAAGAAGAGTTCAGTTTTAAACCCCAAAAAGAGTTTAAAAAGTCAAATCCGAGAAGCATGTTGTTTTAACTCTGTACTGGATGGTCTCACGTGTTCACTCCAACATAATCTGAACTCACAGGAGTCGATTCTGAAGGTCAAAAGTATCTGCGTACATTATGCTTCTTTGTAAAATAAACAAATGTGGTCCAAGATGTCAATTATTAAGCTTCTCTGGCATGTGAACTTTAGATTTTCTGTCAGAGACAGACAGTGTTCCCCCTCTCCTTTTTTTTTCTTTTTTGCAAGTTGAACTACAGTAATCAACCCACATCTCTAGCACCATATTTCATTTTTATACATGAGAATATAATTTTCTCACCCAGTTTAGAAAATAAAGTTAAAAAGTATATATCTTTTTAAACAACGAGCATTTGTTTGATTTAAATTCATGTGTATGTTTCTCAAAGCAGCACAAAGCTCAGAAACACACCCATCTTACCTGTATTCTTCAGGAAAGCTGCAGTAATATTTGTTTAGCGTAAGTGATAACAGCTGATTCATGTAATGGTTAGCTGGGAAGTGTGTTGTAAACATATCATTTACTCAGGACTGAAAAGGAAAAGCATGCACACCAGAAATAATTACATGCTTATGTTACAGCCCAGACTACTTAGTGTACATGGTCGACAGACTACTGTAACAAGTTCAAACTAATGCAACACATACAGAATCAGTTTTGTTAAAATAATGGATGTACAGAAATTAGCTGATCATGTTGATCACTTACTTATCCAGAAATAAAACTACAAAAAAAAATACAGATAAAAAATTCACACAATTAAGGATTTAAGTAATAATAATTTCAGTGTGTATGACTGCTGCTGCTGAACATTTATTAAGATGTTTAGAAACAAAATTCTCATTCTCGCTTCTCAAAACCCATTTTACCAATAATGTGTCACTTTTTTTACTTTGCAGCATCAATGAAATACCTTTTAAGGGAACCTATACATCTGTGGAAAGGAAACAGAAACAAAAGATGTTCTTGAGTGCACTGATGAAACATAGGGTGAATCCCATTCCTGTCAACACATTTCCTCCCTTTATGAAACACACATATGTGATTAAGGAGGGTTACAGCTCCCCTCAATGTTTTGTTTCTCTGCTGTTACTTCAAGGCTACTCAAGAACGGAAACATGACATGATGAATTTTCTTTTTCTTTTTTTTGTCAAAAGGCACTAAAAGGAAATAAAGTCAAACAAGGACACAGAAATAAGGAAGTACTGAAAAGTTTGAAGAGTTCTCTGCTCGAGCCCTGTTCGTTACTGTTGACATGTTAACTAATCCTCCTGTGTCAGTAACCCCAAAACATCTATCCAACCAGTCCTGTAATGAGTTTGCTTCTTTCTTTACGAACAAAATTCAGAAAATCAGGAAGGCTGTCTTGATACCCGGCCAACAGGGTTTTCCAAGACTGTTTCAGGATGCATGGCTTCAGATATTTTACAGATTGTAAACATGTCCCTGCTTTCAGGTGTCTTCCCTC
>JBBBVU010000020.1:8582809-8600369 GCA_037177055.1 Atherinosoma microstoma
TTGTATGTAAAGCACCTTGAATTGTCCTGTACATGAAATGTGCTATACAAATAAACTTGCCTTGCCTTGCCTAATGTCATTGTAAATTATATTTTGAGAAAATGTTGATTTTTTTTTTCCATTTGAATCTTAATTCTGTTTGATAAATTGACCAAATATTTCAGGCAAACTCCTTATATCAGACCAAATTATTCATATTTGATTTAGAAGAATTCGATTGGATAATAAAACAATCATGAAACAATAATGTGGGCAGCTTTCTATAATTCTGTGAACAAACCTGCCACATTCAAAGTCTCTGGAAGTTTTTAACTTGTATCTAATGAAGTCATCAACAGGAACAACAAACTGCGTGTTATAGTTTTACTTTATTATTTCATGTGTAAAGTATGCTTTTAAATTCATTCCATTAAAATGCATGGATGGCACAATAACTCTGACATGAAATGATGATAAGCTTTTAAAAATAATACCTAAACACATTATTTAACATAATTAAATGTTATATTGACCCACAATATTACTATGAAATAACTGTGATGCCACATGTCTCAGATGCTTAGAAACTTGGTGGAGGCTAAACACAGAAGAGATGGGGGTTTGGTAAATAAACAATTTATCGTTGATTGTTGTTTGTTCATTTGTAAAAACTGTCGTCCTTTGTATGTAGGAGCCTGAATATTCAGGTCTGTTTAGGCGACTCAACTTCTTTGTAAGTGTAAGAAAAGCTTCAGTTCATATGTGACAAATTATCTTGCTATAACAGCCATGAGAGAGAAATTCAACATTTATAAGATTAAAAATCGTCAAACTATTTGACCTTATTTTAACTAATGCGGTCAACAAACAAACACATGTAAAGACGACTGTAGACTTTGCTTGGAATTGTTAATTGGGTGTGCTGTCAGATTGGGGAGTTCAGCCTCTGATCATTCCTGTCATTTTCTTTAACAGACAATCTAACATTCACATCTATTCTACATCTACTCTTGTTTAGGATATTTTATTATATTTGGAACTTTCCACATGAATAACCAAGTACAACACTGTAAGGATGAGATTGTATTAGAAAAATTACTGAAATCTTCTTGTCTGGTCATTTTGGAGCCTTCACAAGCTGTTTTTCTTTCCCATTACACTCTTGTCTGGGGGATGACCAATGTGACCAGCATGGCTGCTCACATTGGCCTCTTGCTGCAGGTTAATGTGAACACGGTACTCCCGTCAGACGGTGCAGCTCAACGGCTCCCTGAATGATGCCAGTTTGATGGATAGCTCCGGCCCACTGCTGCCTTGAGAGAGAGCCATGGGGGTGGAGGCCTGGACAGGCCTGGTGCACAGATGCAGCATATATATCTAGGATCTAAGGGTATCAGGAGTAACCAGGTACAGAAAGCCCCTGTGGATTAAAAGTATGTGTACGTGGGCAGGTACGCCATATTTGTTTCTCCTGGCAAGATGCTAGGGGTCCGTTGGCAAAAGCAAGGAAATTACTAAATACAGACCTAGATCCTGTTTTACAAAAGAAAAACATGTTCTCAAATCGCCATCAATACTGGGAAATGAAAGAGGTTTACAAAATAACAGGCACACCCTTAGCAATTCTTATCAGCAATCTGCATTCTCTGCGTCCAATAAATCAAAATGTTCCTTTTAACCATAAAATGGTCATTTTTAAAGGCACTTAAAAACAGCGTATGTTACATTTCATTCAAAAGAACTTTGTTTGATAACCAAATAAAAAATCTGCGGACATGATCAACTTTCCTCTTTGGACTCGCCCATTTCTCTCTTGAACTCTTGCACATCCTTGTTTTTGTTAACTGTAAAGATAATGCAATCACCTCCCACCAGAAGTTCGCCTTATTAGAGCTCCCCTCTTGACTCCCTATCGTCTCCGCAGAATCAGCTTTCCTCTCCAAAAAAAACTCTATTTTCCCGTTTTCCCTCACTGTCTGCCCTGCTGCCTCCGCCTCCCTCCTCTTTGCTCCTGATGCCTCACAACAACTGTGCAGTGCCAAAGGTCACATGACCAAAAAATACCACAGCGTACACAAGCTGCAATCTGTGGGCATGTCCGAGAGACAGCCATAAATTCCTGGAAAAAAACGTGTAATTTTTGCTGCTTGGGTATAACTTGGAAGAATGTGGTGCTGCATTTTATAAACTCTTGATTGTTCTTTACACTCACGAGTTTCTTCAAAATGGAGAAAATGTAACCAGCGCTTATTGGAATTGAAATTGTAACATTTGAGACAAAATGCTAATGAGGGGTGAAATGTGAAAACACATGCAGAACGGCCTTTTGCATTCAACATGTTTTTGTGTGTAATGTGTGTGCGGCTTGACCCTTTTTGGAGGTTAACACCTTTAGAAGAACTCACACCATGTCAGCTCACACCTTAACGGGTGTTTTGCTCATTTATGATATCAGCGTCTCTCCAACGTGTGTGTGGGATTGCAGTATTCTGGTTGTTATCATCAGAGTCTAAGCTATCTTTGAGCTCAGAGGTCCAATGTAGGAAGATTAGGTTTTTAAACATTTAGTGGAGATCATCCTTGCTATTCAAACACAATCAGTGACAGTCTCTCAGTCAAATCTGACACAAAACATTCAACACTAATGCAGTTATCTTTGTTGTACCGAGATCTCATGTATTAAATAACAAAGACCTGAATTTCGCAGCTAAATCAGTAAAACCTCTTCAGATGACGTCACTTTCTCAGTCATATAGCAGAAAACGTCTGGCACAATCATCACCACAACACAGACTTTCCTTTCATTTCTCCCAGAGATGCTGGACCTGGACGAGTATCAAACCCAGGTCCAGATCAAGTGTGTTTGAATGCCCCTCCCATCACATGTGAATGCAAGTTGGAACAAAATTTGGCATTTGTACTCGAGGATGAATGTATCAATCACATACAATCTTCAAGCACTCTTATTTGCTGCAATGCTGGCCGCTCTCTGAGACTTTGAAGCTCATTTTAAATAAAATCAAACTGAACAAACTTAATATTTTGACCAGATTATAATGTTAAATAAAGATTCATCACACAATAAAAACGGACAAATATGCTGCTTCTGCTGGATGTGTAAATAAGCGACTGTTTCCTAACAAGCTCTCGCTAAAAAGTGCTGGTGCATCATCTTTGTGTTGGTAACATCAGTTGCATAAGAGTCTGTTATTCCAGGTTGAATGATTTTTATAAATTAGGATTATTTAAACCTGTTAAGTATCAATTTACATCAGAGTAAATTAAAACATCTTTCTGTAGGAAACCATTTTTTGTGACACTGAAAGTTGCTTCTAAGTGATTGTTTTCCTCTGGAAGATGTACTGTTTCTAGTTTTCAGTGAGTCATATCATAAATAGAGAAAACGTATTTTTAGAAGCTGCTGCATGGCTGGTATCATTTTGAGGCTGTCTGTCTGTCTGTGCAAATCTTCATGGCAAAATGTGGTATTCAAAACACTTACTGTTGCCAGGGTAACAATGAAGATGGTTAGGCAAGTGTTTATGTGTCTTGTCTGTCTCTCTATCTGCTCATGATTTTGTTAATGCAGTAGTGTTGCTACCCTGTAAAACACAGTCACAAATTTTGTATATTTTACATAAAAATGTAGGTAGAGTTCGAGAGTGGGTGTAGCTCAACAGAGCAAACAGTTCACCATCTGAATTTAAACTTTTGTCCCACATTCTTTTCCATTTATACTGTATTCATCATTCATATGAAGTATCTGTTAGAATAAACACACATTATTTTCCACAAAAATGGTGTGAAAGCTCACTGGTATCGCGTGGTGGTCTCTAGTTTGTCCTTTGCTCATTTGTGGGTAATGTAGTCTATATTTGTACACGTCTAGGTGTCAGTCCTTTAATTGATTGGTTACTTATCCAGAATGTTCCTTGGCTTTTGTCCAGTTTGAGCTGGGATAGGCTCCAGCTCTCCAATGCTACCTTCCAAAAGATTATGCTGGTGCAGCTGCTGGATGAACAGCAGAGTTGTCTTATTTTAAATTAAAGTTTGCTGCAGTGGTTATTACGTTTCTCTCTCATAAGTGTTATAAATAAATATGTAAAAAGCAAAAATATGCAAAGGCTAAGTGGTGAAGCAGCATTTTATTTTGCACCGCAAGCACAAAATAAAAAAGGAAAATCTGTAAACCCTAAATCTAAATTACCGTCATAATTGTGGATTAATGCCTGTCACATACTGACATTAGACAGTATATTCTCTGCTTTACCTGACTGTGACTATCTTTCATTTCCAAGTGATAGTTTCCTGGTTGCAACATGTTGCACAGACAGCAGAATCACTAGAAGCATCAAAGTTTGCACATCTGTAGCCGGTTCAAGCGGCAGAGTATGAAACTAGTCATGTGGGTGGCCTTTGTGGTTTCAAAGGCTTGGGGGTGCATTTCTTTTAAATCTTCCTTTTAAAAAAACAGTTAATCAAGTAAATATGTTCTTAATCTTGATTTTAGATTATTTATTCATTTATTTATTTTATCTTCTGTTTTAAAGTACTTTTTTTGCAATGTAAAGCACCTTGAATTGTCCTGTACATGAAATTTGCTCTATGAATAAATTTGCCTTGCCTTATGTCTTGTTTATGCAAAAAGTGCAACTTCCTGTTAAATGAGCTATTTTATGACATCAGTCAACTTTACATGCACCAACTGCACAATGAACATCATGAACATTCACCCTGATGTAAAATGCAAACTGCTCAATGTTTATAATTTGCAAACAACACAGGAGGCGCATTGAAAAAGCTTTTTCCAGACAAAAACCCGAAAAAGTTCAGTTTCAAACAAATAAAAGCAACAAATCTGCTGCTCTATGAAGCTGGAGGGAGGAGTATTTTGTCCTTAAAAAAACATTTGAGCTTAATGGATTCTTAAAGGTGTCAATCAAGAAATCTTTTCAACTCCAAAACAAACTGAGTTTATAGTATCAGCCTCTTATACCCTTGTTTGTGTGTCTTTTAAATCCACACATACATCAACACAGCAGCTGCATATTAGCTACAAAAAGTTACCTAAAAGATCCTGGAAGATGTATGCATGACATCATAATCTTTGCCTCAGCTTCCCCCTTGAGTCAAACACTTCTTGTCTAACTTTTCTGAAACAAGCAATTTATAAAAAACATCAGTTTTCTGTGTACAACTGTGCACAACATCATGACTGTTTTTAAAAAGAGCCTCTATCCTCATCCCTCAATCATTTTCTGCATCACTACCACAAAGACCTGGAAAGACAGAGATTTTTTAGAGAGATTGAAGTGAGCAGTGAGTGTCTGAGCAGACTAATTTCAGATATGGTTAGTCATATGAGAGCATTCGCTTTAAGCGTATTGCATGCAGTAGCTGAATGATCAACCTTTCCCTTGCTGAAAACTGGTTGTGGCAATCAAAAGGTGTGAACATATTTTTAGAGATGCAGCAGCACTAACAGCTGAAAGCCATAACGACTAGCAAGTTTTGCTGATTTCCAAACACTTTAGATAATTTTTTCCTTACCATAGTGCATGCATACACTGCTTAATGCATAATTATAATTAGTGATTTACTCATTTAACTGCTTGTTCACACTGAAATGATTTTGTTGAATGAACCAGCTGAATTCACAGCAGTCACATATTTGCTGTTGAGAAACCACACAGCTATGATTCCTGTGTAGTGGTCCCTGGGGTGAGTTCAAAGCGCTTACAAGAAAACCATTGCAAAAGTGTTTGGTGTTTGAGGGTTTCACTCTCAACATCATTGTAAATGATAAATAAACTGATATGATTTTAAACTTTTCTGTCATTTTATCTTTGCATTTTCTTACCTCAGTTCTCAAGACCACAAACCCAAAGGCCATGTTTTGTAGTTTGTTTCAACAGTTTCTGACTATTACTGTCTTGTAAAGATTTCGAGGAACACAGATAAAGCTTTGACTATAGTACCCTTTTGAGGTTGATATTTTTGAACATGAAGTTGCCCACTAAAAGTAGACAGTTAAATGGTCGGCATCCTCAGCGCTCTGAAATGTTCTTAAACAGATCTGGACTTAAATACAATAACTACCACTTCATTCCATGTAACAAGCCTTTATAGTCACATACAACATGAAAGGATGGCATTGTCCAGGACAACAGGCTCCAATAAGCACAACTTTCTGACATCATTACATAAAGTGAGCTGCCAGCTACCATGCAAACAGGTAAAAATCAATCAGTCTTGTTTCTTTTCACATTTGATTTGTTACTATCAGCTTTAGAGCATCCATGTGAGATGGTTCACTAAATATGGTAAAAAAAATTTAAAAAGCCCTGAAGGCATCACCCTCAGTGAACATTAGTGTGTACATCCGGATGTTTCACTCGCATCAAAGCTCATCAGAGCCAGAGGAGATAAATACCAGAGACTACCACAGAGTCATTTGACCCAGGCTAAATGCCTATGAAACATTTTCTCATACCACAAAAAAAAAAAAATGTGTTAACAGGAGTTATTGGGTTTTTCACCCAGTATAAAAGGAGCATAGGGAAATTGAAACTGTGATCCTGCAAGATACATTTACACTAACAAAGAGATGCTGATCAAAAGAGCGACAAATCGGTCTGTACTTTGTTTGAAGGGGGCCACTTCTGGTCTCATTGTTTAATTTAACAGTAATACAGCAGAGTAGTGATAGCATGGATATGGACAAGAAATGCTGGGTATACATACAGCAGGTTTCCAGATGGAATTGCAAGGCAATCGCAATTTTTTAAATAAATAAAGACTGAGTAGAGGTTCTGAGGAACGTAAGCCTGTTCTTTCACCGACACTTTCATTTTGCTTAACTGTCTTTAACATGAAAAACTATTCTTTAGCTGAGACTGGTGACACCTGTTCCTCCCACGAACATAACCATGTACAGTAATGGAGACAGTGGAATTCTGAGAAACATACCAGAGTGGATCTGGTCTCAGATGTAATACTGTATGTTAGTGTTTCAATGAACATACATCATTTACTGGGTTCACTCCTTTGCTGTCACATTATTTGCATTAAACTGATAGACAGCAGAGAGTCATCATGCTGCATGAAGAACATTTCTCACATATACTGCACATGTAAACCATGAGCTAAGTGTTAATACGCAGCCATCTTTATGTGAAAAGTTGCACCTCAGCCATTTGACATATTATAACCACAAACTGTTAGCAAGTCGAATTTGCATTTGCTGTTGCATATCTGGTGGGGAAAAAATAATAAGATTTTGTAGCTGTTAATCTTTTTGGTGCTGTGGAGACATGTGCGACATGGCAAATGCCCTTCCTCTGAAAGAGAGCTACAGTGTTTTTGTCATCCAGACAAATAGGAGTTAATACTACCACTATCACCTCATATAATACATTAAATCTAATGGCTTGGTTTAGTTTGTTTGGTTTCTCAAACTCTCAGATGGTTAAGAAACAATGACAGAAATTTAGGTAACCACCACTAAGTTGTCAAAGAAAACAAGCAAGGAGTAACAAATAGGTCCCAGGTGTTTTATCATTTCAACTATATAACCATACTTGTGTTATCATCATGTTAAATATCTGTCCAATTCATGAGAAATCTCCAAATCTCACATTCAGCTCTAAAAACCTTTCATTGTTGCTTATTCTTAAACAGCTGTGTTAGAAATTTGTATTGACGAGCCATAAAACCCTCAGGATCAACCTCAGCTATGCCTTTGAAAAAAATCTTAAAGTCATTAAATGGATTAAACTGACTTTAGAGAAAAATCATAAATGCATAGCTCAATTAGTTTTAAATGTAGAGCGCCTTATTGAAAAAAGGATGCTGTCTGGATCAAAGCATGTTTTCCTCCATAACTTTTATTAGCATTAATGGCTACTTTGCAGATGTGCAGAGTAGCCATTAATGCATCTCTATGCCATCATAGATGCTGACTTTTTTTCAAATGTTCGTTATTGTGTGTTTCTATGTAAAGCACTTTGTGCTACTTTTTGTATGAAAAGTGCTTATAAATAAAATTTGATTTGATTTTGAACTAAACAGGAAGCAAACTGGATGGTTCCTCTCCTCTGAAGCCCAGGGTATGCTGCAGCATCATACATTTAAAAAGGATTTTACGTTTTTGATTTGTTACAGAGCTGGAAATTTCCATTTCAAACTGGCTTTGGCCAAAAGACTGAAATGGTATTTCTTGATCCTGTTTTTATATGCTTGTATATACAGTTTTAACTTGCATTAATGGTGTGGTGATTAACTATGCTGACTGACAGTGATGTTCATGAGAGTTTCTTAATCATTGCAAGATTTCATCTCCACTAATCTCTGTTTTAAATCCAGTGCTGCCTGAAGGCTTGAGGGTCTTGAAACCTTCAGTTTTGTTTCTTGTCTTGATCCATCATAATTAAAATTAGCACGTTAAGGAAAAAAACAACAGAATTTTTCATTTTTCATGCAATTGTTACATTATTTTTAATTTAATTCTGGGTTAAAATAATTTGCAAATCTGTTTTCTAGTTTTATTGTGATTTTAAAAGCTGTTCCAACTATTTTTCTGAGAAAGTTACCATTCCCAGCGAGGCTCACAAATAATATTTAATCTATCTCAAGGGGTCTGACTTTAAAAAATGTATGACAAAAACAGTAGAGTTGACTTTATTTTGCAATTTCTTGTGAACTTGAAAGTTTTTACATAATTTCTTTCAAGAAATTTCATGACACAAACAAGGAGGAATGGGTGACTTGGCATGGAATGGCCCAGATATTCAGCGTTCCAGGGAATCTGTCTGCTGGCACCAGCAAGCAGATTGTGTCAGATAAGTGCTACAACTAGGGAGGTGATCTGACTCAAATGAAAAGATAGGGTCACTGGAGGAGGATGAGGTGGAGAAGACATATTACTAATGACGGAGACGGCTGAGTTCACTGAAAAGTCTCGGCAAACTCATAAATTCAATTCAAAGCTTTAATGTCTGAAGACTTGCATCCCCTGACCTTACAGCTTTTAATGAATTAACCGTCCTCTCTGGTCAGCTACTGCAGCACTCCATGAGCTGAGGAAAATATGGGAAAAAGACAAATTCCATGATCTGAGATGTGAGAAACTGCAGGGAAAAAGCATCCCAGCTCTCAAAGGAATGTTGTGTGTTCTAAATCGGGTTGCGTTCGACTAACCTTTCACCCCTTCTTTCCTTCTCTACAGAATACTGTTGCAGAAAAGCTTGAATATCTGTTATAACAAGTAAGAAAACACCTTGTGATGCCTGCACTGCAGTACAGGTTAAGCTGAGGTTTCATCAAATTCCATTAAATTAATCAATTAGTCATGAAATAATCCAAAAAAGTTAACCGTTGCTTTGTTAAGCAGCCATACAAGCTCAAAAATACCCTGCTGCTGTGTCTCACATCTCAAAAACAAATATCTCATTATGTGTGATCTCTGTAAACAGCTTCAGCTTCTACAAGTCACAAGGTCAGAAAGACTGAAGAAATCCTCCTGTGTTGTCAAAATGATAGCCTTCAACAGACTAAACAGCCTTTAGTCTCCAAAATGTGATCAAATTTGAATGATGCATCTGTCAAATTTGATAAGATCATTTTAAATTTCTTTTCCCCAACCTTTAAAAGACTAAGTGGTGATGTAAATGATCAGTTGCAGTCTTAGTCTCAGGTGTCCACTGCTGTTCAAGTGCTCAGTTTGGTCACTCTGGTCCAACACGTACTGAATGAAACCAGATGGCCGTCTCTCTCCCCTACAGCACCAAACTCAAACCACCTGTAGCCCCATCTCCGTTTGGAATTTACAAAGATTAAATGCTGTCACTACAATAACCACATGTGGGCCTCTGAGACAGGCAAAGGTAGCTCTAATAGCAAAACACAGGATCCCAGTTTAAGATCTCAAACCAGAAAGCTTCTACCTGTGTAGACTGACTTGTCCTCATAGTCTCGCAGCTTGGCTTGTATCACTGGATAAGTAGGGCTGTGCAGTTTAAACAAGAGACGTAGGTCACGTTCATGTTGACATTCATGCATTAGTTGGCTAGTTGAGCTTACTTTTTATTGTTTAAGTTATTATTCTTATTCTTATTATAGCTACACCTTTTTTTCTAATTCCCTTCTTCTCGCTATCATGATTTTTTTTAATGATTAGGGTTTGGACATTTATATATTTAGACCTTGTGACCCTTGTCATGTCACCTGACAGAAAAGAGCAACGCAAGGACGTATTACCATCTCACATTTTATAACCATGGATTGCGATACTATTGGACAACTAGACGAACGCACCTATTACATGTTTCTTTGTCAAACTAGGTTTCATCACTGCTTTCATTTCCTTATTAATAATTGGACCGATAAACACAAACAAGATCAGAGGATTTAACCACAGCAGACAAACAGAGGGATGATGCAGGGACTCTAAAAGTATGTAAGCCAAGCTTTGTGATGAAATACTCTTGAAATGAGTAAACATCCTTGACATTCTTGGTTTGTGAAAGTGTAAACAGCAGATGTACGTTTAGAAATAAAAGGTCAAAGCCTGAAACTATAAAGTAGTCTAATCAACACAGACAAAAGAAAAATCAAGCAACAAGGCACCTAAAAAAACATCCCTTCTCATCATGTCGTTATACACACTTTTATTGTCCCATTAATCCGCCTCAAGATGTTGTCACCGCTTTATGATAGACCAGTTCCATAAATGATCGTGTGAATGTGACCTGATTGAGCTAAGATCACCATCGAATGATCTGCACCAAGCCGGTTTAAAGGAGATAAACAAAGGGCATGCTGGGATACATAATTAACCTGACTTCATTCTTGATGTGATGGCAATGATTTGCTATGTGATCTTCAACGGATCCCCTTACAGTCACACAGACACGCGATTATCTCTATTTGTCTCTAACTCAATTCTCTAATGACCATCACAAGCCAGTATCACATGTAAGCAAAGGAATCTGAGCATTAAAGAGACATTCACTCTTTGCTTTGCTCCTTCCCAGTCTTCTTCCCTCCATCTTTCTCCATCCTCTCAAAACAGAGGAGTTTTCACCTTTCTTGGTCATTTTTAAACATGTTTCAAGTATTGGACATTCATTTGCAACTCTGGAGCTCATCCTTAGGGTGCAGAATCACCAGAAGAACTCAGAAACACAGACATTCAGAGAGCAGTTTAGATGCTGTTGAAACAACCTTAATGTTACCCTTCACCCTCTTAAAGAGCTCTTAATGAGTCTTCTTTCAAAGGTTTGTTTTGAGACAAGACGTGACACAATTTATCACGAAGAAAAGGATGATGTCTTACAGTAAACATTTGCAACATCTAATTAGAGCTCCATATACAGTAATTTGACTGTAATCTCTGTGTTTTATGGAGCAATACTTCTCAGACTAAGCTCCTGTTTGTAGAAACAATTAAGAGCTGCGGTTTCCCTCAGTCACAGTAAAAAAGAAAAAAAAAACATATGGACAATTCACAGGGAACGTATTTAGGGGCAGTTTATGAAGACACTGTGGTGCCGCTGCTGTTTCATGAGCCATAGTCCAAGGGAGAGACACACCTAAAAAAGATGCTGGTATTGTAGAGCAGTGGTTCCCAACATGGGGTCCCTGGCAAAAATTACTGTGGGTATGAGAGGTTTCCACTCCAAAGAGATTGTCATACAGTAACTAGATCTGTAAATGTAGAGAAATGGTAAGACATACTGAATTATTAAAATCTGTGAGCATCAAATATCGCGGTCAGACGGAGATGCATTGGCTGTGGCATGGACAAGTGTGGGCTATGTGTGTTTTATGGATAAAAGAATTATTGAGAGTGTCTACAACTCTGCAAACAAAAGCTACTTTTTCAATTTAAAATATACATTCATAAAAGCAGATGAATGAATAGAAAGGTTCAAGCCGGAGGACAAAGTTGGAAAAACGTCAAAGGAGCCGCAATAACTACCACTGCAGTCCGGTGACATCGCATCTGCATCTTTACGCATTGATTTACCATATAGGAACATGTTTCGCGGGGATATTAAATCGTGTTTTGCGCATGTTGATGTGTACTTAGGAGTTATTAGTGTTTTACTTCTCCATCTCACCTAAAAAGACGCGGAATAACTCGAACTATGAAGATGATGCAGCTGATGCAGTGTCCGAGAAATATGTCCAAAAGAATATATAGGCCTACACATCAACATCTTAGATTGTCAAAGAACATACTGCTGCACCCAGATTTACCAGTTTCTATTTTATTCAGCGCAACTTAAATGAAAAAGACTAGAACACATTGTGACGACAAATAAAATAAAAGGAAAAACTGTCATGAACGTCACACCTTATAGAGGTAGCTTCGCAATGTCAAGTGGGCCAAAAGTGGTTTTATAAGAGGTAAATTGTGGTTGAATGTCATGGAAAGGGGTACCAATAAAGACATTTTCCTTCTGAGTGCGCGCCCATACAGGCTATGCGTCAGGGCAGCGAGCAGGAGGGTCGCTGCCAACTTTTTTCTAAAATACAAGCAGGGGACTTCCAAGAAAAAGTAGCTTTAGTCTAAATAATATAGCCTATAGCTACTGGAAACATAGGCGCTCTCTGCGTCTGTCATCCTACTTCATGCGCAAATATTCCCATGTTGAGACGTTACTTACCAACAGCCGCTGCTGACAAATTGACAGCTCCGCTCAACCCGAGCATCCTGCCTCACGCAGCGTGTCTTGTAGCTTCCACGGACTTGGAAAGCTCTGCTAAACGGGGATCCTCAGAGAAGAAAAAATTTGTTATATGATCATCAAGAGTCCAGAAGGCATTTCCTTCTCTTCGGCGCAATTCAACTGCGTGTCCCCTCCACTCAGCGTGAACGACAGATGCGGAGAGCAGGACGAGGGCGGGCAGAGTTAAAAGAACTTAACTCATTCACAGGACCTTATAACCTAAACTAAGGGGTTGGGCTGCTTGTATAGGGAGGAAAACAAAAAAGAAATAGCCCAATAACAGAGGAGCAGAGAAATCCAGAGATGGGACAAGCCTAGAACAGAGCAGCCACACCTGACCAAAGTCATGAATATAAAGAAAGTTTGTGACAGATAAGTAGAGTTGTCTTCAGAAGTCTAATTAATTACTCAAGAGTGTTCAACAGTAACATCATAATGGGGGGAAATACTTTATGTGTCTCTTCATGAGGGAATTAAAACGTTTCCAAACTTAGTTTGGTTAAGTTATTTTGAACAATTGAAGTAAAATCCCAAAACACATCAGTGAGGTTGGTATCAGACTTACAGCATTCTCATGGGGATATAAATAGAATGGGGGAGAGTTCAGCTTGGTATTCTAAATATTTGTATTTAATGTGAATAAGGGTTCAACTGTCAACTCCTTTAAGTTTAGAGTGCTGGTAAATGCTTGTGAACATAAGCACAAAAAAACTGCACTGAGGAAAGAAATAGAGCTGGTTTTATGTAAACATAAACTTTGCTGTTCATGCTCCCGGATAAAATTAGTAAAATTACCCTTTGGCACTCAACCATCCATGAAAGTTTGTCCCAAGGGTCCATGTTCACTCACCAGCTGTGGTTTAGTGTTGAGAGTTGGGGTCAGTCACAGTAATATATCAAAAATAGGGCTAAAAACTTTACATCTGCATTAAAAAACCTTTGAAAGATGTTTTTCATTTGTCATCTGGAGAATAATTCCCACTGCTGCATTCAATACAATAAAAAAATCAGTTTGCAATAGAATAACTATTTCATAATATCCATAATTCATCATTCACATTTTAAGTTTTAATCAAGCAGCATATGGCAATGAAACCAGGAAATCATTAAAATGCAAAACTGGTTTTAACTTTTAGGCACAAATGAGTGTTAATATATGATGTTTGAATAGGAATATAGTCGGTGATTGTTCTGATTCTTGTGGTTGCTCTGACATCTTGCAGGTAGATTAAATTTCAGCTGTAACTAACATATTCTTTTTTTTTTTTTAATGTTGATTCAATTGGGGACATATTTACTTGAAACCTAAACACACTCAGAATGAAAGCATGTCTGAAAGATGCAGCACTTACAAAAATATTGATAGTTACTGCTTTTATTCCTGAAAACATTTAGACAGATTACTGCGTTGCAAACAGTCTGAAATGTGGTGCCAGATCCAGAGGACAAAACAGCTGAAAAGAGCTCACAGAAATCCAGGCCAGATTATTAAAGGATCATTCCGTGGAGAGTAGTGGACAGTATTCATTCACTGCACCTGGAGTGAGATCCTTGATTACAATAATCCATGCAAGTGTAGTGTTACAGTATAATGCAAAAAACAGTCTTCTTGTTGAGCATTTATTCAGAGGGAGAATTTTCACTTATATAACACGCCAGGAGTATTTATACAGCTTCCCCCCGTCAAATTTGTTGATCATTTGAAAAAAATATGTCCCATTTTTCTCTGTCATGTAGGTCTATTGTATTCCCATCATTCCATCTTATTAATGACAAGGACTTACCCCTCAAATGCCTACAGACACCTGGGTAGCCTCTGCTCATTGACAGGGAACCACTCTAAGTTGCAGACACCAGATTTAAAACATTAAAGTATCCTATCAGCAAACAGAAGAACCATAGTGCATACATCACGCATTTATATGTTGCGTTTCCTTGATTGTTTATCATATTGCTTGACTATTACATTTCTAATCATACATGCATGCTTTCTTAGATACTTTCCCAGCAGTTTTTGGTCAACTTAAAGCTTCATTCTTATTGTTGAGTTTTGAAGAAATCATCCTTTCTCTGCACTTTCCAGGTTTTTGTTCAAACGAAGACTTAATTTGACTCAGGCCTTTAATTTGGCTTTAGTAGTAATTAAATATTGGCTTTATTATGATCATCCAATAACCTTAAAGCCAATGGCTGGATGATTGGAAACTAGAAGACAAAAAAGTATCCATCCATCCACCTCAACCACCTTCCTACATGGACTATGTCATCTACACTAGGGATTCTCAGCAGTTGTGAGATCATATCTGTGGATCACCAGATGGTTGTGAATAAAAGTAAAAAAAAGATTAAAAAAATAACAGATTCTACAATGGGGAATAATTTA
Organism: Atherinosoma microstoma; assembly: GCA_037177055.1. Taxonomy (NCBI): domain Eukaryota; kingdom Metazoa; phylum Chordata; class Actinopteri; order Atheriniformes; family Atherinidae; genus Atherinosoma; species Atherinosoma microstoma. The sequence continues at coordinate 8,597,906 of JBBBVU010000020.1, forward strand.
AACATGACATCACCAGAAGAAGTGATATGATGTGAAATAAAATAGATTTTACTGATTGCTTTTGGTGGCTTCACAGTGGTGTGGTTAGCACCGTAGCTTTGTAGCAAGAAGGTTCCTGTTTGGAACTCAGCGTTTGTGTTCTCTCCAGGTACTCTGGCTTCCTCCCAAAGTCACATGTTAATTTGACATTTTTAAATTGCACCTAAGAGTGAGTGTGAGTGGTTGTTTGTCTCATGTTGGCCCTGTGATGGACTGACAGCCTGTCCAGGGTGTAGTCTGCCTCTCGCCTGAGAGCAGCTGGGATTGACTCCAGCCGACCCTGCATTAGAATAAGCAGGTATAGCTGATGGATGATTGATTTTGTGATGATCAAAGTGTGCAATCTAATCATTTTGAGGGGCTATGATTTGAAAAGGGGGAAGCACCAGTTTGCTCCATTTATCAAAGCCACTTTGTGAATACAATGGTGCTCATGCAGAAGGTACTGACAGAGTCCTCTTAAGTTGTAAAAGAAGATAACATTGTCTAAATTGTACCTTTAGCAAGAGAACCCTATTTCGCATATTTACCTCAAATCCACAATTCCAAAGACTTCACACCTGATTTTTACTACTAATGTCTGCTTTTTGTTCTATTTAACTTACTTTTCCAGCTTAACTAATTTACTGTTATTCCCTCCCAAGTTTCCTCCCTGTTTCTGCAACATTAAACCCAGTCATTTGACCCACAGAAATAATCATGCTGCATGCTTATGTCCCATTTCATGAGGATAACATGGTAACACAAAAACCCCTCACCATTTCTGCTTATAAATATTATGACCTTTTAATATACAGAGAATGAATAATGCAATATACATACAGAGCATCCTTTTAGTGGCCTTGTAGGAGAATCTATGGGAAGCACAGACCATTATGCAAACAGCAAATGCAACACATGCACACTTTTAATGTAAACAAAGACACACTTCTGTCTCAGACAGGATCTCAGGAACACCCAACAAATGAAACAGTTTATGGGAGTCTTTCCTGTCTTCAACCCTGCAGACATCCCTGACTGAGACTCAGGAAGACTCTGATTAGTTTCAATGCACAACACACCCCTCCCCACCCACTTACTGCCCTCCCTCATCCTCTTACATACCTCGGCCCACTTGTGCTTTCTCCCCGGGTAACAATGTATAGACAGTATACTAATGATAATCCATGTCTTCATTTTTGATCCGTACACAGTTTCCTCCCTGCCCTGCCTTTCATTTAGACATGCTATGTTCCTCTATTAGCTCTGGGAGTCTATGCTAATGTGTTTTTCTTCTCTCTATCAAGTTAACTGTTTCAGTACACACAGACAGGAACATTAAGGTAGCACAATACAATGAGGCTCACTCCCTCCTTAAGGTATCGTCATTCAATTTCACTAATACTTTCTCTGAATAGAAAACTCTGAAAAACATTCATATTACACAATTGCAGTTTATACAACCCACTTTGAAGCTCCACTTAGATAATCAAGACATATTCTGCATGCCAGACAGAGTAAACCTCTTTAAGTGATCTAAATTAGGATGGTTCATAAATTTAAACAGACAGTGTTTTTGTGCAGATGAAGTTGATAATTGAGTCATGGCAAAAGCCAAGCCTCTGTTCCCCTTATAACAGTCCTTCTGTTTCACTGAAATCCATTTACAGCGAGGATGTAAGGAATAAGTAATGTATACATGAGGACAGTGCTAGTGCATGGATGACAGCTGACAGTAAATACATGCGATGTATGGTATTCTCTGTTGTTGCATTAGATACATTTCTGATACTTGGACCAAATTTAACCCTTCAAGGTAAATTTCACTGCTTTATTCCCCAAAAACCCTAAATGGATTTGTGCATTAATATGTACTATTCCCCTGTGATGTGTGTTCAAATGTTTTATGTTCATCCTAAACACAAAACAAAAGTCAGACACAATCTGTCTAGTTTGTGAATAGTTGAATATTTAACTGCTCAAGAGCCGGATATTTCCCTTTGGAGATCCTGGAGACCAAAAACAGAGTGAAACAAAAATGGAAATGTTGTACTCATGAATTATAATAAATGATGCTGCCCGGTGTTAGCCAGATGCATGAAGAATAGTTTGCAACCAGTTTAATGATTAGATTACACAATACTTGTGGGCTTTGATTACAGGAAATTTTTTGTTCCCCAAGTCTATATATCATTGACTGTAAAAAAAGATGGGCTCAGGGTTGAAGCTGTAGAAATTAGCTATAGTGTACCAATGATGGTCCCTAGGGGGTGGTTCCAAAACATTCATTCATTCATTTTCTGTGCCGCTTAATCCAATTCAGGGTCCCAGGGAAGCTGGAGTCCATCCCAGCAATTAGCAGGCGAGATGCAGGGTACACCCTGGACAGGTCGCCAGTCTATCACAGGGCCACACAGAGAGACAGACGCACACACTCACACCTAGG
>JBBBVU010000020.1:8600502-8622158 GCA_037177055.1 Atherinosoma microstoma
CCTGAGCCCGAGCCAGCAACCCCCTCTGGCTCAGGCTCCACCCGGGGCTCGAACCAGCAACCTTCTTGCTGTGAGGCGGGAGTGCTAACCACCACACCACCGTGCAGCCCCTAGTCCCAAAACATCTCTAATGTAATTTCTTTCATGAGATTGTCTCCTCCCCAAAATGTGCCCATGTCATGTTGCATGCTTATGCATGCAGTCAGTCAGCCCAAGTTCGAGTCCTTGCCTGGGGCTCTTTGGTGCATGTCGTTCACCACGCTCTCTCCTGTCAAGCTACTGTCAAAAATAAACACCACACAAGACTGAAATTCTTATTTTCTATATTTAAAAAAAACTCTATTTGTGTCAGGACTGCTCAGGTGGTGGACACAAGTGCAGGACAACAAAGAGCAGGCTGGAGACGAGGTCAAAAACAGAAAATGGTCAAACACTAGAAACTCGGAAGACAAGACTAGGGACAAGGGCTCGACCACTATAGGGAACACACAAAACAATCTGGCACACACACAAGGGAGGGACAAACGAGACGCAGGTGAACCACATGAGGGTAATCAGGTCGCTGGGAGGAGGAGATGACACACGAGGGAGGGGCAAACGGAAACACATGGAATGGGAACCTGACAATTTGTACTCCATAAGCAACTCTGCTTGGTGAACTTTGAACACAGACTTGGGGTTATTGTTATCCATCTTGGTGTTAAACATTAACACTAAAAGAGTTTGTTAGTTAATACTGACAGTGTTAATCAATTGAACACTGTGAAAAGTGTTCTTTTAACACTTCTTCAGTGGTTCACATGTAAACTGGCCAAGTGTTACATTTTACTCTGACGGTGTTAATTAGAAATTTTGGATTTGCTGTGCATTTTCCTGCTAATTTCAGTTAGAAAATCAGCTGATAGATGAAGGATACATCTATAAAGATACTGGCCAATCTAAGTGACTGCATCTGTCCTGAGTGGCAGTATTTGCATAAACCAGATTATAAGTGTTGGTAAAAATGCTAAATGATTATACAGCTAAATAAATGTAACGACTCTCAAAGAGGAAGTTACATCACAGCTCCCAGATCTGCCTTCAAGGGTTGAATCTAAAGTCAGAAACCTTAACGACCCATAGCTCATAGCTATATAAGGATATGTTTGCTTGTGCAGTTGTACAGGATGCCTATATGACTTCAACAAACAGTTTGGGCACTGAGAAAGAAAGATAAGACTAGTTTCTCACTCTGGATTTCCGTTGGTAGCTGCCACACAGTTGGTTGCTTGTGAGCGTGACTTAGCAAAACCACTGTGGATGAACTTGAAGGGGAGAGTCAGTCCTGTGACATTTCAGTGTGAAAGAAAGCAGATCCATCCGTTCTGATTTCCCTTTGATGAGAACAGCTTTTGACTAAATGCTCTGAACTCTAACATTAACCAGACCAGAGAAAGAAAATAGAAACATGTTGAGTTAAAAAAGGCCAGTATGATCCTCACTGTTGCTTGCTCACAAATTCATGATATTTGCTTTGCTCTTTTCTTCTATAAAAATGATTCTAAAAAATCTAATAATTCTACAGTGATTGACAAATTAGAAATGTCTCACAATAAAAACACTTAAGTGGATCTGTACTCAAATTTCCTGAATATTAGAGACCACCTTTTAACACTTTGGCTGCAAACTCTTGGTCAACATGCATGACAGAAATGCATATTAACTCTTCAGGACCTCCCCAGACTTTAAAGATAAGATAGAGGAAAATTTACTATTAGTCAACATGTTCAAAAGAATATGTTTAAAGCTGATCAATCTTTGCTTATCAAATGAACTTATGTTGTTTGAATAGCAACATAGGAGTATAAATTATCACACTATCTTCAAAGTGGCCCTGCCATCACCCCCTGAGCAGAGGAAAACACCAGTCTGACACATGTGGGCAGCAATTAGGGGCCTCTTCAATCTCCTCTCTCCTCCGAGTGTCTGACAGGACCTGGAGCTTCAATTCACAGAAGAGGAGCAGAGGGTCGGGACCCTCTGACTCTGTCAACACTAAGGTAGTTTCAGTTACACCCCGACCACTGCTTCTCTGTCTCGCTTACAGACACAGTGGACTTCCCTCACCTCTGTTATAGTGATCCATCTCTGCCGAGTATTGTCAGGCAACAATGAAATTCCACATGTGGCCTTTTGTTTGAGCCTAAAAGGCTTTTATAAATGCATTTAATTACGTAATAATGATGGTTTTATCTCACAGTAACAAAAACAGACTGTAGTACTGATATCCTCGGGAGTTTGGGACACAGTTTTGAACTTTTGAAATTAATGACCTGTCTTCACTTAAACCGTTGCGGTCTCAGTCAATAATATGTAACAGATACACTAGTCCACAGCACAAAATATCCCACAGTAAAGGCTCATAAGTTGTAAAATTGTGGTTACAATATCTTTTTATGCCAAAAATCAAACGCAAAACTCTCATGCATTATCAAAAAGTTGAAAATGCAAATGTAACAAGTTTATTTATTTTTCTCTTTATGAAACAGTAGGACAGGGTGGATGGTGGCATAATGCCAAACAAGAGAACCAAGTTTGTGTATCCTAAAATTCACCAACTTTTCTGATAGGCTATCAGTTGTGGCGAGTTCAGGTTTGGCATAAAGTTAGATGGGGAAAAATTATTAGAAGGGCATAGATAAAAAATTTTTTACAGGTCTATGGGTTTGAATTAAATCACCTGAACACCCTACACAAAAGGCAATAAAAAATCATAGTATTGATCAATTTTTCACCTTTTCAAGACAGTCTACTGCTAGGTTTTGCACATGTGGGTATCTATTGCACTTTTGCTTTTGTGTAGTTGAGCTAAAAACTCACTAAAACACTAACTGAGGCCATTTTTAGCATCACCACTGTCATATCAATACATACATTTTTTAAAAATCCCAGAAGAATCAGGTCCAAACTGTGTTTGGGGTTGCATAATCACACTTGTGATTGCATTGTTTGTTTAAAGCTCATTTGGGATGAGCAACAAGGTCTAAATTCATGTGGATTTCCAAAACAAAAGAGTGAGAAGCAATATGGGCCTTTAGAGAAGACTGTAAAGTATCATCATTACACAGCTGCTTGCTCTGGATTTACAAGAATTAAGTGTTTTGCACACATTGGCTCAAAATTTTCCATATTGTTTATCTGATGTAAATGTCGCCCTTTTACAAAAAAATCTTCAAAATTTAAATAGTGTAGTTCATGTCTAAAAACCCACTCATGTTTGCATTACAATTCTGGATATCCTGCTATGCTGACAGCATTAAGGCCTTAAGCCTCATGGTGATTCTCTCATGCCTGTCTTTCTTCCTGTATCTGATGACAAATGCATTGTTTGGAAGTGGAGTCAAAGGTTTGAGGCTATTATGCTTCTGTCTTATTTTTTCTTTGACTCTGACTGCTTAACAATGACAGGAATGTGATTTCTATCACTCTGTCCTCAGACCCTGGTATCAGTTTACAGGACATTTGGGGGCCTTCACTGGATTGTTTTTAGAGTTGTGATTGACAAAACAGGGCTTCGTTCACTCCCTGTTGGCAGTTTCACACCAAAAAAGTTTAATACTGGGAGGATTCAGACATAAAAATTGATATGTTAACTTTATTCTTTTGCCTCAATGAACAGAGATCCATGCATACTTAGTAATGAGGATGAAGACACGTGAGCACATGCATGCACAGTTGTTTCCAGCATCACATTCTTGGCATGTCAGACAACCATTGTGACCGAAGGACATCGCATGCAGCACAGAGTTCAGTCATGTATTGGCATGACATCTGACATGAGAGCATGGCAGGGACAGGAGGCGACATGGGAGGGAGGAGATTTTAAAAGTTATGTTCACAATTTAACACAAGAAAGTGTTGTGCGTGGTCCATGTTTGACGCAGCATGTGCCCTCACATTTCAAAAAGGCAGACAGCAGCTTCACAGGAGCCCACCCACAAACTGGAGACAGACCACTTCCCAATAACAGCAGCTTGAAATAAGAAAGCATAAAGAATTCACTTTAATAGTGTGTCATTTTGTTGCAGGGTCATTAAAGCGTCAGTATGACATCTTGATCTTGTTTTTTATGTGGATTATTAAACAAATAAAACGATACTAATAAATATTGATGATGTAAAAACTATTATATTTCCATGACTACAACATTTAAACATAATGGAGCCATAAATTTACACTATTAATTACACATGTGCTTTCCCCTGTAAACAAATGTTTAATAGCAGAGATGGTTGATTTTTTTTTTTTTATTAAATATTTTGAAATCCCTTCAGCAGTACTGTGTATTAGACAAAAAAATGTATCTAAGAGATGATGATTGATAGATGGGTTTGCAATTTTCAAACAGGTATTGTTGAATTTTACAATGCACAACCTGTCATATCAGAACAAGCAAGTTTAATCCAATTAGAGACCAGTAATCAGATTGAAAGATCATTAGAAACCACTAGTTGTGCTTTCCCACCAGTCATTATCATCTCATTTGCTGATTTAGCCATTCATTGAAGGTAAGTCATTCAATAACTTATGGTGATTCTGAAAATAATTGATATATTAAGCTTAAACATGCTTAAACTTTGTTTTTCACTATCAGTTTCCAGCTCCAACACCCATGGTCACTGACAGAGGCCGAAACAGCAGCTCAGAAACTAATGTGTGAGGTCATGTCATCACTGCCAATCATTTACAGTATTTACAGAGCATAGACTAGTTCTGTCACAATATCTAATTTTCACTACAGGGCTATTATGTCCAAAAATTTTACTACAATCATGTTATTTCAATATGGTAAAATAAAAAAATGTATGTTGGATAAATTCAACTTAGATTTTTTTCTTTTTGCATTTTATTGCATTATTTCATGGTGACTGAATTGCACTCAAAAGAGGAGGCAACGGAGTTTAAAGATTGTACAAATACCAATCTGCATTCAATAATGTTATGATTTTATAAGCAGAAATTTATTCTGTTTATTGTGAAACTACAATTTCCACCAATCTGAATTCACACAATAACTGTAGCACGAACCATACTACAAATAGATTAGATTAACAGTATATTGCACTTTTCTGCTGACGGCACTAAAAGCACATACGTTGAATTCATACACTCCATATACATACTTGGCCACGGCCTCTCCAGCAATGCCGACTGGCAAGGTGGGACTTTTTGTTTAGTTTTTTACCCAAGGATCCAATGCTGTTTATTTTATTTTATTTTTTTGTATATTATAATTTCATTTCTATTTTTCACATTAGAACAGACATTAGTTGAATAATAGAAAAAAGACATTTAAGTGTTCAGCAAAGATGAATTAAGTTGATTCAAATGAGTATTTTTCTAAAGTTACAGCCACTCGGAACAAAGCATTTATTTGTGCTTCCCTTCAGCCTTTTTTGTGAGAACTTTTTTTACACAAAATATATTGAAAGACATTTTGCCACCAGCTTGAACAGATTTCACTTCATCATAAGAACTTATACATTTCTCTTTGATGTCTCAAAAACAAGAAAATTCATTTCTTTCCCCTTTAACAACTCCTCATGCTTACAAATATATTTCTAAGACGAATATAATTATATTTGACTTTTATAATTTGTCATTTCGTAGAAAGAACAGTAAAAATAAGTGCTTCCTCTCTGGTGTTGTAGCTCCTGAACGGTGAGTTTATTGTGTTATCACTCATTTGGTTTCAGTGTAATACTATACGTGCAGTATATGGTTTGTTTCTGGCTTTTATTAGATGTTATTTTGTTGGCTGGTCTGACCATTAAGATGAGAAGCTTTTCAAATTACAAGCAGCAAGATGTTGTTTACAAGTCAGTTGTCAGAAATGGCAAAGGTGAAATGGCAAAATTCATAACACGCCCACATCAGAAACATGACACCTCATGTAGCAAAAAAGACATGGTAAATTGGAGATCCTGTGACAGTCTGAGTAGAATATTATGTCAATCAAATCAAAGAAAGGGACTTTCACTGTGTTGGCAGTTTACTTTTTGTTTATGAATTCCTGTGTCATAGCTTTGAGAAACTTAAGTTTTGACATACTCACAGCAACAGGTCTCTAGTGATGAATTCAGGGAGTGAAGAGGGCATAACCACTCCAGTTCAAACCCTCAGGGGTCACATCTCCTCAGGTAAATTCTGTCCCACTCAGTGGGAGTATCTTGTATGTGTGTGCTTGTCTGCATGATCATGGTGTTTGACCCTACTATGCTTGACCTCCCACTGTGCAGCCAGATGATGACTGAGATCATGAGGTCTCCATGCCCCCTCATCATATTCACGTTCACTTGACTTTTTGGGCCAGCAAATCGCATGTTTTGGGGTGAACAAAGTTTGGCCTTTGACCACAAGTAGAGAGCAGCTAGAGTCATATGGTGAGGATTATCAGCAACCTAAACATACGTATTTTTAAAAAGCTTTTCAGGTACTTTTGTGGTTTTCATTGGTGAAGGAAGTATTCAAAACTCAAGCTTAAAGTCATTTTCATGAATATTTTTAAAACATCAAATGACTATATTAACAGCCCTACAATGACAATGGCTGAATCTGCAACATATTTTTGGCACATTGTTGAAATGTCTCTCTAACATTTGTTTGTTTTTTTTGTTTTTTTGTCATTCTGGGCTGAAAAACCACAAGTTCATCACATTTTTAACTCTGAAATGCTTTAGTCTAGTCCTCTTAAACAATCATTGACTTCCTAAATTCAGGACTCCAATAATAGTGGCAGCAACACAGCTCCACAGCATGCCCAAACCCCACTATTTTTTGCTCTTTAAGAAGGGTTTTCTTATTCCCAGATAGCTTTACTTCAGTATATTCATGAATAACTTCCAAGTATTGCTACTGAAAAAAATTCCTTCTAGTGTATGAGTGTAAAATGGAAGTACTCTACTTTAAAATTGTCCACAGTGGTAGCACAATAACAGTAAGATGCATTCAAAAAAGCACCTTGAATTGTCTTGTACATGAAATGTGCTATATGAATAAACTTGCCTCTCCTTGCCTAAGATAAATTCATTTACTTTTTTTGTTTTCCCTTTAAGTGAACAGGGTTTCCTTGAGTCACTATGATGAGAAAATAAACCAAATGCTGAGGTCAGCTGTGCTGCTTATTCATCATCTGTTCTAGAATGATCCATGTGGCTTTCCTGTCAAAATGGTGTTTTCATCATACTAACAATGGAAGCTTCTATTGAAGTAAATGAGAGGCTGAGTTCTGACTCTGTGCAAAGTGTAAATGTGTGTTTATGTGCAGATGTAGACTAGGTCACAAGTTTGTCTGTACAAGTGTGTGTGTAATCGTGTTTGTGTGTGTGTGTTTGTGTGTGTCTCTTACACTTTCTGGCAGCACCCTATTGTTCAAGACTTCCTGCAGAAATCGAGCAGAGTGAGCAGAGGAAAGGGAGGATCACACAAATTTGGAGGTTAGGGAGTAGAAAAATTTTATTATTCATTTTCGGTTTTAAAAAATGTTAATAAAAATAAATTAAATTATACTTATTTTGAATTTGATGCCAGGAATATATTTCTAAATTACTTTGTGAAACATTTTACACAGTTAGCTTCTTTGATAGCATAAGAGTACATTTGCAAACATAACATGGCTAACTTCTTCTTCTGAGGTCCTATAAATGCTACAGGTTTTGAACTAAATTTACAGGATGTGTTACCATCATTGATTCATGTAGGTTGCTCTTTATAGAGAGAGAGAGAAAATCTTACTTATATCAGCAAGACTATGCTAAAACACATTTGACTTTTATTACAACAATGTGGCTGTACAAGAGTATGGTTATGGTTTTTTTCTTTTTCTTTTAAAAGTTTATTTTGAATGTACTTTTAATGTACTTTAATGCTTCCTCTGCACCCAGCTGTAATACTTTTGTTTTAAAGCACTTTGAATTGTCTTATACATGAAATGTAAATTTGCCTTGCCTTTGTTAGATTACAAAGATGTCTTAAGGACATACTGTAAAGACCTGGATAACTGCATTTTCTCATTCTGAATTCAGGCAAGACAGAGGTTGTTGTCTTTGGACCTGAAAAACTCAGGAAAAAATTGTCTAGTTATGTAATCAATCTGGGTGGCATTAACTTGGCTTCCAGTACTACAGTGAGGAACCTTGGAGTTATTTTAAACCAGGATTTGTACATTGACTAGCATATAAAACAGGTTTCTAGAACCTCCTTCCTCCACCTATATTTCTTTAATTAGGGACTTCCTGTCACAAAGTGATGCAGAAAAACTAATTCATGCTTTTGTTACTTCAAGATTGGACTGCAATTCCTTACTATTGGGATTTTCCAAATACGCCCTGAAAAGTCTGCAGCTGATGCAAAATGCTGCAGTGGGGGTTCTGATAAGAACCAGCAGAAAAGATTGCATGTCTCCAGTATTAGCTTCTCTTCATTGCCCCCCTGTTAAATTTAGGATAGAGTTTAAAATTCTTCTCCACTCATATAAAATGCTCCATGACCAAGCTCCATGGTATATCAAAGATCTCATAGTTCCATATATTCCCAACAGAGCACTTCGCTCTCAGACTTCAGATTTTCTTGTGGTTCCTATAGGGTCTCTAAGAGTAGAGCCGGGTTCTACCGGGGGTTTATCCTTCCAGTTAAACTGTAGGAGGTAACTGTAAGTAGTACTCAGTATTAAGTTACTTTAATAGTCACTTCGTCAGACGATGCTGCAGTTATGAAATCATAATTTTATCAGAGTAAAGCAAGAATATGGAATTGCTTTCCACAACCATGAGGTGACAGGGTAATGATGAACTGATTTAAATCACAGTTTCTGACTTGTTCAAACATCTGACAATAGAAACAAACAATCTTATGAACAAGAACATCTTTATTTGGAATTCAGCTTTATTCATATGCACTCATGTCAGACTTTTTGGGGGGGAAAAGATGCAGAAACACAGACTTTTGACTCTTGTACAGCATGCCTGAGCCTATTTGAGTCTAGCTAAGTGTGTACAAGCAGGAGTAAATCAACTTCCAGTCACATTATCTAAGAATGCAAGTCAAAGTTTGAGAACTTAAATATAATGCAGATTCAGTCAGACTGGCATGTTTACATGTTTACCACCTGCAATACATTACAGTAGCCTAGCTTTCATAGTGTGCGGTGTTTGTGGCTAACTAGATTATATTTATTTTCTTTTAGCTAAGCTTTTTGTCTCCACTGGTTCCTGGGGAGAAACTAATTGTTCACTATGTTTCCAGGATAATTGTTTGCTGAGTCTAACTGCCGTTCTGTGAATGTGTAAAATACAGTCTGGTTGTTGAAGATCCTTGAAACAAGCTCTAATATCAGCTTTTATTCTTGCAGGTTAAAAAATTGTTAAACAAGATTAGTCAAACATGTTAATATTCTTCTTTCTAGTGTGATGGGTTTTTTTCTGGCAGATCCTGAAACAACGCCCTCATTCAACCAAATGCGTGTGATAAAAGACTTCCTTGGTCCACTGACTGATGTGTCTCCCAGATACAAAGCCTTCAATACATGTATTCAAGCCTCTGCTGTGCAGTTAAGTTCTCTTTTTGGTCAGTTGCATTATAGGCTGTGGATGTATTACCTCATTGTTATGTTTATTGTTCATGTCATTGTGAATGGGGCAGAAGCAAAGCACTTCCAGTAATTGTGCCGACTCGGAGCAGATGTTCATGCGTAGATTATTTTTGTAGTTTTCAGCTGTGCCACCTAAGTACTCTTACTCCTCCACTTTCTTTTTCTTTCTTAATTCTTACTGGATGGCATGCAGACTTATCTTCCTTATCAGGCTTTGAAGCCAGAACGTCCTTGGAAGTGCTGCAATCATGATCATTGCACAGCAATTTGCACAGAGCTTCTGTTTCACTCACTTCTCAAGTTCACACAACCCAAAAACAAAGAAACAACACCAACCTCTGAGAAATTTACAGATGTGACCTTTTATCACCCAATTATTCCCATACAGTTATGCCTCTCATCCTATCTGGTTTCTTGTTATTGTAACAAACTGCAAGAAAATTGATAGCTATTTTATTTTCAAGCCCTTCCCATATGATCCCAAAATTATCATCCTGCGTTTTCTCAGCCTTCTAGGAAACACTGAAGCTTTTGAATAACACAAGCTATCGAATATAATTATATTTTCCCAGCCATTATTCTCTAGTTAGATGCTTTGTGTGTGTAGCAGGCAGTTGACAGATTCTATAATTCACTTACCAAAGTGCAAATGTAAAGTGACTTCCCTGGTTCTCTCTGTGGGGGTGTTGTCTTAAACGAGTGTGCACATATGTGCATGTGAGTGCATTCATGTGCATTTATATGGGAGGGTTACTAAGGGTCACCCCTACGTCCACTTCAGAGACAGGAAATGGCTCCAATATGGGCCTGAGTGAGGCTTCTTTTAAAGCTCTGGGGAGGGATTTGGTCTCCATGTCAGGACCAGAACTCCAAGATCACTGAGCAAAAATGTACAAAGTGAAAAGTACAGATGTTTTGTTCTGGGCATTTGAAACCGGAGATTTCTGGTAGGCTTTGCAGGGATACAGAGGTTTATTAAGAGTGTCAATGGAGCAGAAAATAATGAGTTAATATGTCAAAAAAAAATTATGTCCAGGTTAGACTGAGGTTTTTTGTGTTTTTTTCAAAAGCTCAACTTTTATCTTGTGCTTATTTACTCTAGTATTTCCACCTGTTCACATGGAACATTTCGTTGTTAGACATTTTCCAGATGTAATCATATAATGCTTGCACATCTTGTCATCTTGGACTGAGTGCAAATATTCTACATAGATGGTCAGTGTTAAGAAACTTTCTTTTCGCTGTTGCTTGAGAAGATTATTGTTTACAAAAAGCATATTTCCAACCGTCTGGAGAATCATCTCTCCAAACAATTTTTAGGCCCACTCTTGCTTGTCAGAGAAGCATACAATTTCACTTGCCGGCTGATTCTAATGCACGAGTAAAGGAGAAATGTTTTTGTGTATGACGAAAACTCTTCACAGGTTAATAATGTGCTACAATCAGAATCAGGGACACTGTTGCTCATTAGCAGGAGAGCTGAGTACATACAATCAATTATTCAAATATTGCGTAGTTGCATTTGAGTATTTTAATCTTCAACTATATCTCACACAAAAATGTAAAATAAGCAGGATTTTGTGCAAACCAGCTTACATAGTGGTTGCCCTTAATACGATGATATTAAAGGTTGACATTACAGAACAGAAATCCATTTAATGTCTGGATACCACACTTCTATCTCATCATCTTTTGTATCCATCCATCCGTTTATTATACTTGCTTATTCCAGTGTAGGGTTTGCGGGGCCAATAAGGTGAGAGGCAGGGTACACCCTGGACAGGCTGTCAATCCTTCATAGGACCAGGACACCAAACTTTTCTCACTTAATTTAGGCAGTATGAAGACACAAATAGTGATTTATGAATTAATGCAGGATAACATGAATTCCTGAACTAATGATAAACTGTCTGTCAGAGTGTCAATTATTAAAGAGTTTATCTGTAAATTAATCTTCATTGACGTTCATCTGAAAATGACCAAGTGATTCTACATGATTACAAACATACAGCAGCTGAAACCAGCAGCATCCCCACACTAAAACATCACAGTGTAGGAAATATGACTGATATAGCCTAGAGGGAGCATTTTAAAGCCAGTTGTTCATTTCAATTATATCTAATATCTGTATGTACTCCAATTTGGTCTCAGTGGTTGTGAGGAGCCAGAAACCGATGATTAAGCACAGGAAGAAGACAAAGAGGCAGTAATATTTCTAACAGCAGTCTGCCACCTTGTGTTGGCGGTCTGTGTTACATAATATATTAAAATGCCTATTCAGTTTGAATATTAATACAATAATTTCTTTTTAATTCTAGGATTATGATTCAGATATATAATAATCATTCATTGTAGTACATTGGCTATAGGCTCTGATATAAATGCATCTCTGTTAAATTTGCCAGATTAAGCCAGGGTTGATTTATGTAACAACAAATCTATTAAACAAAACAGAACCAAGCTTGAGGTTTTGTTGTTGATTTTAGTGGTCGCCTTGCTATTTTGGTAAAAGCAATTATTTCCATAAAACATCCTGTTGTACACTTGCACACATTTATGCCAAGGTGATGCCCACCAAAACCACCGACCTGCACAAATGGCTTTTTTCCGTTTTGTTGTTTTCTAAAAAAAAAAAAAAAAAAAAGCCGCTACATTTCAGAAATTGCTTTTTTTCTGTTTTGTTGTTGTATTTTCTAAACCTTTTTTTTAAATTATTCTTTTTCTTCCCTTCAAAGTCGCCCCACACTGAAATGCATACTTTTACACTATTTCCGACGGTTGTGAATGCATCGCACGAGACGTCTTCAGGGCTCTGGTATGAAAGCGCATTTGACGTCACTGCCAGCGCCACCATGTTGGATCAGGAAGTGGGTAGAGACTACGGAAGAATCCCGAGCCGAGCTTAACGTCAACGACGCCGTCTTTAGTCGATCGGTCCACCTTTTCCCCATTTTCACCCCTTAACATTTAGGTTACATGCTGCTCTGCTTTCTATGTAATACAAATAGACGCTTGTCTTCGAATTTGAACGTTGTGCAGCCAGAATTATGACTTCTCTCACGCAGAGGACCTCGGGCCTCGTCCAACGGAGGACCGAGGCCATTCGCAGCGCCGCCGATAAGGACAAGGAGTCTGGTGGGGAGGAAGACGAGGCCCGCCGCGGTGAAGAGGAAGACGACGACAAAGGGGACTCGAAGGAAACGAGGCTCACACTCATGGAGGAAGTGTTGCTGCTGGGCCTAAAGGACCGAGAGGTGCGGGATGTTTGTAATCCGTTAACCAGGCTAGCTAGTAACTTATTCTTTATAGCGAACATTAGCTAACACTGTGTTTACGTTGCGTCACCAACCAAATGTCAACACAGCAAACTTCGTTTATTTGAGCGGTTGCTAATATTTTTTGGGATTTTAGTGCCCACACCTTGACGCGTTTTTTCTTGAAAGTGTCCTATTGTAAAGCTCGTTAGCAACTGTGTCAAGTAGCATGTATTTACCGTTGTCACAGTGCAACGTGTCAATATCCAAGGTGCTTAATAACAATCTTATCGCTCCGTTTTTTCTGCTTCTGTGATGCATCTGGTTAAGAGATTTCCCACATCAAAGCCATAATAGACTTCGTTTTCTTGACAACTTGCCAGCTGCGGCATACATTTCAACCTGGAAGCATGTAACTTGCTCAACACGTCAGCTAAGTTTTTTTTCCGCCTCCCAGGGCTACACGTCTTTCTGGAACGACTGTATTTCTTCCGGTCTTCGCGGATGTATGTTGGTGGAACTGGCTCTCAGAGGGAGGCTACAACTGGAAGCCTGCGGCGTGAGGAGGAAAAGTCTGCTGGCAAGAAAGGTGAGCACGATAATGATGTGTTCATGTATTTAGAAGTGAAACAAAGCTTGTGTGTTATACTCAAAACATGTCACATTTTTTTGTCTGTGCAGAGTGATGTTTTTCTCCTGTAGGGGTTGGAAGAAAAATGACACTCCTTGTACTTATTGTACTTCCTGTTTGCACAGGATGTAAGCCTGTGTCTTATCAGGTAGATGTTAAACTAATCTTTTGTTTGGCAAGGTCATCTGCAAGTCTGATGCACCAACGGGAGATGTGCTACTGGATGAGGCGTTGAAGCACATTAAAGAAACCCAACCTCCAGAGACTGTCCAGAGCTGGATAGAGCTACTGAGTGGTGAGATAAGCCTTACTGATTTTGCTAATAAGCCCTACGTTTAATCTAATCATTGTTTCACCTGTAGGACACTGGTACTTAAAACACCCAGTTGACAGTCAAATAGGCATTTATCACATTATAGCTGCTACTCGTCTTTGTTGTGAGTAAAGTCTAAAAGTGGATCTGGTATTGTCTTGTAGGAGAGACCTGGAATCCCCTGAAGCTGCACTACCAGCTGAGAAATGTCAGAGAGCGTCTGGCAAAAAACTTAGTAGAGAAAGGTGTTCTCACCACAGAGAAACAGAACTTCCTGCTTTTTGATATGACCACACATCCACTCACCAACAGTACAATTAAGCAGGTATGATGTGGGCTTGTTCATCCTTTCTTTGTGGTGTGTCTAAGTTGGTGAATCATTCCAAGTAATGAGTTGCAGTGTGCACACACTGGCTTTCATGAGAGAGGCAGTCTCACACTCGGCTTACTTTTCATAGGTTTGTCTTCTACTCTTATAGTTACAGCTGAATTTGGTTAGGTTGATACAGCTCTGTAAATTGCTTGCCGTGAGCTCCCTTTGCCAAAAAAATACCAGGACTTGGAGGGGGAAAGTTTTTGTTGCATGGCTGCATCTCAAATAAACAAATTAGACACACACCTGAATAACTAATTAGCAGCAGCACACACACATTATATAAATATTTGGTCCTTGCTGTTAAATTAAGATGTTTCATTTTGTCTGTGGTTTCCATGCCGAGCCTCAGTCTTACAGCAAATGAGTATATCTGTTATATCCCAGCTAAACTTCTCCTAATTTTGAATTTAAAAAATATGTTTGGTAGTAGTTAATTTGAAATATGCTGTAAAATAGTTTTATCTGTATCAAAGCAAGGTTAACTGACTCCAGGTGGATGAGAAAGTAGTTTTTATTTTTTTCTCACACTTCATCTTGCTGTGATTTATTTTATTCTATTTTTGAACTTACTAGTGGATGCTTACTCCACTGGCTCCTAGAATCCATACATCCATACCTCTGACTTCATGACCAATATTTTGCAGATGTATGGATTAACCAGCCAATGAAACAATAAAACTCTCTTTCTATAACGGCATGCACACAGAGGCCGCAACCACTGTAAACCACCCAGATCAGGACAGGCAGAGGCCATAGGGCTGCAGTGCAGGATCCCTTCCCCAGCCAACCAGACAAGGGCGGTCCTCATGACAACGACCCTGCAGACCGAGCAGGCGTAGCCACCAGTGCTAGGGACCCCATGAGGAAACCCCTAGAGTTAATTATGTTAATTAGATCAAATAAAAGCAACAGGTATCAAATTTAAATAATGAGGCTAATAAAAGCAATGTACTTGGGTAAAACAATACAATTAAACAAATAAAACTATAAAAATGTTGATAAATTAGATAAAGAAACAAAAATTCAGTTAAAAGCAAAGGCAAAAAGGTGGGTCTTTAGCCTCTTTTTAAAAACATCAACAGTCTGCAGCCCTGATTCTAATGCCACTAGTATTTTGAAACCATGTATGGGATGTATGAAACGTCTCTAGAGCCATATAGTGTACAAAATAATTCCTTCATTACTTTGACAATTCTCCTGTGTTAGTGCTCAGCTGTAAACTGCTTAAGATCATTTCCCTCTGTAACTTGTCTCGTGAGGATATCTCCTGTACATGGGAGGCACTGACACATTGAGGCACACTTCTTTATGAGAAGTCTCAAATTAGCAAATCACAACTTGATCATGATAACTATTGAACTAGAAATTAATCGCAGGTCTCTTGAACTGCTATTGGAAAAGCAGTTATTGCTCCTGGAAAGCTCTTATTTCTCATCACTTGTAAACTGAGCAGCAGGCTCCCTACCACCATTGTTTCATTTTCTACCTGGGCGTGCTGTCGGTGACACCAGAAACTGTCACTTTGTTTTTAAACTTTTACACTTATGTTTTGTTTTTGTTTTTCTTTCTTTCTTTTTTTTACCACTGGCTTGGTTAAAGTTTTGCTAAGTGAAACTATTGGCAACAAAAGAACACTGCTTTTCAGGAAATCAAGGATGAGGATTAGCTGGTTGAGATTACAAGCGAAATGTGTCTCATAGAGAGAGACTGTCGTTGGCCTGGAAAGGCAAACAACTGGCCAGTCAACCTGCCTGAAACACTTTGTGCTAAACTGTAGCTTTGTGTGTAACAAGGATAAATGAAAGCAGCATTGATCTTCTCATTTAAGTCTTTCCTAAGTTGTATAAAATGTGTTATTGACCTTTTTAATATTGTGATAAAAATTAGTTCCTTCACCTTTCTGCCTGTATATAATCCTTAAATGTGATGCATATAAATGTTAGATATATGATTCTCACTTGATTCTCTACAGCGCCTTATCAAGAAGGTCCAGGAGTCTGTTTTGGAAAAGTGGGTCAACGATCCCCATCGCATGGACAAGCGGGTTCTGGCCCTGATCCTTTTGGCCCACTCATCCGACGTTCTTGAGAACGCTTTCGCCCCGCTCCAAGACGACCAGTACGACCTGGGGATGAAGAGAGTCCACACTCTACTCGAGCTGGAGCCCGAGAAAGAGAGCGCAAAACCCAACGTCAATGAACTCATGTGGGCTGTGGTGGCTGCATTCACTAAATGATAACACCTGATTGGTTGGACTGAAAGATCTGGCTATGGTCTGTGTTATTTAATTGGTTGAAGGACTTAATGAGACAGACTTCACTTTAATAAGACAATCTGTTCTGGTTGAGGAGCCTGTTTATACATCTATTCTGGATGACATTTTGGTGGTAGTCCATATTAACACAGTGCAGTCTGATTGGTGGTGGGCTTCACCAAGTAACAGTTGATTGGATGGAAAAGGTCTGAATGAAAAACGACGGGCTGCTTTCGTGTAAGTGAGGTAAGTTATCTGCCACTGCGAAGACGGGAATTTATTTATTTTTTTTTAAAGAAAAGCATCCACACTACGAACAGATGGGCTTCTGTTATTCTAAGATGACATCAGAAAATACAGGAGGTGGCAACAGTAGTCACGGTGAATATGAAGATACTGACTGGGGGCCAAGTTTCAGCTTGACAACTTTTTAAAAAAAGGAACAAAAAAATCACCCTGTTACTTTAGGATCCGGGCGGTCTGAAAACTGGTCTCCTTAGTTTCTCACACGCTCATGCAAGGGTTAAAAAACGGCAAATCACATAACTATTGATGTTGTTTGCACTCTGCTCCCACCTGTTCATTTAAATTTGTGTTGTGGGGGGTCGGGGGGGTCATGCTCACGGTTACTGATAAAACAGACTAGCTGAATGTTTTCCAGATTCAATATTACATTTTCTTTCCTGCATTCTTCCTCATTGCATTTTGAGAAAGAAAGGGAGGATAGATAAACTCTTGAGTCCAGTTCCTGCTCCAGTAAAAGAAAGAAGCCTAATTTGGCCCCTAATGAAGAATAAAGCCTCGAGTCTAACTAAACTCTTAGTTTGCAGTTTTCACGAGGGTCCATTCTGTGTTTTATAGAATGTGTTTAGTCTTCCATTGCTATTTATGTTGCGCGTCCAAGCTTGGAGTAGACACCCACTTATCAACTATTTTGCACAGTCAGTAGCCCTGTTGGATACTATTTATAGGTATTTTCTTGAGTTGCAATAACCAATGTTTGAAAATGATAAACCTTAGCAACTCTAGTAAAAAGTAAAAAAAAGATCTCACTTATTTTGTCTAAAGCTACTGAGCTCTGTGAATACTTAAAAATCATTCCTTTTGACAAGTTAGAAAAAAAAGACTTATGCTTATATTTTTAAGTGTGAATTAACATGTAAAGATGTAAGGAAAACTGATCTAATCTCTTGATTTGGATCTGTGAACACCCAGAAGACCAGAGGTCTTTGCTTACTCGAAGGTTGGGGATGTTGAGCCAAAATAGTTAGTTTCAGTTCAGTAAATGTTTATGTCCATCCACCCAGATTTTGTTTATATAGCTATATATAAAGAAGGTAAGAAAAACATTTCTTCACTTAACGCTGGTGGTTTGTTGCCATGCAGATGGTCTTGTTTGTGTTTGGATTTGAGATATTTATCTCTGTATGAATGCAATGGAAGTGAATGAAAATGTCCAGTAAAGATCATCACCTGCAAACTTATACTTTTTACTGGGGAAATAATGTCTGAATTATGTGTGTGTGGATTATAGTACCAGTGATAAGTGAAAAAATGTGTAATTTGGGTAAACTGACCCTTTAAGTTTCTATCTTGCTGTGGATGTATCTCTTTTTGTTTGTCTTGACAAATTGGATGCTATTTCTGTCCAAAAGGTCACTGGGCATGTGGTATTGCTTTATACATGAGGATGAAAGGAGGGTTTCTTAGGCCTAGATATGATCCAGATGGAAACGTGCAGTCCACTGGAACAAATACTAACTCCAAACATGATTTAGCGTTGGTCTGGTAAACTTCAACTTTTCTGTAAAATGATGATTATGATTATAATAATTCAGTTCTAGTTGATGTAATCTGGATGACGTGACATCGCCTTTTGTCTGATGGTATACTAGTTTTATTTCTACCTGTGAAATACCATGTGGTAAGAAGAAACCATTCAGAGCCGTTTACAGCAGAGACCATGCATGCTTTTGGTGGAGGGCCTGGGTACTTGCAGATGTAGCTACAAAGAAAAGGCTTGTATGTAATTATTAGTAATTTTATGTGTACGATCTAATGGACTTCAATGAAAGGGATCTTCTCTCCTATCCTCTATAATTCTGTATGCTTTTTGTATTACCACACAAAATAAATTAAGGATCCTTTAAGTGCCTGAATTTACATTGCTTTGCTGCTGTTTTTATTTCATATTGTATTAATGGATTCAGTATCATTCAATAACAAGATTACATAGGTAAGAAAATAAAATTGTTTTTTGGGTGGGAATCTCTTTCTGGATGACAATGTTTAAGTACGCAATGTTTTGGAAGAAAAGCTGCTCTGCTGCTTTGGCATTTATTAAGATATACTCCATTCAGAGAAAATGAACCTTTGGTGACTTGTTCCTCAACACCAACAAGACAAAGGAGCTTGTCATTGACTGGAGGAAACACAAGAAAACTATACACATTCTGGTTTGTTGGTCAGTGGGGAGTTTCAAGCACCTTGGTGTTCTTGTCTCAAGGGGACCCGACATGGGGAGTGAACGCCCAGGAGACTCCTGGTCAGCTTCTACCAGTAGAAGAACCATACAAGGTGTCCGGAGTTATGGATGCATAGTGTGTTTCTTCTACAGCACATCAGAGGAGAGGAAGAGCCGATCAGCTGATCATCAAGACTGCACAAAAGATTCTGTCCCCCTCACCTGGAGCATATCTGCTCTGTCCGGCTGAAAACATCAGGTCTGAGTGCATACACACCCCGAACGAGGTGTTTTTGTTTAATCCCCAAAACTGTAAGAGTTCTGCTGTAAGCCTGAGCTGGGAAAGCAGAATTCAGCATCTTTTCATCAACTTCTTAAATGTGGGTTATAGCCACTATTAGTCATACACGTCACAAAAATTACCAGGAGGAGTTTGATTATATTTGACGAGGAAGAGGAGTGCATTCATAATCTCTACTCAAACAACACGTCTCTGAAGTTTTAATCACATTTGTTTTATTCCAGTACGCACTTTAGATTGATCATAATTACTGTTAAATCAACACTTTGTTGAAGTTACCACCACATTACACAAAATTACATATCGACTGATGCATGTTATGCCAGTTAACCCTTCTCATTAAATAAACATCGTTTTAGAGCTTTTTGTCTGTTTTTCTTTAGCATATGATCATTTATCCAACCCTTAAATGATCACAAGTGCGACAGACTTAAAACAGATAACAAATGTCATGATAAAATGCAAATGTCCACAATATAGCCTCGTATATATGTGAGTATATCTTCTTCAAACCACTTCCTTCCACACGTTCCCGATCTTGGTCCAGTCAGCCAACAAGGATCATTCCACACACTCGTTTCTCTGTAGATCTCCGCTCGAGTCCACAGTTCACCGTGATCCCGGGAGGTGATTACACACACATATTCCACTTGAGTGCCGCCACTTTGACGCCATTAGACTCTTCTGCTTTGGCTCAATGCCGTTCACTTTTCCTCTTTTTTCCCCCCTCTTATTCCGACATGACGTCTCATCTGATATTAGTGACGGTCTTGTAGTTCTTGATCAGTATTTCCAGTAGTTTGTATCTCCAGTAAAGCTGATCTCCAGCTTCTCGCAACTCATGTGCGCAGAGATCAACAGTGGCGGCAATATCTGATGGAGAGAAAAAAATCCGTTTAGATTATTAGATAATTTAATAGTTTACACTGGAATAAATAAAGAAATAAATACATTTAGGCCTAGATTTGCTCAATTAAATCTATTTACTTACCGTAGGTAGCCATTTTCATTGTGGTTCTGTAGGAGAGAGCTTTACAAATGTCAGGTTTTCTTTGCCAGCGCTTATAAAGCTCTGCTGTTGTTGTTTTGACAAGACGGAACAGGTTTGCAGCACTATTGATAGCAAGCACCGATTATATACGCTGAACGGCTGATGACGTCACTACACACATGCGGAACCCCCAACAACAATCCTCCCACTTCACTTTATGATATTATACTGTCGTCTTATCAGTTCTATTAAATAGAACATACCCTCTTGCCACTCAACTGGACACCTATCTGTACATATTAGATAAAGATGTTTGACTACATTAAATAACTAAATAAATACATTTATGCGCGGTCCTTAATAATGAGGTCATAGCGCCACACCGAAAGCAAAAGCAACCAGTTGCTCAGAGTCACGTGAAGCAAGATGTCATCATGGCAGACATTAATATCTGTTTATCAAGAAGTCACACTTATATAATCCCACCATAAAGCCTTTTTGTTTTTATTTTTCCTTGTCAGAGAACACTTTAAGCTCCAACAGCTCACAGGAGCCTCAGGGGCACATTTAGCAGATATCATAATAAGCTGAAAGTGATGATGAGGTAGATACACTGTACTTGTTTATACGAATGTTCAAGTGATGCCTCAAATAAACAAGACACAATATTCAGAATAAAAGTAGCGTATGATCAACGGAAAGTCTTTTGCATCATAACATGATAGAATAAGAAATAGCCCTAAATGATATCTGGCATCATGAACATGTTACAACTTGCCATGCAGCTTTTCCTTTCTTCGGAGGAAACAGGAAAGTACCTCGGAAAATACCAGCTTCTGCAGTCAGGTGATCTGAGGGCTGTTGGCTGAATTGCTGTAACATTACTTCATTCAGAATAAAAACAGTAAATAAGGGTGGATTAGTGTTATTATGATGGAAATATGAAGAGATGAGACTGTTAGGAGCTGGTCAATTGTGTTTCTCCCTTCTCCTATAGGTTATATTCGTATTCTTTCATCCTCTGTCAGTGATATCTATGGCAATCCCTTTAACCTTCCCATAACTTGTTCTTTTTTGTAATTTGAAACAATGAGTGAGATGAGACTTTTGATCATTCTCACCATTGTTTTCTTTGTGAAAAACAACACAAAACTATGTAGATGGAGGTAAGATGTTCAAAACAACCTTGCTGGAAATTCCATCATTTACAGCTAATTGCAATCAGCAGTAATGACGAGAGGTTATACATATGAGATTGGTCTTCTTCTTGTTCCTCTTCATTTAGGTGTTTAATTTTTGTATTGATTGTTTGGTTTGGTTTTAAGGATGAAATACATTTATAAAGATTACATTTATTATTGAAAATAGAAATAAAGTCGCTGTGGCAATTTGCTCTGCCTTGAACTATTTACCCATGTTGTTGTTTGCAGCTGTATTTTTAACC
>JBBBVU010000020.1:8638254-8656104 GCA_037177055.1 Atherinosoma microstoma
ATGCTTCAGCATTTCAGTCCAATCATTCAGCATTGGGGCATTCACACTGCTGTTACGCAGTAACAGCCTTTCTAGTTTGATTATAGCATCACTCCAAAATTTCATTATACTCCTTTATTTCAATGTATGCTCAAATTATATCTATATGGGAAGTAATTACCCCACATTAATCAGAGGCGGTCTTCTGCACCTTTCTTTTATAACAGCTTGAATGGTCTTTCTCATTTCTGTCTTGTAGAACCATGTTTAACTTTTACCCATACGTAGCTGCAACATGGACTCATCTGACCGCTACATATCCACTGTCTTTCTGTCATTCTGAAATAAGCTCAAGTTCAAATTGATAAATGTCTGTCTTTCCACGGTACTTCCATGTGACTGTATTGGTCATGGTGGCATCACTGTCTTTTACTGAAGGATTTGAATGATGCACATCCAGTAGTTGTTTCTATCTTTGACCTTTATGCACCAATATATCCCAGACTCTTTGAAACTTTTCATAATATAAAATAGATTAAAAAAATTTAATAATCCAGCACAGAAGAATCTATATCTTTTTTCAGAAACTGAGGTCAGATTTTCTCAGAGTAGATGCTCCTTTTATACCCAATCCTGACACCCTCATCCTTCACCAATTCATATGATGATTGTAGAATCTTACAGAAATTCTATAAATTTTCCCCCTTCCCAACTTTTTCTTCTTCTTTTTTTATTTTTAGTGCATGATTGGCATCTAAATTTATTATTATTATTTGAAGACACTGAAAAAGTTTAGTTAATAAATGGCCATTTGAACCATTGAACCTTTTAAGATTTTAGGAAATGCCACTTGTTCTTAAAATAGAGGTTCATAATTATATTACTGTTACCTGCCTACTTAGCTTCCTTTCACAGTCTGTATAAAGTTATTTATTGTATTTAGAGTGGCACTATATATAACTATATTAAGAGGACATTGTGTTTCTTGAGGTTTTCTTTTTTATGGGGTCTTTAGCCTGATGCGTCACCTTTTCATATTTAACCTTTATTCTCTTTCAGCTACACTCTAAAGCACATCAGGCAAAACAGAATGCAGAAGAAGCAGGTAAGTTTACCAGCACTGCTCGGATGGAAGGACTAGATTGCATTTATATATAGATTTTAACCCACATTGTTTTACTGCTTTTGAACCTCTGATTTACACACTTGAACTTTGGTGGCAACATGCTGTACAACACAACAATTATTACAACTACTGATACATTGCCTCTGCATCTGAAGACCAGATCCAAAATGAGTGTGCCTTAAAGCTACTTCTCTGATGATTTATTATTGCTTGTGAGTTTACTGCATCGCTCACTAATTACAAGTCTTCTTAAATAAAACTATTATGTTCATCCTGTGAAGCAAAATCCCATTTAGAGTAAAATCAGTGATGAGGATGGATATGATTCGAGAAATGGAAACCTTGTGATGTATGACTATTTGTTGTATCCATAAAAGTCTTCAAATCACCTGCTTGGTCAAGATATATGCTTATTAAGATTCAAATAAAAATAATGCCAATGCCAGTGGCTAAAAATGACTCAAAGCTTTAAAACTGTAACCCAAAAACCAGTAAGTGATATCGTTTTAGTTACATTTATCTTTTAAACACCATGAATACAAATACTCACCCAAATGTTGGGAGCGTTTTTGAGTTTAATATTTTGCCAAATGTCAGGGAATATGCTAAACATTATATCACTAAACAGCATGATAACATCGTCCTCAGACTGTTAGCATTTAAAGATTTACATATCGCCTAAAGTCCGAAGGATGGCTGAAAAACACCTAAAGTTTAATGATTTAATACATTCAATTTACTTATTAAAATTGTTAGTGAATTGTTTTGGGTTATGCATACTGTTCATCCTCTGGCAGACAGGTTATACCAGCAGAATGTGACCACATTGGGAAAGCTAAGAGATGACTGGCTGAAGGAACACATCAAAGCTTGTGAGGTGAGTCTGCCAATGACTCCTCAAGTTTTAACATAGCACACATCCTGTAAATAAGCTAAATGTCATATTGTATTTTTTTTACCAAGGTGTTTGAAAAACAGTCCATGGAGCGTATTAACTTTCTGAGGAACACAATGTGGACCCATCTTAACCAGCTTTCCCAGCAATGTGTCACCAGCGATGAGGTAAAACACCAGATCAACATGCAAGTTTTTCTTTTCTTCTCTTATCTCATCACTGTAAAACATTTGCAAAATGCCTGACTAGTGGCTTGTTTTACAAGCCCAAGCAATACTACCTACCTGCCCCCTCTTATTTCTGCCCAACAGTGAATGGGAATCTGACATCATGCAATATTTTATTTAGATGCCATTGTGTTATTGCCTATTTAGAGGCTGTCTTTTGTATACACAGACACTGGATTCTGACTTCAGTGTAGTGTTTCTAAAGCTAAGCTGTAAATTTAGCAGTCCTTTTGCTAACCAAATGCTAAACAGACCTGTTCACAGTATGTTACTGTAAATATAGAATTTCATCTTGATTATTAATATAGTCTCATAAATCCTGAGGCATATGTTTCCATAGAACAACATTATTTTTATTTTTAAGTTAAATCAATTATTTTCATAAATTTGTCCACCAAAAATAGATTTTGGGATGGATCATATTTCAGCACAATACCAGTTTGCTAATGAGCAGATCTTGCATTCAGCATTACGACATAAAGGCTAACTTTACTTTCTTTTCCTTTTTCCATGTCTTCCCCTCACTGCCACTTTTGGCCATTTTTAGCAAAACAAAACTAACCAGGAAGCAACTTCAGTAAACAAATAACACTAGACTAATCCTTACAAGACTGTGCTCATGTCCCAGCATGCAGCATGGTTTGAGGTACCTTCATAATCTCTATTAACTGACTAGTCAGTGGGCTTTTTGAGAGGTGGGCTTTGTGTTTTGAATATTAAAACATGCATCCATCTATCTGTTGATACCCAAAATGAAATTAACATGCAAGAGAGTGCAAAATGTACTCATTAAAGCCTCTACAACCAACATGTAAGAGCTCAAATAGATATATGAAAGTAGTCACTCCTAAACTTTAATGTCTTTCTGGTTATTGCTTTGGCTTCAGAGCTCCTAACTTCACTGTTTTTAAGATTCTCTTGTTGTAAGAAAGTTTTAAGTTGCTCAGTTTTTCACCAAAACAGCAGACAGCAGTTATCTGTTTATACAGCGAAGCATTCAGCAGGTTTCCAAAGAAAATAAATGTCGGTCTTAACTCTGCTGGATACGTTAAGAGGTGCCATGACAGCATATATTTACTGATGTCAGTGTTGCATTTTAAACTTCTGTCTAAAACAACAGAATCAAACTTATTGTTGTGAAAATCTCACTATCTTTTTTTGGACCCTGACCTTATTTTTACTGTCTCTCTCTGCATGTGTGTGTGCGCGCACACACAGCTGTATGAGGAAGTGAGGAAGTCACTGGAGCAGTGTGACATCCAGAAAGACATTGAATACTTTGTGAAACTCAGACGGACCGGAGAAAAACCACCAGGTATAAAAGCAGCACAAAATATAACAACCACACCCAGTCATTAACAATCAACTTGTGCCACGCTGCTGGTAAAGGGAAGTGGTTATCATACATTAGTTTCCAGTGTATAAACTGTGGCTGTGTTCTTCAAACAGCGCCTGTTGTGTACGAAAACTTCTACAGCGGTCAGAGGTCCCCGACAGGAGTTCCACCCTCTCGACTGCCTCCACCAATCAGGTGCCGCTTCTCTGTTAACCTTTCTTTGTTTTTATTTGATAAGTTGACCTATTCTTTGCTTTAGTTGAACATTGACAGCTCATTCCTTGCTTTTTTTTGTGTGTGTGTGTGAACCTACAGGAGGGGCCCATTACCTGAACCAACACAGAACAGTAGGGGTATGTTTTTTGGCCTACTTAATGACAGGATTGACTGTTTAGAAACAGATTATCACATGTCAGAATCTGTCTTGCATCATTTGATGCTTTTTTTGTAGACACCTGGTGAATATTAAATTTAAACTAAGCATATATTTCAGTACATTTTAACTCATCCATTTTATTTAATTTTTTTACGTCCTCCTACACAAATAGACAATAATAATAAACTCCTATTATGTACTGAAAGCTGAAACATGCAATTATTTTCAATTGCTTAATAATAGTGGTTATTTTGGCAATTATTTCAACAGTTAAATAACCATCAGAAAATTCTTCTGTAAATTTGCTCCAGTAGGGGAAACAATTTCTAGGAAAACAACGATATGTATAGCTACCATGCATGATGATTGTTAAAGGGGCCCAATAATCCACATTTCATTTTACTCTACCTTGATAAATATTTAAAGTTAGCTGCTATTTGTGGTTCTTTTGCTTGTGAAGTAAACACATTGCTGTAGTGATGTTGGAAAGCAGCAGAAAAACACATTGTCATTACAAATTGATTACCTAACTGCTTTCTCTAGTAAATATTTGGACTATAAAATGTTTCACAAAATAACCCATCATATTATAAATTCCTGCCACCTCTGGAAATAATTTCATTCAAATCCACCTTTAAAGTGGATTATGCTCTCGAGAGCATACTCCTGCAGAGGCCAATGATGTGTGTTTCACTTTTCTTCTTTTTTTTTTTTTTTAATACAGATCTGCTCTTAAATTAAAATTAAATTGACATTTTATTAATTTACCTATGCTCAAAAAGTTGCCACATTCATTCATTCACTTAGATAATAAAAGATAATTTCATGCTTGTTTTTATTATCAACTGAATGTTTGTTCCACATCTTCTTTGCATGTACAAAAACTGCACCGTTTTTACATTTGCTTTGATTCCAGATGATGCAGACTACTCAGAGGATGCAGGCTACAGCGTAATCCAGTACTAACACACATACACATCCCCTGCAGCTTTGTGTGGAACATCAGGTTTCCCCATTATTTCTCATCCCTTCCTTATTTGCACATCCTCTAAAGATACCGTTGCACTAACTGGAAAATTAGTGTCGTAACAGTGTAAAAACTACTTTTTGGTTGTGCTTGCATGGATTTTTTTTTCCAAATGCATCATTGCGTTATGTTATGCCTTAAAACGATCCCAGACATGTCTATTGTTACTTTGGCTAAAAAACTCCATCTTTAATGCATCTGTCTGAATAACATTATTCCAAACAAGTGGATCTTTGCATGTGTAATGAAAAGATTTTGTTCTTGTCTTTTTGGAGAGCAAATATGTCCTCCATGCAGGACCAATTTATTGTTAGTCTATTTCAGGTTTATGTTGCATGCACCACAAAAATTAAAAAGGTCTTACACAGATATCCACAAACATTTTTCTAACACTTGAGACTTTGGCATGATAATCCTACTCCTGTCAGAGAACACCAGATTCAAAATGTCAGGGGTTCTTTAAGACAGGTTCCACTCGTCATTCACACACTGTAATTATTGGCACTTATTTGTAACTTGATGGGTAAGGAATACTGATTTGTTCTTTGTGCTTTTACATCAAAATCTTTTTTATTCATGTTAAATGAATAATGAAAAGGACTAAAACAATGCATTTTGTTAGTATCTCACCTTTACATGTAAGCAATGTTGCAGAGAAGATCCACCTAAACTAAAAACAATGAAAAATATTCTGATGGTAATATTGTCCAAACAGTCATGTATTTTTAATGGTCAACCATGAAACAATAACCATCTCAAATAAAACATCTTTACTTTAACCATGTTTGACAGCGTCATTGTTCAAATTTCCGCACGTTTTTATGCATTTCATATAATACAGTCCTCCTCAATGTGAGTCAAGCATTTCAGGTAACCATCACTTCATCTTAAAAGCACCATATCTGTCCACGCCAGTGGATGGTGTGTGCATGTGTTTCTGCAGGTTCATCCTGAATAAAAAAGAAAATAAGGAGCACTAGAAGCAGAGGCATGAAAAGATGTGGAAGTTCTCCATGGACAATCTGTTGTTGTGTTACACAGTGTGCTCTGATCGGATCAGATCCAGAATCAGCTGGATGGTTGCTTCACCTAAATGAGAGAAACAGGAACAAATCAAATAGCAGAATTCAATAATTTTCTTATTTTATCTTCAGACTGAATTTGAATAGTATCTTATGAATGTACGTGGCATAAAAATGAAAAATATGTACAATAGTTCCCCTTTTTTTAAAATTACGAATGAAAAGGTTAGTTTTATTTCACAAATCCCATAAAGACGTCAAATCAACAATACGAAGGTCGACAGCTTTCAACAGCGCGTATCCACCCCCAGCCCTTCGACTCCGACTGAAGAGACTCGTTTTATTTAAACAAAAATCATTCCAATTCAAAAATAAATTACTTCGTTTTACTGAATATGAGTAATTTATTTTAGTATTCACATCACCCTATGCTTCTTTTACTTAATAGCGTCCACTGTCTGCAGGTCTAAGAGTATTTTTATTTTCATCTAGTGCTGTCAATCAATTACAAATTTTAATTGCGATTAATTGCATGAGTGTCCCGAGTTAACTCGCGATTAATCGCATTTTATCGCAAACATTTTTTAAATGTTTTATTTAATTTGATCAATTTTATCTTATTACCATTTTAACAGGATATTTATCATTACAATAATGATATAACAATTATATTTTGTTATAATACTTATTTAAGCTGTTAAGAAGCCCACATAGACTCTAGTTAATCCTGATTTGTTTATTTCTCAATATTGTAGTTATTGCTTGAGGTAGACTGTTATAGCTGCAATGAATGCATCACTGATTCACACCAGGCCAAGCTGCGTGTGGTGTAACCGCAAGTTGAAGTTTCATTTTCTATTCCTCAACCCGTGGCCGGTTCGAGTCGCCTACTCCTGCATTATTTGGAGAACTTAGGTGATGAAATACCTCAGTGTTGTCTAGAAAACCATCTTGTAGAACTTTAAAGCTGAACTGTCTGTGTAAAAGATCCATTCTGTGTCCGTTTTTGCTTCAGAAACATTACCTGCTTCCTACATCCCTTCCTGAAATTATGCCGACAGTGTGTGCGTTAATCGCGGGTTAAAGAAATTATCGCCGTTAAAAGGAATTTGCGTCAACTCTGACAGCCCTATTTTGATCTGATGTCTTCTTATAATTAATAATGTTTTTTTGTTCTTATACAATTTGATTTAAAAATTGTGTTTTAGCATTGTTGGGCAAAGTGACTGACCAGAGTTGTGCAATTTCATGTTGTGCTTTTTAAAAGGGATAAAATTGTCATACTGTGATGTCTGGGTTTACCTTTAAGATTCATTCTGGGGTTCTCCAGCTTCTTTTCAAGCAAAGAGTCCATCAGTTTCCTCAGATGTTTGAATATCACACCAATCCGCACCGGAGCCTTAAAAGAGGAACAAGTGGCTTTAAATGAAAAGCAGCTATAAAACAAAACACTCATGACCTCTGAGAACAGAAAGTCAAAGTAGACCAGAGAGTTTAGTTTTTTTAGAGTTTGTTTCAGATTCATTCCTTGTGTTACATTATGGCTGCAGTTAACTGTTAAGTGCACCATAAAGCAAGAGTAATATTTTAATATCCGGGCTTTACCGTTTAAAAATAACTGGACTGACCCGGTTTATCCTAAATACAACAGAAATCCTTTTTATTCTTTATATATTCAAGTATTTTTCAGTTCAGTTCATAAACATTTAGGACATTTTAATCTGTTGGCCTGCAAAGTAAATTTTTACACAAACAACTGGATCACTCCCCAAGTAACCCCCAAAACCTCAGACCTGAAAGTGGATCCAGCCGTCTAAAGTGATGAGCTTCTCTCTGTGCTGAATGTCAATGTCACCTCCGAACAGCAGCATGGGGAAAGGAGATATCAGGGTGGTGTCTCGCAGGTAAATCTTGGTGTACTTCACCTGTGGGAGGAACATTCATTAACACAAGGGTGCATTATGGAGGAAAAAACATCCCATTCCCAGTACATACCTTCTCCTGGTACAGCAGCCATCCGTGGGTTTGAAGGTTACGGTTTACAGACGAAGGGTGGACCTGAGCCTTTCCTTGAGGCGTCTCCACTGTACAGGCAACTCGCTCAAGCACATCCACGGAGGGGGTGCACAGGACCCGGGCCACGCTGTCATAGAGTCCTGCCGTCAGAGCTGCATTCAGGATGGAGATCTGCTGCTTGGACGGCAGCGCCACCTGCTGCTTCAAACGAGAGGAGGAAGAGCAAGACGACCAGAACCCTGCCTGCTCCATCATCTTTATCAGATCTCGCTTCACACCCTGCAGATGGAGTTGAACGGAGGGATTTAGAAAGGAGATAAAAAGGTGTCTTAAAATAAGTGAAGAGAAGCTTTCATGTTACCTCTATTGTAATGAGAGCTGTTCGATTGAGGAAGTTTATCCTGCAGTACGACAACTCTCCTCTCAGTCCTTCAGTCTGTGCATTTTTCCACCTAACACAGTTACAGACAAGAGAAAAGGGTCAAAGGATTTACACAATCCAGTTTAGAAATTATTAAACTGTCTTCAAATTTTCCTGAAGCATTACTTCCCTCATTCTTCTCCATCATAACTATAAAAACTATTGTATTTATTGTCATGTAACAGAACTGCTGCTGCAAATAACTTCCTGAAGGATCATTTTTACTTCTTTTTTTACAACGTAGAATACAAATACAGTAAATCCATTGTTGACATTCACATCAGCAATAAATAATGGAAATGCAGTTGGGGCAATAAGACTTGCAAATATCCATCTGTTTACGTGCATGTCTTTGCTGATGGTATTCAAATAATGGAAAGCATTAAACTGAACGGAAAGAAAATTTAAATTCTTGTGTTTTGAGAAAATATTCTGTTTGTATTTTATCTTTTCCTTCATGCCTTTCCTTGGCTTTCATGTTAAATGTCCTGTTGTCATGGAACGATGTGAAGGAGACTGAGAATAAAAGGACAACTTTAGCACAAAGAAAAGTCAGCAGTCCTTACATCAGGTTAATAATGCAAACATGGTGACTTGAATCTGCCATGGTGAAACTATAGTGTTCACACAATGGACTACTTAGGACACATCTAAGAAAAATAAATTAAATAGAAAGATTGTGTTGTATACATTGGGAATGGCTACTCTACCTGATGCCCACATCTAATTCTCAACATAAATTTTTGCAGTAAACTGTAGGACAGTATCATGCCTTGGCCACTACCTCCCATGTTAAAGGCGAAGAGAAAAGAAACGATCACTTGGTTCATATCATGACTGCGTCTCAATTAATTCAAGGTAATTTCCCAACGTTAATCCTCTTCCTGAGCTGGAAAAAAAGACTATTTGAGTTTTTTAGGTTTTTGTCCATACCCCAGATATGCATTGTATATCGTCAGGTGATCAGAGTTAGCTAAAGCCAGAGCAGCTTTGGCCAGGTTAGCTTCGTCTTTTCTGTTCATCGGTGTGGAAAAAGGCGACTTCTCTGTGATGGCTGCTGCAATGGTTGCCTGAAACAAGTCATTTGTTAATACACCTCAAACATATCAAATAAAAGATATGAAATATAGATGAAAAAAAAATCATGACATGATAATAGACAAAGAAGCCTGTAAAAGCCTGAGCATGTCAGAGGTTCAGTTCATTGAATGAAGCAGTGGAACATACTATGGGTTCCAGGCAGCCCAGGATAGCTCCATAGATGAGCATCTTGCCGATCTTCACATTGACCGGCAGACTTGCCAAGTGGTGTCCCAGAGGGGTGAGGATGTGATTGTCGGGCTGACATGCGCCGATCTTCCTCAGCAGGTTGACAGCGTTACTGACCGACTGAGGCTGAGGAGCATCCAGGGCCCGGCTCAGAAAGTCCTCTGGGGAGCCATACTGACATTTCTACCAGAGAAGAGAAGAACTTGTGTTTGTGTGACTTTTTCTATCAAAAGGACAAAAAATAATTCATTTACCATTATGTGAAGGCAGAGTTCTTCCAGTGGGACCCGCAGAATCTCTGGAATGGAGTAATCCATGAAGGCATCAAACCTGAAGTTAAGAATAAAAAACAGGGACCAAAACAAAGCAGTTTTATTTTTTTAATGAAAAAAACAATTCCTGTGTATTTAATGGGGTATTAGCATTTTATTATCATGTTTGCTGTACGTCTTGATTCCATCCACATTTCAGCTCAGAAGATGTACAAACACTGAGGCTCCACACCTGAATTTTGGGTAGAGTCTGAAGCAGAAGCCGCTTCGGACTCGTCCTGCTCTCCCCTGTCTCTGGAGGGCGCTGGCTTTGGAGACAAATGTTTCCACCAGAGAACTCATCTGGCTGCTCTCATGGTACCTGAACAATACAGGAGAACAGAGTTACAGCTGTTTAAGACCAGCTGTGAAACTCCCTGGGGTCAGAAATATGTGGAAACTGGCTTATTATTTGTTATTTTAGCTTTAAACAACAACATATACTCATATCACAGTTGCATTAAAAATTGATTCGAGCTATAAGTGCAGTTTTGAGAGAGTTCACGTCCAAATTGTAGGGAAGGTTTAGGAATCACAACAATTACTATGAAAAAGATCTTTAATAAATGGAATCTTGTTTTTCAGAGGATTCCCCACGATGGGCAAAATATTCAAAGAAAAAAAGCACAAAAAAAAAAACCAACAAACAAGAGAAAATGGGGGGAAAAATAGAAAACAACATTTTTTGGCACATTAAACTAAGATCAAACTGTATCACTAGCTTTTTCTGAATTAGCTGCATGAAATCACCCCCAAGAGTCTGTGATTTACTCGTAAACTTGTTTATAAGCCACATCTTTCATACTCAGTTATTCCAAGGCAGGGCTGGGGGGGGCTGGAGCCTATCCCAGTAGTTACTAGGTAAGAGGCAGGGTACATGCTGGAGAGATCCCCAGTCCATTGCAGAGCAAACCCAGAGAGACAAACAACCCCTCACACACACACACCCACAATCCTAGGGAGAATTTAGAGTGACCAATGCTAACCAAAGATGCTAAACTTGTTTGACTACATACTGTCTATTGCCTCTTCAATCAATTCACATTACAGACACCAAGATGAAGCAATGCCTGAAGAGAAGATTCATAGAACCTAATGAAATGAGAGCAGGATATAATAAAAAATAATATTCTGTTCAAGAGATCTTACTTATTTTCTTTGGTCTTCCCCGAATCAATGACAAACACAACGTCAGGGATAGTAACACCTGTCTCGGCAATGTTGGTCGACAACACAATCTAAAAAACGCACAAAGCAGAGAATAAGTGAGATGACTTGCTTCCGAATTACACATCATTCAAGTACTTCTGAATTACACTTCATTTAACAGTACCTTTCTAAGACCAGCAGGGGGCACTGTGAAGGCAGCAGCCTGGTCTTTTGATGAAAGAGTGGAGTGCAGGGCAACAACTCTAAACCTTGAAAGGTAGACAAAACACAGTGAGACAAAGGGGAAAGGTCGATGGGTTTGTTTTAACATTTATTGTGTTTTCAAAAGGTGTTAGTAATGAATTAATGTGCATTACATCACCTGTTTTTGTCCTTAAACCTCTTATCTGAGGTAAGCAAGTCATACAGCTGCTGGATATGAGCCAAACCTGGGAGGAACACGAGAATGGCTCCATCCACATCTGCAAACTGAGGGGACTTGTCTGGTGGAGACACCAAAAATAACAAGTATCAAGTTCTGTTTACATGTCATTCACTGTGCTTCCTCAGACCGTCCGCTTCATGTGTACCTAAATACTCCACAAGGTCCACGAGCAAGTCCATGTTGACCTTATTAGGGTTCATGTACTGCAACACCTGCCGAGTCCTGCTGCTGAAGTGGTCGAGGTCAGGACCCAGGTCCCAGCTGGACGAGGAGTCCCTCACTATCACCTCCTGGAATAAATTGGAGCACCCAGACTGACTCGTGTAAAATATTCAGTTGGTCAGTAGGTCAAAGCTTGAGTTCAAACAGCAAGCAAACAACAAGTGCGCCATCAGCAGTATTACTGTGTAGCTGAACATGTCCCCTAAATGAGAACAACCTCAGTTTAGGTTACACTCAGATCTAATTGAACCTAAATGATTCATTTATCAGCTTTTACAAGATTTTTATGTTTTGCTCTTCTTGTAAGAAACTTGCCCCTAAAAGGCCGTCCATGTTTATGATTGTTCATCGATGTCAACACCATTTAAGTACTCACAGACAGACGGTGACACGGTTTGGTAGGATTTCAATTTCTTGAGTTAGTGGAGCCAGATGACAAATTGAATGTCTGAACCATCATCAGATATAAAACTACTAAGAGAGAGCCAACATTACCTGGTGCTGCAAAGTCTTCCCTCCTTTCTGTGTGACCGATATGGAGACTTCTTCTTCTTCCTCAAGAATTTTCTGGCTGTACTCTGAGTCCTTTTCCAGAATGTATCCTGTCTGCTCCACTATGTCTTCTAAATGGTATACCTGGAACCAAAACCACAGCAGCTTCAAACTGTTTGATTTGCTTAGACGATTAAAAAATACCTTCGGCATCCACACTGAAAAGAGAGTGGGATTAGATTCTGTAAACATCAAACTAGTACTTTACCTCTACAGGGAAGGTCCTGCCTGGAATGGTGATCACTGGGCAGCGGTTGAAATAGTTGGAGAACTTGTTACAGTCCACTGTGGCGCTCATGAGGATCAGCTGCAGATCCGATCTTCTCATTACAACATCCTTCAGGATGGTTAGCAGGAAGTCTGACTGGACGCTGCGTTCGTGGACCTGAGAGGATGAAGATGAGGAGGTGAGGTGTGAGGTTAAAGATTTTAGCCTGACAGTGGAAAAACAAAAGCAAACAGTGTGTTCAGTAGCTGTTAGTACCTCATCCACAATGATGTGGGTCAGGGAGCTGAGGTGTTTGTCATGTTGGAGCTTCCTAAGCAGAACTCCAGTCGTGCAGTACAACAGTCGGGTCCAGTCCCCAGACTGGTTCTCCATCCGGATCTGGTACCCGCACAGCGAGGACTAAATTCCACATGTGAGACATAGTTATTAAATCAGATGGCCGTAAGTCTGATCTACTACATAAAATTGATGGGACTATCTAAAACTAAAGGCCCATGAGCCTGAACATGAGTAAAACCAAAGGTCACCTTGGATCCTGCTCCATCTTCACATCCCTGCTCCTCACTGACTCTGCAAGCCAAACTCATGGCCGAAATCCTGCGCGGCTGAGTCACCACAATGTTGCAGGGCCGAGCAGCTTTTCCTCCAGTCAACAGCTCGTCCAGGAGGAACTGAGGGATCTGAGTACTCTTCCCACTGCCCGTCTCACCAGCCACCACCACCACAGGGTGGCGCTGCAGAGCCTCCAGGATACGATGTCTGTGTTGAAACACTGGAAGCTGCTCCCGTTCTGCCTTGGAGATTTAATGCTAGGTGAATGACAAAGCTTTATGGCACATAAAATGAACTTTGTAGATAAGTTCAGGTGGATCTACCTGCAGTTTTTGGGCGAGTGGAGACTTCTTCAGCTTTAGTAAAAGCTCTCTGGCTGCCTCAAGTGCAGCTACTTCCCTCTTTCCTCCACTTCTCTCACTCTTGTCTTCTGCATCTTTTCCTCTCTCCCCAATATCAAGACCAGCCAAGTTCTCCCAGGATTCTTCAAGCTCCTCTTCGTCAGCGCCGCTCAACCCCTCCTGTCCTTGGGACGCAGGCTCTTGCTCCTGCCCCTGACTCTGGTTCTGCTGCTGCTGCTTGAGTCTGGCCAGGAGCCGGGAGATGAACTGGTCTCGAGGTTTGTTGGCGGCAGTTCGTCGATCTTCCTGCTGCTGCTGCTCGCTGTCCCTCCACTCCAGCCACACATCTCTGTAAGTTGGAGGAAGGAGCTGATGTACTGACTGACAGAAGGGAGAGGAGGGGGAAAGAGTTCACTGCAGGTGCAAAGATGGACAAAACAAGACCAAACTGGCAAAACTATTGCATATTGGATCTGTTCATAAATATTACCTGTCCTTTAACTAAGGTGTAGAGAGCCAGTGTGGCAGCCAGATGCTGAGCCTGCATACTGTCCTCAGTCAGGATAGTTGGACAAACTTCCAGGACATCGTCTACTCTCTGAACACGTACCCTGATACAAACAGAGTCATCATGGGAGTAAAAAAATAAAGAAATCTATAAATCTAAATTTACACATAAGACTCTCAAACAGCAAAACAATCTACAGTTTTATTCTGCATCTTCTGGTTGTTTCATTGTTTATTCTGGTAACAGAAACAGTCCTGAGGATATTGTCAGCGGTCAATTTAGGTGGATTTCAACCATCTGAAAACCGTCTGACATTTGTCCATTTATTAATGTTACTCTCTCTCTTTCTCTGTCTCTCTCTCTGTGTGTCACATTCACACACACTTACTTGCATCTCCAGTATTTACCAGCAGCAACCTTGTTAAAAGACGGCTGTGGACTTTTGGGAAGGTTCTTTCGGACCCAGTCGATGAGGAACTGTTTGGGAGACTTTCCTGTCCAGCTGCGGGCCGTGTAGTCAAAGTTACGAATGTCCTTTGGTTCGTTCTTTTTTACGACTATGAAGAAAAAATAAACAAAAAGGTCAACATCTGTCTCATACAGAGGCCTCTGGAAACATGGTTGCAGTCTTAAACTCCAGATAAACAGCTTTTCCAGGAATAACATCCGTTAATCTTTATTATTCTTATTAAGTTTCCTCTTCTGCTTGGTTGATACTTCACTATGTGCCACACTGCCTTGATGAATATCTTGGACTACCTGTGCACTATAACACACCTGGAAATTTAACTGATGAGTCCAGAACATGAAGCCTTTCTGGAGCAGAATTTCATATGGAAATGCTTTAAGATACAGAGGAAAGTCTTCCATTCACGTATTATGTGGATGTAACTTTTGTCCAAACAGAATTACAGCAGCACAATATTAAAACAGAACCTGAACCATGATGTTACAACTTCAAACGTTTCTATGAACGTCTCTCCAGATAAATGGCTGTCAGATGTACCTTTCTCTGCAGGAGGCTCCTTCTCTGCTTGCTCAAACAAACTGAAGCCAAGATCTTCTTTGGCCTCAACGACAGGAAGTATCTTCTTCTCCTTTTGAGGTAAATCAGATATTTTCATGGCTGGATTGAACACGGGGTGGGACTCCAGTTGTTTCATCTCTGGAAAGAGAAAAATATACCAATATGAGCAGCTGCTTTTTGCATGTGTTTAATGTGAAATGAAATAAAAAGTCAAAGTAAAAACATTTGATGAATGTGAATGGAAGTCTCACACACACAAACCTTGCTGTATGATGCGTATTCTGTCCTGTGCCATCCTCTGACCCGCCTTGTCTCCTTTGGTCTTGGCACCAGCTGCCATTTCTTTAGTGTCATACAGTTGAGCAGTAAGGATTAAATACCTGTCATTCTACACAAAAGTACATAATACAGTTAGTTACAGGGAAACAGTGAAGAACTGATCAGTCTCAACAGTTTTATGTGACTTAAAAATTATGTTGTGAGTTCTCTGCTGCTCTGGGGAAAATGTTTCAATTTAATTTGTTATAATTTTCATTGAGCACTGCTAAAAGATAATCAGGTGACTGACTGAGGAGACTGTAAATGCTCCTGTAAAATGTTTTACTGACACAGAAAGTCATAGATCTCAACTATAAGTTGCTTTCATTTTCCTTACTGGGTCAAACTTTTCATCTAGTTCAGGATTGTGCGTCTTCTTCCCTCCTCGTTCTTCTTCCTCTTCGTCCTCTTCCTCATCACTGCTTTGCTCTGCGTACCGTAAGATCCAAT
Organism: Atherinosoma microstoma; assembly: GCA_037177055.1. NCBI lineage: Eukaryota > Metazoa > Chordata > Actinopteri > Atheriniformes > Atherinidae > Atherinosoma > Atherinosoma microstoma. The sequence goes on from JBBBVU010000020.1 coordinate 8,654,053, forward strand.
CCTTCATGCTGGCAGCTTCATCCTTCTCTGTGACCTGACGAACACCGCACACAAACTTACAAGTTATTTGACGGAGCACATTATGTTTACCTGACCCACATGTACGTTGCCTAATACACAAACCTTGGTGGTCTCTTTGGGGGTGTTGTTGGATACTTTTGGGCTCTGAGCTGCAAGTTTTTGCTGGGGAGGAGGCTGATATTTCGGCCTGCTCTTTTGGCTCTCCTCTTGCAGCTGCTGGCTGAAACCATCTGGCAACTCCTCTGATAAATTGATATCAAATACAAAGTGTCAGCTTTTAGGAATATCTGCAGTATTTACACATGAATGTGGACGGATGCTTTATTACCATCTTTAAGGTTGAGACAGAGCCAGTCGAGAGCAGAGTGGAGATCACCTCCGTATAAGACACTACTCTTCATGGCTTCTTCGATGTATTCTGTCTTAAAGTTGAACTTTTGGAGAGCTGTGTAGAGGTCCTGCAAGCACATGAGATCACAAATATTTCAAAACACCAAATCTGAATGTGGTGAAACAAAAGAGGGATGGTTTAGTCTTTACCAATAATTTCTTGCTTGTGAGTCTACCAGATATGGGCCCTTTGTCTCCGTTCTCCTGTCTGAAGTCATTGATCAACTTGATAATCTTCTTCTCCAGGTCAGTGTGAATAGAAACCTGTGTTCACAGGTTAAATGAAGTTCATTTTCAGCATTTTTCAGTACGAAACTGATTTTAAAACCAACATCTACTTAGACATGGATGCACTAAACTTACTTTGAGAATTGACTTGTCTGAGACCCCACTTGTGTCCACTTGGGCTGTGTTGGAAAGGCTGTAGGTCTTTGGAGCTGAGGACAAAACACAGCAATACATGACAAGTCACCCCTGGGCCAGAACTCATGTTAGTACGGTTGTCACCTTGTCTGATGAAGCTTTGTTAACTAACCACCAGCTACAGACTGAAAGGGATCCTATGAACTGCCTGGCAGTAGTGGAGTGAACGACACCAACACTGTAATATTTACAAATACAGTATAGGTAAGCGGAGCTAAATAAATATGCGGCGTTGTCATTTATTACCACCTTTACACTTGCTTTCTTTGACTGGTTTGTTGCTGGTAGCATGTTTCTTCGGTTCGTCCGCCGCACCGGTCCCCACTGTAGCTGCACCAGACCGGCCAGCTGCTACCGGAACCGCTGGAGCAGCCTGAGCCGCCGATTTCTTCTTCTTTCCGCCCATTAAGTCAAAGTCCCTGGTTGACTCTGGTTCCTTTGCCAATAAATGTGGTTTTAAGACACCAGTGAGAGACTGGATGGAAGAGAAAAAAAATACACCACTGTTAACGTGTGACTCTTGGACAAGACGGCTTCCGTAGCGGAACTGACGTCGAATTTACGACTGAGGCCTGTAGTATGCCTGTAGTGGTGTGTCAATGCGTCCGCCATATTGGCCGTGGCAAAACAGAACATTAAACTAAATGAAGTGAAGTGGAAGTTGCGCTATAATAGGATAAAGATTAAACAGTCGTTTTTTATCAAGAAAAAAATGACAAAGATGAATCCCTCGTTTTAACCCGCATATTTCAGTTGTGTTACTGTGTAACTTAACTGTTGTGACCACTGTTTTGTGATTCTTTCTCCTTCCATGAAAGGTTAAAGCACGGAGGCATTTAGAGAACTGCCTGCTTTTGTCTTCAACTAAATTGTGATTTAGTTCACTCTGGAAAGCCCTGAGGAATTCACACCAGTATTCTTCCAGAGGATGTCCAAATTCCTAAATTCACCTGGATATTGTCTAGGTGTTACACGCAGATATACTGGTCTAACCTTTTCAGTAACTTCAACATTAAGTTTTGACACATTAATCCCTCCATGATGTAAACAGAATTGGAGGTTTTATACAAACTCAGATTAAGAGTTGGACCAATTGTAGCAGTAAAATACAAGTTACATGATGCAGTGCATATGTCATTTTCCCCCAAATTGATTTAAATGTATCTCACAACCACATCAAAATAAAAGCTAGTGATCTCATGAACTTGGCAAATTACA